>CM024246.1:33183769-33783769 GCA_013421045.1 Propylea japonica
TTATTGAAAGATCAAATAACCATAAAAATTGAACAACAGAAAACTGAAACATTTCACATAATTTGTTTCATATGAAAACAACCATTATGATATTTTGCCTCATTTCGTTATGGAGTTACTTTTCCAGAATACCAGTGTTCACATCGGCAGATGAGTTAGTTATTTTTATTTTCAAATAATATTACAATAATATCACAATTAGTTTTTATTTTTTTCCCCTAATTTCAAAAGCACCCCTGTTGTGTTTGGGTTGAATTTGTGAAATTACTGTTATAGCCATAGCGAAATTGTGAAATTAAGTGTTCCTCTAAAAACCTTGAATTTTTAACAAAAATTGAGCTACTGTAATAAATAAAGAACGAAATTATCAAGAGAAGATGTTCCTTGATGCCAAAATAAGAAATTAGACGGTGAAGTGGAACAACGGGTACATACTATAGGGGTGGTTCTAAAGTTAGAGATAAAAACAGATTAGGTTCTAACAGTATAAAATGACATACAGTAGAACCCCTCTAATCCGCCCTCGGCTGGTCCGTCACTCCGGTTAGTCCGACCAGGCGCCGTCCTAACTTTTACCATTGTATAATCCTTATACAATGCTTTTACTAAGTTTTATAAGCTCTGTATCTTTATTCTTCTTTCATTACTTTTATTTATTACTTATTAAATATCTACTTCTTGATTTGTACAGTTGAAACAATGTTTACAAACATTTTCTAAGATCAAAGATCACTTATTTCACTGTAAAACATGTCTGTATAACATGTTTAATGTAATAAATATTGGATTTTTGGATAATCCGACCTTTTTTGCGTTCCGACCATACCCGTCCCCCGTAGGTGACGGATTAGAGGGGTTCTACTGTATACGCCAAATTTTCTTGAAATTCAAAACTGGTGATTGATTTCTTATTAACTAACCGACAATTGTAGAAAAATTCAATCAAATCGGACTTAAAGTAACATATTTATGAATGAAAAATTTTCTTCTATTTTTTGAGTCCATCTAATTATTTTGCTGCTGAGTGTAGTTCCCTTCATAATTTCTCCTAAATTTCTAGGGCGGAAGCAGAATCAGCATACGCCAAAAGCCTATCTAAACTGAGTGTGAAACTAACGAGGGTTTGTCGAGATGGCGTCGGAACCTTAAACGAGGGATGGAAAGCCGTGGCCCAAGAACTGGAAGCCCGAGCGGAGAGCCATCGCATTTTGGGTGCCTCCCTTCTGGAAGAATCAGCGAAACCTCTGAAATCGATGTCGGAAGGCCAACAGAAGTGCCGAAAACAAGCGGAGAGCTCTGTTGATAGGGCTGCGAAATCCCTGGGTGATTTGAGACAAATCGAGGCCAAATTCAAGAAGAACAGTCACATTTGCGCGAGGGAGAACGAGAAATTGCAAGACGCTGCCCTCATTGATAACTCAAGGTATTTAAATTGCTTGTTTTGAATTTTCGAAAAGTTTCGAATGAATTTACAAGAGTTCTAATGTAAATTCCGAGCGATAGGAATTCGAGCAACTGAAAACACACATCATCAGAAGTCTTGACCCCCCAGTTTTCTCAAGAAATGAACAATACATGTTCTGGAAATGAGATGGGAGTTTTCCTTTATTTCAACTGCATTATATTTGACAGAAAATCATTGTTCGTTTCTTTTTGCTTCAGCAGGATCATACAGAATGAAAAATTGAGAAAAAATCTATAAATTAGTCGATTATTATAGGGATCTGATTAATTGAAGCTACTCCACAACTGAATCCAAATTTATTAGATCGTATTAACTTCTATTATTTCAATCAACTGCCCGATATACCTACGAACCCCCCTCCGAAATGTTTCAGATTGTCGTAAGAACAACAAATACTTACTACAGAAAGCGACCCTCACAATTGCCTGCATTTACAAAATTTCAAACCCCCCCTAAATTAATTCCTGGCTACGCCCTTGGTGTTCTCAATCCGTAATGGTATATCTGAAAGTAGTTTTCCTAGAATTTATGGGTTTAATTACTAGGAATAATATTCACTTCATCTATCTTTTTTGGCAGGCAGATGCTTGACAAATTTTAGATGTCCTTGTGAAAAATGGGCTGAAAGCTCCGCCGTCAAATTTAGTCCTCCAGTCAGTCTTCAAGGTGGTGGAATGAATTTCAAAATTATATGGGATTTTCCAATACGAATAAATATAATTTATATATTGATTCTTCAATCTCTTGAACAGAAGAAAAATGCTCTAGGAAAATTCAAAATTTCCAGGCATTGCATTCGACTACCAATCAGTTCCAATTGCATCAGATCGATATAAGATTGATTCGCATAATTTGGTTTCGTTTCACAGTTTTAACGTTTCTACAGAAAAGCTGAAAATCCGAAAGATGTTAACACTTCGTATAAAAATTACCAAAGTTCATCATAGAAAATCACCAATTAGAATAGTTCATATAATTTTGCATTTATTTTCGTGTAACTCTTGCTCAAGGTTACTCCCCCCACGCATACATAACTTTCCATTATACCAGTAGTAAAAAACCTATTTCGTTCAATTTTCTCACTATTCGCATATAATGATCATTATAACAACCATCATGGATTTTAACCATTTATCAATAATTTTCCTTTAATTTTCACAATCGTAATGATGTATTTTTCCGAAGTACTTACCTTCACTCTGTGAATTTTTTCTATGTTCCTATGTTTCTCATTACTCACATAAACAAAGTGTTTGAAATGATATTTATCTTTCAGATTATCGAGGAGTACTAGTTTGATTCATCTCGGTAATATACAGAAGATCCCCACCGAAAGAGATAATGCTAAGGTAAGCAAAATATAACAGTATACAGGATGTCCCAACATGTTCCATACAGTCAATAATATCTCGGCTATCGAACAAGGTGGAATGTTGAAAAAAAAAATTTCGAATGACATGGAAAACTCTACCAAAAACCGTCGTGAAAAATCTGTTTTCAATCACCATTACTAAAGAAACTAGCCTCTGATTTATTTTTTCAAATTGCACTCTTAAATTTTTTCACTCTGAAAGATTTCCTAGTAACAAAAAACATTTGAACTATTTCAATCTTGACACGCAAATGCAACCCTTAAAAAATAAATATTATAAATTATCGCGAAATTTTTTTAGTGTTCCAAGTTATTCAATATCAATACAAATAATAAACGAAACGTTAACACAAAAAAAACGTTGTAACTCAATGAAATCACTTACTAATTCAACAAACGAATTCAATGAGGTTTCAAAACACACATCATATTCATATAATTTATAACTTCTATTTTCGAGTGTTGAATTTACATGAAATGATAAAAAATTGTTCAGAGGGAAAATATGAGGGTGCAATTTTGAAAAATATCTGGGGATATATTTTAGGGGTGGTAACTGAAACAAATCAACGACAGATTCTGATATTGTTTTCGATGCTATTTAAAAATTTTTTTGTACAACTGTCAAAAAAACTTGACTTTTCTCTTCTCTTCATCACTACGGATGCGTAAATAATTATTTTTTCTCCAACCATCAAAAAATGTTGACTTTTTTGTACTATTTTCAGGTGCAAAAGTCATAAATTCTCTTACCGTACAAAAATTTGCTCGTTGCTTAGCAACACTTTTAATCCTAGGATTAAAAACGCTACTTTTAATCCTTGGATTAAAAGTAAATGCATTTGAAGTCCACTTGACAATCACTGTCATGATTCTGTGTTCAAATTCATAACCAAATTATGAACGATTTTTCACTAAACCAATTTTATTGTAATTTTGACTTGGTTGGAGAAAAAATAGTATATATTATTCGGACTAAAAGTGCCTATTTTAACTCGCAATTTTGCATTCGCTCGGCTGCGCCTCGCAACTGCAAATATTGCTCGTAAAAAAAATATGCACTTTTAATCCTTATAATATAATATATATAATATACTATTTTTTTCACCGTTGAAAAAAGTTTCTATAGTAACGACACAGAAAGATCACTGGATCTGGATGCATAGAAATATTGTATTGGAAGCATTATTTTTAATAATTATGTGAATTCACATTCAGTTGTACAAAAAAATGTTGTTTGTATTTCGTGCGTATAAAATTCGTGTTTTCATGGCACATTTGAGTGAATTTTAAATTGACACTCTCATATGCCATGAAAAAACACTCATTTTACGCACTTAATACAATAGTTATTTTTGTATCTAGTGCGCGAAATGCTACTTTGGTGATCGGGAACTGATTTTTTTAACGAGGCGCAGCCGAGTTAAAAAAATAGTCGAGATCACCAAAGAATTTCGCGCATGAGATGCAAACAAAATTTTTTCTACAAACGCTTAGCTTAATATGAAAAAAAATATTGAACTGGTTTGAACTGTTTTTCCAAATCAAGTAATTAGGTATTATAACTATGGGCAATATATTCTATGTTGAAAGCAACACTCAATGTTAAAGGAAACGTGGCTTTCAAGAAATTTACCAAGTTAAAATATAAAAATCCCATATAGTTTACATGCAGTGTGCGAAGTAAGTATTTCGCACACTACTTCGCGCACGGTGTCATAGTAACAAAGGAAAATGAAAAAAAGGGTCACTTCGCATATTCTTGCCAATGCGCGAACCTTGTCATTTTTTGACGTTTGTAGAAAATAGTTATTTTTGTATCTAGTGCGCGAAATGCTACTTTGGTGATCGAGAACTGATTTTTTTAACGAGGCGCAGCCGAGTTAAAAAAATAGTCGAGATCACCAAAGTGTTTCGCGCATGAGATGCAAACAAAATTTTTTCTACAAACGCTTAGCTTAATATGAAAAAAAATATTGAACTGGTTTGAACTGTTTTTCCAAATCAAGTAATTAGGTATTATAACTATGGGCAATATATTCTATGTTGAAAGCAACACTCAATGCTAAAGAAAACGTGGATTTCAAGAAATTACCAAGTTGAAATATTAAAATCCCATATAGTTTACATGCAGTGTGCGAAGTAAGTATTTCGCACACTACTTCGCGCACGGTGTCATAGTAACGAAGGAAATGAAAAAAAGGGTCACTTCGCATATTCTTGCCAATGCGCGAACCTTGTCATTTTTTGACGTTTGTAGAAAAAATAAATAAAACGTTTACACAAAAAACACGTTGAAACTTAATGATACCATTTACTTATTGAAACAAACGAATTCAATGAGGTATCAAAATACATACATATATCATATACATACATTATATCATATAAGGGTGCAAATTGCCAGAGTGCCGTGCACAGACATACGTTGTGTGTGACAAATGTGGTATTTCGTTGTGTTTTAATAAGGACAAAAATTTTTTTTCGGTATTTCACTCGAAATGAGATTTTGTATTACTCAGTTATAAGATCTATACTACTACCGCATAGTGATGCATATTTGAATCAAACATTATGTTTTTCATATATAGTCTATTTTTTCAAATATATATTTTTTAATATTTTTCCCATATTTCTGTTGTTATTTTCCATCCTATAAACATATTTTCATTTGAAGTAAGAAAATCATGCAATGTAGGGTTAAGACAATATTTATTTTCTAGACTTGGTTCGACATTGAAATCTTTTGATTGCAAGTCTGATGTTAGGCTAAAATTTAATCCAATGATTTTTTATTTCAGTTGGAAGGAAAGAGACGTAAAGCTGAAGAAAACACGAAAAAAGCTGATATTGAATATTACGATACCAGCGTGAAAGCGGAGAGGACAAGGTATGAAATATTCTAGAATGATTTGATGTAACGTCGATAATCGAAAAACATGTTTAACGTTTATAATGTATTACACGTGAAAAGTACTGTTTTCACAGAAATTGAAAATTATCTTCAGAAAAAGTTAAAGTTGCATTTCGAATTTCATGAATATATTTTTTCGGCAATTTCCATCATATTTACTTCTTCTGTTAACGTTTTGGCCAACATTCACCAGCCGTCGTCAGAAAAACATTTTAGACTCTCAAAAACTTTCGTCAGTCTTTGAAATTTTTAGTTAATTTTGACAGTTCTGAAAAAGATCGAATAAATTTTTGACTACTGAATAAATCAAAAATAGATCAAAGCTATCGATTGTTTCCTGAGAATAGTCAAAAATGAAAAGTGCGACGAAAGTTGTTTCGAGAGTTGAGGGTCTGAAAAGTTTTTCCGACTACGGCTGCGGCTGGTGAATGCAGGCTGAAACGACGTTGAACAAAGTATGTCACAACTTAAGAGGATGAATCTACGTATAATTCCAAGAAAAAAGTACATATATACATGGGTCCGCAAAACCTTCGTTACGGAGCAACAGGGTGTTGAAATTTAAAAAAAATGGTTTTTTCTTCATAACTCCTACAGTTTTTGAGATATTCAATCCAAAGTTAAAATCAAATTTTTTGGAAATTTCAACACCTTGTAGCTCCGTAGCGAAGATTTTGCGGACCCATGTTTATATGGACTTTCTCGAAATTATACATATATTCATCCCCCTAAGTTGTGACATACTATTATGTAACACCCGGTATAAATAAGTATTTCGGAAAAGTACATTTTCGATGTAACTCCGATAACTATGAAACGCTCATTGATATTTACCATTTAATTTTTCACAAAAGTTAGCCCTCAGAAACCAACATGAGTTTGTTTTCTATATTTGTTAGAATTAGGACTCGAATTTGGCCATTCTATACATACTTCTGGCTCTAGTAATATCAAATAACAATATGTGTTCAATAGGTGAATGTTTATCGTTTTTAAGCACTGCTAGATCAATTATTCAACAGATTTCGCATCAACTATTTCACCAGCTTAGTAGAGTTCATCTAAAAATCGAATTTGCAATTTCTATCATAACATCCCATATAAAGATTCCACTAGAACATTTGAAAATCCTTATCGATGAATGGAATGATCCAAAATCATCTGAAGTTTTTTTTTCACTTCGGAGAAGTTGGTGAATACCCTGTTACCTTTCGAATTCAAACTAAAGAAGATATGATATTTACATGGCACTGAAGGGATGTAAAACATTCAATTCTAAATTGAGTAGTGGGTTCATTTTGCACTATGAATCTCTTCGAAAGACAGTGAATCTACCACATTATGAATGCATCATATTTTAGGAGTTTAATAAGCATATGGGATCTCATATCATCTAAAAATTTTTTTATAGACTTGAATGGGAATCGGCAGTACTCCGAGGTGTGGACACATTTCAATCCTTGGAAGAAGAAAGGCTTAATTGTCTGAAGAATGCCCTAGAATCTTACCTACATCATAGTGCCGAACTCACACCTAGATTAACAGAAGTAAGTGTGGCATACCGTTTCAATTGTCATAATTTCATGATAATTTTCCTCAATCAAATATCTCTCTCAACTAATCCATTCTTATCCAGATGACCGAACGATTGAAGCTTCCTGTTGCACAAAGTGAACCAACCAAAGATTTGTCAACCTTTGTAAATTTGAGACAAACTTCACAACAAGTATCGGAACAACTTCTGCCTGATTTTTATTGCGAACATATAACGTTAGCCATGAACCGAGAAAGGCGTAAAAAGGTAATTATTCTTTTAACTCAAAACAAATTCTTGGTCATAAAAAATATTAATCAATATATACGTTTCAATGTTTTTGGGAGCTCGATCTATTCAAACGAGTACTATACAGGGTGTCCCATTACTCGACGTCAACCCGGAACCGGGTGAAAAGGCAAGTAATGCTGGTTGTCAGAAAAATATAAAAAAAAATCTAAGTTGCATGATTTTAAAATAATGCGCATTTGAAAAAACACGCAAAATTCCACACCCTGTGACAGTCTCTTCGCTCCTGTTGCCACTAATATCAACTTTTTCCTACTTTTTTTTGTTGCTGTGTAACCTTGAATAATGCTTGTCTAAGCTGCAATCAAAATTTTGACACCAGCTGCTCTAGGTTTCATAAAAATAGGGCGCACTCTTCAGAAAAAAAATCGAAATAAACAATTGCCTAGTTTCAACTGACTGTATTGAAAAAAAAATGTACTACGTAGGTTTGGCATGTTTTTTCAAAAGTTGGCGCATTTAGTAAGGATTCCATAATGGTATAATACTTGTTTAATAGTAGCTGCCGTAGTTCAAATTTATTTTCGATTGCCTTTGAATACACTTTTTCGTTAACTGCTTCCCAGTAAAAAGGTCCAATGGATTCAAGTCCGGTGAACGGGCCGGCCACGAGATTGGACCTGAACGTCCGATCCATCTTCCGGGAAAAAATGTTACCAGAAAAAAAAATTTCCAGAGAAAATAATTTTTCCAGAAAAAAATTTTCCGGAGAAATTTCTCTGAAAATTTTTTTTTTTCTGGTAATATTTTTTCCCAGAAGATGGATCGGACGTTCTGGTCCAATCTCGTGGCCGGCCTGTTCACCGGACTTGAATCCATTGGACTTTTTTACTGGGAAGCAGTTAACGAAAAAGTGTATTCAAAGGCAATCGAAAATAAATTTGAACTACGGCAGCTACAATTAAACAAGTATTATACCATTTTGGAATCCTTACTAAATGCGCCAACTTTTGAAAAAACATGCCAAACCTACGTAGTACATTTTTTTTTCAATACAGTCAGTTGAAACTAGGCAATTGTTCATTTCGATTTTTTTTCTGAGAAGTGCGCCCTATTTTTATGAAACCTAGAGCAGCTGGTGTCAAAATTTTGATTGCAGTTTAGACAAGCATTAGGTATTCAAGGTTACACAGCAACAAAAAAAAGTTGGAAAAAGTTGATATTCGTGGCAACAGGAGCGAAATGACTGTCACAGGGTGTTGAATTTTGCGTGTTTTTTAAATGCCCGTTATTTTAATATCAAGCAACTTAGATTTTTTTTATATTTTTATGACAACCAGCATTACTTGCTTTTTCACCCGGTTCCGGGTTGACGTCGAGTAATGGGACACCCTGAATAATGTCTGTAATTTTCGAATTTTTAGCCGAAAATGGTCTCAAACGATAGTGTTCGACTCCCTGATGACGAATTCGTGGTGTAATTCAATTCTGTCCGTAGAGCCATCCGTCCGGCCGTTAGCACGATAACTTTCGAAAGGATTGTCGTAGAGACTTGAGTTTTTCAGGGTTAGTTCGGTTCCGAAATACCACGGTCACATAAGTTCATTAACCAGCCAAATCCTACAAGGTGTTTCATAAAATGTGGACAATAAAATTTTTTGTTCTTTTTTTGCTTCTCAGGCAAAACGAAACTAATCAAAATGAAATTTTGCGGCCACATGCAAGATGCTCGTAATAAGCCTAATGTGAAATTTTGTGGCCATAGTGTGAACAGACCACAGAAAATTCAATTGGAATATTGAAAAGAAGAAGATATCCGGTTCAAGTGAAATTTATTTTGTGAAGATTGATATACTGAATGTTCATTCAAACTTTCAAGGAGATCGCTTCATCTGAACCATAAAAAAATTCAATTGGAATTTTGCAAAGAAGAATCTCTGTATTTCAATAACAAGATATCCGATTCGAGTGAAATGCAAGTCAAGTTTTTACATTTTTCAGTTTTTGAATAATTTACAGAATATTATTCCGATCGTGCTGAGATTTTTTTTGTATATTCAGTATCAATCTCAAGTTCTATATAAAATTTTGAGGTAACAGCCTCATTGCTCCATCAATGAACGAGCGTTCAGAAGCGCCTACTCAGGCTTTCTTGAATTTTTCAAGATAATTTCCAGAATATATTTCCAATTGTGCTAAGATTTTGCATTTAAATATATAGTATCAAAGTCCTATAATACATTTTGAGGTAGCCTTTCTGCCCCACCAAAGGACGAACCCTAGCACCTACTCAGGAATTTACTTGAATTTATTTTATTCAGTTCTTTCACTCAGTGTTCACTCTACTAAATGTTTGACTGAATAATGAGTTTATCCTGGATTTAAACTGAATAACATCAACTTCTTTTCATAAATTATATTTTCAGGCCCTTATTGAGCTACTCAATATCATAAGGAAAGATATTGAATGCGAAAGGAAACAGAAAACCGGAGTAGAAAACATGTCTAAAGCCATCAAACAAAACCCAACATTTGGAGCGAAAGATTCTCAAAATACATTCACCGAAAAGCTATATCATGTGAGTAGAACAATTGATTTCCAGAGAATTGAATTACAGGTGGATGACTAAGATGAATATAAGCTAATTCTTTTTATTTTCTTCAGTTTAAATCTATGTTAATTTACTTTGAGGCGACGAGGTATAAGGTTCAGAATGCATTGGCTGAGCTAGACAGCAATCCTAGAACTGGACATCCGTTAGCATCCCATATAACTATTACCAGAGATAAGTCAGGTCTTCAGCAGAGTGTGCTAAAAGTAAGTAGTAAAATAATAAACAATATCATAAGGTCATTGAAAAAATCGATTCAATATGAAGTAAACGAAATATCCTAGAATGTAAGAGTATAAAAATTGTATCAGGAGTATAGACGGGTTTCAATGGTGAATCTGTCCCCGCAACCTTTTCGATTCATATTGAGGAGATCGATTAGGCATTGAATGAAAATAATTCAGCCAACTTTTCAGCTTTTTATTTCAAGCCATTTGTGATATTTGTGTAAAAAAACACTTTTATTTTTTTTCTCTTGTGAAATCCAAAATTTTCGAATGGTGAAATTTTCTCTTGATTCTTTACTATTAAAGGAACAGACGTATATAATTTTTGTATGAATTTCAGCTAAAAAGTCGATTATCAGAAAGACAAATAAAATTAAAGGGATTGGCTTTTCGGTGTTCTTCAAAAGTGTCCACCGCCATTTTTTGACATAAAATGTCTTTTTTGGTCCTCTACACCCTGGAATTTTTACACCCTTCAAAAATTGATGGAACATTTTGTAAAAAAAATTATACTATTTGAGTAGGAAAAAAAAACTATTGACGATCTGTCTTAATTTGGAAGATATGAGCCACCCAAGTCCGAAAAATATTTCATATGAAAGTCACTTTTCTCACTACAAAAACGCTGAATTACCGCTTCATTAAGTTGAAAGCCTCTACTATTTTAACATGAAGATTTGATTAATTTTATTTTAGATATATTCAATAATTATTGCAGAAATATCGAAAAAATTCTAGGGAAAGCCCGCCGTTTCTTATGGTAAGTTTGGCACAACCGCGAATTATTTCATACCGGTAAATCCCAAAGATATTCTACATTCTATTATTTGTAGAATATTTTTGGTAAATCCCACAATCAGACAAAAAATAAAAACGAGAAAAGTGTGTTTTACAGAAATATCAAAAATGGCTACAGATAAAAAGCTGAAAAGTTACCTGAATTATTTTCATTCGATGGCTAATCGAAAATCGAAAAGGCCACGGGGGCAGATTTAACATTGAAACCCGGCATACCCTTTTTCATTTTTTTTAGGACGTAGGTGGAAAGTATGTTTCATTATTATTTTTGCGAAGTTGTCCTGTTCCAAGTTTCACCTCTCAATTTCGAATATAATTGTTTCAGGTACCACAATGGCTGCGAGAAGAGCTGATTGATTGTAATGGAAGTCCAGTCAGTGAGAAATCCCTGAATTCAGCGAAATCCGATACACAGATGCACGAAATTGAGGATCGAACCGACTGGTCTGATAGAGGGGCAGGTGATGGAAATTCCAATCACATGATTCCGACTTCGGTTAGTTTCAATTTTTTTTTAATTGGTAGTCAGAAGCAGATTTTTCTGTAATGAACCTCCACGCTTAAGGTGCGATAGCAGAGGAAACCCAGTAACCAGTATTTTCTAAAAGGTTTCATTTCGATGTTGAAAAAATTGGATAGAGCCTTGACGTCGAATAAGAAGCTTGTTCATAATGTGATGAGATAACGATCAATCAAATTTGAATTTCCTGAGAGCTATTGTTCTCAGCTATTCATTCACGAATTCCATCAAATCTCCTCTCCAAATATTTGTCCTACGCTTAAAATGTGAATTTTGAACATTACTCCTGGAACTGGCCGTATCTAGGTACTACTGCGCCTGTGGCAAGATTCTCTTCAGCGCCCCCAAATTGGCGTAGATTTTTTTAAATTAATTGTGTTGAAAAATCTACCACAATTTGGATGCCCGATTATTTCAGATCTTCCCCTCAGAGCATCATTATGTTTTATACAGTGTAAAATAGCATCAATGATCACTTTCATATATGTCTTCATCTATTTTTTTCGTTTCTCATCATTTTCATCAGCTCATCATCAATGAAAGCACCAATTTTCAATACTTTTTAAAAAGCTTTCAACTTTATATAATTCTCTCTATGACTGGTGGAATTTTCGTGACGAGGTAACAAAGGATTCAAATGTTTCCAATCATTGAAACCAGTAGTCCAAATGTTATTCGTATCATTGAAAAGTTTACATGAAAAACATAAAAGCGAGTCTAAATATTTGCAATAGATGAGCCAATTTCTAAAAAATTTTTCTCCATTTTTTTTGTGTTTGTGAATCAATGTTTTTCAAATCGCCTGTTGTTCATCAAAGGGTAATAGTCAATGTCATCGCAACAAATTGGACCATGCTCGGCATACATCTCAATCGTATTTTCATTTACTGTCCACGTTGTTGGATTGTTAAAAACAATCTTAAAAATTGTTTGCAGTTCATGATTTTGTTGAACATTTTTTTCATTATCTAGGTTTTGACTAGATGTAAATTCTGTATTTTTTCTTCACTCGTCTTCACTATCTGGAGAACTAGATACAGAATGAGAAGGACCGCCAGTTGTGGATACTTTGGTAGTACCTACACGGTTTTTGTGGTAGCAAAACTTTGATATGTCACTAGTATTGGCTTTTAAGGCAGCAGTCTTTTGAGCACGCAGTGCTTTATTCTGTCCCTGATAACTTTTTGGTGGCATGTCTGCAAAGGAACAATCGTAAACTGAGCATACAAATACTGAGTATTTTTTTAACCCTTTGATTTTTGATCTTCTTTATGAAACCAACCTGCGCGAAAAATTAAAAAAATACATGGTTTCTGTCGAATACCACAATGCTTCAAAGGTAAGCCTATGATTCTGCAAACATTGGAGAGATGATATCTGGAAAATTTGTTTTTTTTTTGAGAAATTTGTTAGTGAAACTATAATTTCTGAATGCATTAATAATTTAATACTCAATCAATAACCAACATTTTATATCAACTTTTTGTTTCAATTAAATTGGTTTCAGATTTCTAACTATTCCTCAGAAAGACCCATAAAACAAAAAACTAAAATAAATTTTTCCGAAAAAATTTTGAAATATCGACTATGCTATCACTCCTCACTTCTGCAGAAACCTAAGCTTAATACTTCAATGCAGCAATAAATAAGTTTTGATAAATGCTTCGATTTCGTTTAACTCTGCAGTTACACTTGTTCTCTTCACTCTATTCTTTGTTCACCTCAGAGGCGCCCATCCACTGGCGCAGCTAGGGGGGGGGGGCTTTGGGGCTGCAGCCCCAAAGATCAATTTCTTCGTTATTTTTTCTTCTTTATTTTTTTGCAACTTTCGTTATTTGTTATATCATCAAAAATTGATCAGTTCAGTCCCCCCCCAAAACAAAATCCTAGCTGCGCCACTGCGCCCATCCACTGTTCCAGTCTTAGAGAGCCCTTTTCGGCTTGTCAGCGGACACATCTATGTACACCCGTCGGTTTTCACATCCAACCTGGAGGAGTCGCGACATCACTCCTTACGCAAAAAATATTTTTGGCGTATACACGAAAACCGTGACATGTGACATGTTAGTCCAATATTTGGTTGGCGCTTCCATATTTTATTCTTTGAATTTTTTGGCGCTCAAAATTTTTTTTCATTTGATATTTTTTGGCGCCCCTGCGGACCTTGCGCCTGTGGCGGGGGCCACTTGGCCACACCCTAGATACGGCCCTGCCTGGAAGTTATTGTTTACAAAAAAACTCTGGTTGACGTGAATATATGAGAAATTGTGAAAAGATTGTGTTATGGCAGAGATAATATTCTTTTTGTGTTTCACATTGGGCTCCGAAATCCGAATAGGTAATTCTGAACAAGGGTTAACACGCACATACTACATCTAATAGTAATTCTGAATTGGTGAAGAATCGGTTCAAAGTTGTCTGTTGGAACAAAAATGATTGAAGCTAATTATCTACAAAATACTCTCTACTGTATTCGAAATGGATTTGGGGATCTTTTTTCCCTGGATGTTCTTAAAGAATCGAATAAGTGCCTGATTATCATCTGTAGAGCTCCGGAAAATTTCGTAACTATTGAAATATTATCTGCATCATTTTTGCTTCAGGATTCAACAAACTTGCAATTTCCAAAAAAGCACATTTCGTAAATCTGTGAAAATGTTTGTCATGTAGACCGTTCTTAGATAACAACCATCGATTACATTGAATATTCCATTGAATTTTTGTTGGTTCTGTTCACCCTCACTGTTGGAAATTAGTTGCAGAATTAACTCCAAATTTTAGTCCCAGATGATCCACTCCATTTTATAGTTAAAATAGCAAGTGCGTTTGAAGTGAAACATCAACTCAAAAGTTATTGTTCTTTTCAACAAAATAACGTTGTTACTTCTAATATTCTTAGGGTCAAAACATCAGGAATATGTTCCGAAACGGAAATACTTTTATTGTCACTTCAACAAAATATCTTGATCTGTTACTCCAATGCAACCAGTTTCAAAGAACTAAATGACATTCACCTTTTGTATAATTGATATATCTTAGTGGTTAGTCTGCTATTGTAAGTTGTTAATTCAACTACATATATGGTTGTATAGTGACTATTGTATTTCGTTGAATATTCAACAGCTTTTAGTATTTTTGTGGTCTTCTTGAAGTTATTTCAGCAATCATTTACTGCGGATCTATTGCCAAGTAATTGCTCATTTTATCAACTCTCTGTTGATACAATTACTCTTTGTGAAATAATTATTGCCCTCACCTTCTTGCTATTTTAAGTACAATTACTTGCTATTACTTTTACTGTTTCTCGTTGTTACAACCACCACCTTTTAGTGGTAACGAGTAACCAAGAAATTTGAAATTTCATTCTCAATTAAAAATATTTTCGTTTCAACTATGTTTAATTGTTTTGCCTAAAACCACCTTATGATGCAACCCCCCAATGATGAACCAAAAGTTATGGTATTCAACTCAATTCAGTGGATTTCATTCGCTAGGGCTAGGCCAAAGTTGATTGTCAGTTTATCCAACCTTTATCGTTTTGTTATCATTCTTCACTTCTTTGAATTATCTGCATATTTTCTTGGACTAATGAAAACATATTTGCACTAGGATGCCAAGATAGTTTCTCGCTGAAATAAAATTCGTCTTACAATTAAAAATCTAGATTTTGTGAAACAAACTTTATTATCTAATAAAAAAAATAAATGTTATAACAAAAAATTAAAATGCCATTTGAAAACTAGATAAAAAAATATAGAATTACAAAATATAGAAAATAAATATCAACAGAATATTCTTTAGATAGAGATACTATACATTTTCTTCATTTACCTTACATACAAGTATGCAGTATACATAATCCGGTGAAAACATCAAGCCCTGAATAGCGCCAACGGAACATATCACAAATGAATTATTTCATAACTATGTCAAATTTTGGGACGATACATTTGAAATTATTTAGATATGGGGAACTCAAATCATATGAAACCTTATGCGATATTGTTTTCAAAGCAATAATATCATAATTCTTGTCGTTTGTTATTGGTTCAACTATGTAAGTTTGGGATTTTGTGTCGAAACATTTTGTTGTCCATGGTTCGCATAAGAATACTACATCGGAATTGTGTACACAAATAGCGAAAATTCTGGAAAATATGGGACACAAGTGGTTATCTATGCGGTTTGTAATAAAATTACCAATTCTAAAAACACATCCAGAAAATCTTATCATACTTGTGAATTTTATATGATTCAATGAGACATTCAGCATAATTCTCAAATCTTGAGCATACCTCTCGTTTTGTATATTCTTCAAGTAGCATTTTCCGAATATAGGCTTTAAGGATAAGTCTATATTTTTCCAATGATTCCACATATGTGTTTGATGTCTTAAGGCAAGTGTTTTACAAACAGTTTTAAAATTTTTCAAACTATGTATCAAATTTTTAAAATAGGCATGTTTAGCCTCGAACCTCATACTCCACAAACCAACAAGAGGTCCCATTTTTCTTATTACCCCTGGGTAATGTGTCATCATATGATGCTTCGGTATCAAACTATGATTCATTCGGGATGTAAATAACTTATGGTGAGTTTCAATGAGGGTCTCTAATTTTGTTGCCAAGCCAGGACTACAAATCGGGTTGAACACAATACTTGTTATTTCTATCAGCAAAAGTATAACTTCATATTTTTCACATTGCTGTACATTGAAAACTGTGACAAGATCATAAATAATCAAGGGAAAAAATTTTATCAGACACCAGGATTGAGCTGCACGTTGACCTATAGAATTTCCTGTCTTATCTAATAGAATTGGACTAGGTTGATTTGAACTGTTATTTAGTCCAAAATCAAATGACTTAAGTCTACTATTGAAACTTTCGATTGTAATTAAATTTTCAGATACCAGGAATTTCAAAAATAACTTCAGTTCTAGTTGTATGGTGCCTTCTAACATGTCGTGCATTATATCGACAGATGGGTTTTCACAAAGTTTAAAATATTCTAGATTATTGAGAGAACTCCTAAATTTGATGCCGTAGCTATTGAAGTCTCTGCTTAAGTTGCTGTCTAACAAAATACAATGATTTTCGTATAATTCATTTGTTCTCAATAGTGCTTTGTTTTCCGTACACAATATTTTGGATGTTTGTTATCAACTAAGCAAATCCGGCAGAAATGAGTTGCAGAGAATGATTCTACCATTCCGAATAGTTGGTTTCCGCCCAAGTTGTCATGGCTAATTGCAACTAAAGTTCCCTTCACATTACATCCAAGTTTCTTCACGAAAACTCCGTTTTCTTCTAGTATTTTCAAATCCGAGACGATAACATCCAAAATCTTATTGAAACCAAACTCTTTGATGTCGTTACTGTAGAACAAAGCAACTAAGTGAATATTTTGAATTGCGGAGTTGAATTCAGATGGAATGTTTTTAATGATCATATAAAAGGCACCTATTTTGTGACCACCTGTTTTCGATCCTAAAGGATTCACCGTCTCGAATTCATCATAATACAAGTGAATTTGGAATGAAAATATATTTTCTTTGAATAGTGCATTTCTTCTGAAACATAACCCATCAGAAGAATCTACCATTAGAGACGATTTTTCTCTAGATTGTCTCATCAACAATAGAGCAGAATCATTATCCGCAATGAAACTTAGAGTATCTAATATCGATACATATGAAAATTTGCAGGAAACTGGAACTTGAATATGAGAATTAATATTTTTATTCCATTGTTTATCATAGCGAATGCCAATCACAACTTCTTTGGGAAGGACTATTTTGTTTTTCAAATATTGTGTTCGTCTGAATTTGGTGCAAAAATTTTCAGAATTGAGCAATCTTAACTCTTTTCCGCACGGATGCGCTTCAACATAAGCTAATAATTCATCAGTGGATTCCAAAATTACTTGTATGGTTGTTTCAGGAAGATTCAGGGAGTATAGTTTCGATACATAACTACAAAGGTAATCATTAGCGGCCTTCT
Source organism: Propylea japonica (assembly GCA_013421045.1). NCBI lineage: Eukaryota > Metazoa > Arthropoda > Insecta > Coleoptera > Coccinellidae > Propylea > Propylea japonica. The sequence continues at coordinate 33,201,463 of CM024246.1, forward strand.
TTTCGTTGCATTTAATTGATTTACTGAAATCTGGAACGGGAATTTGTTCTATGTTAGCGGGTTCGATTATCGCGTCCGGAACAACACTTGGCACAATATTATTTATATTTATGCATTTCTGAATGTGCTTTTTGAATCCGCAAAAGGTTTTATAAGTTTTTGAACAGTTTGTGTTAGTGCATTTGAGCTCCAAAGTTTCGCCTTCATAAAGCGCATGGTTTTTTCTCAAGTGCCTTACATAATCATTTAATTTTATCGAAGTATCTTTACACAAAAAACAAGAGAACATTTTGAAGCCTTTTTTTGTTTTCACCGAATTTTGCCTACTTTATACTAAAAAAAATATCACTCTTTATATTGTACTTATATGAGAATATTAATACTCAAATATGACTATTATTGTACAAGAGTACAAAATCTAAATTATTAATGTCTTGAAAAGATTCAAGACATCAATAATTTAGTTTTTAACTCGCGTGCCCTACTACTTATGTCGTTAGGAGCAATTTCATAGAAAAACAAAGAAATAAAATTGAAAAATTGATCGAGTGCCTGGTAATATTTCATATCAAACACAAAATGGCACTTAAATAGAAAGTCAAAGCTTTCTGTTATGGTTACACCGGCTTTTAATATGTTGTTGTCAAAAACAACATAAAATACAGAAATATCACTTTCCTTTGTTCCAACGGCTAGCAAAAATGGCTGTGTGGAAGGTTTCTCGTTAAGAATATTCTTTAAAGGTACCTGAATATTCTGAAATTTTAGAAGCTTCTGCAAGGCATCACTCACTGTTTCCCTCCTCACAGTATTTTTCTTTCCTCCAGCAGTTGGTGGTAGTAACTCCAATAGAGCAAATAAACATCTTGTTTCTTTATCCCAATCTGAAAATTATTTTATTATTACTTTGATGTAAGAGAATTTTGAGATGCTTTCTACGAAATTTATTTTATTTTGTAAATTCACATAGGTACCTATCGAGAAATTATTTATTCCAATTTGTGTGTAATCTTTTAAAAATATTTTTTTATCCGATGGATTTATCAATTCATACTACAAATATCAAGAAATACTTTTCAGCTTACGAATTGCGAAATTTTCAACAAAAATTGAAATTGAAAATACGGAACAAAACACATAGTGTTTACTCACAATCTGAATCTTTGAACAGAGTTTCATTCACTTTGGATACAGAAATTCTGTATACTTCAAAAATTTTGTCCACATATCCAGGGAATTTTTTCAAAAAAATATCTTCATCCTTGCCAGTCTTCAGGAAGAATTCATAAGATATCTAAAAAACATTCGCAATAAATTAGAATAAGAGTTATTCTATTCGTAGAGTGCCTTACCAAACCATCTGTGTCCAGAAACCTAGGAAATTCTTCAAGTATCTTGAAGCGGCAGGTATTTCTTATTTTGAAGGTTTGATGAGTTTTTTCGAAAATATCATTGCGCTGTGCATTAGGGTCAGCATTCTTCAATAACAGTTTTTGAGTTTCGTACTCTTCCTGCTGAGTTAGTTCTTGGAAATCAAAAGTCTGCGGTTTGGAAGACGGTTTTTTTCGACCTCTACTCAGAGTTCGGATTCTATTTGTCAAAAAACCCTTTTTAGACACTGGGTCAAAGAAAGCTTCCTGTAAATGAAAGATTGCATCATCGAAGATTCCCCATAAAAAACGGAACTTACAAATCCGTCTTCCGTAGTTTTGTCCTTTAGACCAGGAAATAGTTGGACGATTGCTGATGCATATGTCGCTTTTGTGTGATTAGAAGGCAATACGTCAAGGGTATCTTGTAGCATATGATTCACTACAATGTTTACTAATCTCTTCCTATGTTTATCGTCCAGGGTCCTGTTATTCCTGTAGAAAAAGACAACTTCTTTTCCTCCTGGAGCCTTCAATATATACTCTTTCAATTCCTGAAATATTTGAAAATGAAAGAATGGGTTTCTGTTTTGTTAGTTTCGTACTACAGTGAAAATTTGAAAATAATTCAGGTCAATGAATACCGCAAAGCACTTGGAGAAAAAATTTACCTGCACGTTTACTTCTCTTTCTCTCAACTCAGTTCTAGCTCTTTTCCTCGGGTAATCTTCATTAGTTACGTCTGATAGGCAACTGACATTAGTGTCGAAACTACATAAAGTACTTGAATCCGAAAAAGTAGAAGGACTAAGCAGAGTTGGGTATCCTTCAATTTCTAGGAGTGTGTCTAAAAGTGATAATATGATATAACTTTTCATCCTGAGCAATCATTCTAAGATTCTAATAGAAAAATAATTGTTGATTTTTTATCAAACAATTCTATGTGGAAAAATTATTTTGTTGATTCATTATGAAATTTTCTTCTTATATCTATTGGAGTAAGTATGTATATTAAAAAATTTGATAGGTAATATCGAAAAGAACCTAAAATTTGTACATCCTGAGAAATTACCAAATCACCTTTGTGCTCGCTTTTGTGTTCATATGGGGGTGTCCTAAAGTAGATGGTAAAGAAAAAACAAGAACAGTAGGACTGCATATTATATCCTTTCAAAAAATGTGATATCAGGTTATAAAGAATCCATTTTTTTCGTGAGTGAGGAGGGCCGCAATAATAGACGAAGGGGGCCGCATGCGGCCCGCGGGCTGCGAGTTTGACATCCCTGCTCTACAGGGTGTCAACGGAATATTGAAACATGCTCGAGTTTGAATCATCCTTAGAGTTGTCGAATTAGATTTTTTCATTTCTTCATTACGAATACAACGATATGTCACTTGTCAAATTTTGGCATATTATGTGAATAATTTGAACATTTCATTCTTTTATCTACACCCTAGATGGCTGAGAATGGCTTCAATCGTTCAATTGTCAGTACAGCATGAGACTCATGAGAGTGAAATACATCTCTTCACTAAATATCCAAAATTTCGTATTTTTCTCTCATGATGAACTGAAAATTGAACGATTGAATACATTTTTAGTCATCTAGGTAAAAGAATGCAATGTTCAAAATAATTCACATGATATATCAAAAATTGACAAGTTACATATTGTGGCACTCGTAATGACCTGTACATATGGAAAAATATACTTAGTGTGCTATTTAAAAATAAAAAATCTCTTTCGTTTCGGGTCTTCCCAGAAGAACTTCTGCCATTTTTTCTCAGTAGAATTATGCTAATTTCACATCACAAAAATATCGACGTCGATAACCCTAAGGATATTCAAACGCGAGCATGTTATTTTCATATTCTGTTGACACCCTGTATAGTATTGAATACATCAAAGAATAATATTTCCACGAAAAAAATCGTAATTAGCACTCAGTGATATAAGTATCGTTTTTACAACAAACAATTTTTCAATTTACTTACCCTTCTGCACTGAAACTTGAATAATTACACCTCTTTCTGAAAATCCGAGAAAAATTGGAAAAAACTCTGGAGAAAGTATGGCTCCTGCCGAATCCGATAGAACCAATTCTTGATGTTCCAACTCAGGATACCTTTTTTTCACTGTAAATTAATTTTACCTCAATTTTGTTATTCATTTATTAGGTACGTAAATAGGTTTTGATGATGAACTTAGTTTCTATGAAAATCAGGAATAGAATTCATTAAAAAAGCCTACATAATGAACAACTGAAAATTATTCAGAGTTGTGTATATTACTGACCAAATGAATTGATTAAAGAGAATTGAAAGATGCCTAACCTGTTTCAATCATACTTGCATAGGATTGACTTGCAAGTGCAACCCATTCCAATGAATCCTTATATTTCAATTTTATGAAATAGTTTGCAATCGTCTGATTGAAAAAATCGTACTGATTGTTAGTAGCAGCGCCGGAATTTTCAAATTGTTCCTAAACAAACAACACTCAGTATAAATAGAATTCAGTTGTGATCACCTAATTAATGTGTAACGACTATATATTATTACATTAAATAGGCGGTAAGCCAAAAATTAAAAGAGAAGTTTTTAATCGTAAATCGATTTTATTCAATTGTACTCACCTGCATCATCTTTCCCAGGTAACACAAAAATAATAACAGTCAAGCTCTATATCACAACACATATACCTAATCACTACTATACCCTTAAGAGCGAACAGACTGGATAATGCGGAATAGTGGATACTTTGATACTCAATCGTCTGAATTCTGAATCGTGATACGATATCATTTCCATTTGAACAATCCAACCCCAGTGATTCGGATTCACGAAAAGAATCGAGAAATAGCGAATGTTTACGAGAATGAGTGTAACTAAAAAATTTTCACAAAGGGTGTTTTACTGTTGTTAATATAGCAAGAAGATGTTGTTGAATCTTCATCAGTGTGTCACGAGCCGACAAAGGCGCGATGTTTTTATTACAACCAGATGCTTATATTCCTGCTTCAACGATTTGGTTGACGACAGGGTGGTTCTTTTTTTTAACGTAGATACATGCTAGAACACATCGGCAATTCGCGCCAAATTCCTCCTTACTGAGAGGGCTTTGCTTTATAAAGTTTCGATAGGTATTCATAGACAATAAACGAAAACTAAAATCATTTCATTTCGGCTGACAATTATTATTTGACCAAGATATAAAAAATACCGGAATTGATTCGGTTGTTTTACCATAGAATGACAAATTTAATGTTCTAGAGAGTTTCAAATGGGCGTAAATCATTTCAACGAGAAATTTTTCCTGTACCTACCCTACCTACTTCAGAAAACAAGTCGAAATGATCAATAAATTAACGAAACCCTTCTATTGTTGCTACGAACATGCCAGAGACCTAGAGTGTTATCGTTTCCATTCGAAGATTTTGTGTGAAAAACTCTTTTCTGGGGAGAGAGGGGGTAATTACCCCCAGTACCCCCCGTAAATACGCCCCTGAAGACTAATGTTGAAATCGCTCAAATTTTAATTTCGGCCAATAACTCGAAAACAAAAAAAGATGAAGGAATGCAGTTAATAGAAGTTTCCGTAAAAAGATAACCCTAATGTGCCTTTCATTTTTTTCTATATTTTCGGATCAAAAAATTGTTATTCAGGTATCACCAAATTTTTTCACCTACTATAAGAATGGTATGAGAACATATGAGTTTTTTTGAATTATTTCCACGTGTACAATACGATGCCTGGAGTTTGGTCCGTTCCTCCTGACTCACCCTGTATACATGTAGGTACCTTATATCTGAATAAAAAATGTTCATGAACAATAGAAATATTCGAATTTTTTCAGTTTGTGTCGAATATTTAACATTATAATTCTATTATAAATGATAATATTAAAATTTTACACAAACTGAAAAAATTCGAATCTTTCTATTGTTCATGAAAATGGCGCCTCGCATGTTAATAAAAAAATAGCAACAGCAATAGTGGAGTTTGAAATGAAATAGATAGGTATGTATTTACGCTGCATATAGTTTGTAAAATGCAGATATTTGTAATAATTTCAAATTTTACATACGAACTAGAAAGTCTGTAATTAACGCATCATTTACCTATCCACTGCCAGACAAGGCGTCATATGAAATTTATTTCTATGTATGACCAATAGGTATTCTGGTTGGTACTTTTAATGAAGTAAATGCCATGAAAGAAGTAATTGTGAAAAATTCAATCAATTACTGAAATCATAGAGGATATCATTTGCCGATCATGGGTCTCACAATCTATGATATATTACCGATAATTTTTTTCTCGACTTGAGCTGATGGTATACTTCAAAATATATATTATGTGAATAAATTGTGCTGATTTTCTATCGAAGTACCTAAGTCTAAGTGAATTCACTAATCCTTACAGAATTAGTTCCAATAACAATGAAATATTATCATAATACCCTTAACTTTTGTTTAAACACGATCACCATTCAAACGAATTCAATAGTATATTTTGTACTTTGGACAACTTCGCTGAAGATGGAAGTACAAAATTACTGTAGATGTAGTAACAGTTGGTTTTTGTTAAGACTTAAACTTTATTGTGTTATTTTATCAACAACATAAAGTGATTAGCTTATGACATCTACCTGGTGCTATATCTACAACTGTAGTAGTGAATTTAACAACGCAATGAATTAACAACTACATCGAAAATGTTCTTTGTTAAAATAAGTCAAAAATAATGTCAGATTCAACTACAACTTTTCAACAAAATAAGAAGTTGTTGAAAATAGCAACTAATTTCTAACAGTGTATGGCCACAAAATTTTGCGTGAGGCATAATGAGCATCTTTCATATGGCCGCAACATTTCATTTTGATGTGTTTCTTTTTGTCTGAGATGATGAGGAACAAAAATTTTGAATGGTCATATTTTATGGAACACCATGTACGATTTGGTTCAACCTAGGCATTTGGGAAACAAACTCACCCTGAAAATCTCAAATATCTAAGACAATCCCTTCAAAATTTATCGTGCTAAAACTGAGGTTGACCACGGTTTCTTCATCAGGGAGTCGAACCCTATCGTTTGAGACCATTTTCGGCTCAAAATCCGAAAATTAAAGACATTTACCAAAAAGGAATAGCGCTCGTTAAAGTAGAACGATCGCTCAATATAAGGCAAAATTAGACATCAAAACAAAGGTACAACATTTTAAATGAATGTCTGATGCTCCTGAATGCTGTAGTAACTTTAACCATGAATTTAAACTTCAGATTTTGTTTATCAAAAATGAATAATTCATCAGGTCATTCAGAGTTTTCTGTACACTGATGATGGTCTTCTTCTTCTTGTTCCACTTTTGAATAGGACTATGTCCTGTGTTTTCGTCTTTCTGCCTGTTATTGGCTTGTTTTCTGAGACATCGAGTTCCAGCTCTCTTTCCAACGCTTTGGAGGGCGCCCCAATGGTCTGCGTGTACTAGGTTTTTGTGTTTCCGTCCATTTGGCCAGAACATCCTGCGTACTCTCACCCATCTGACGACATCCTGCACCTCCAGTTCCTCCATTATATCTGAACTCCTCACATGGTCTCTTAGTGTTACCCCTTTGATAGATCTTAAGATCCTCATTTCTCTCTTTGTTGTCGACGTTTCTCCCCTCGTTTCGGCGGCGTATGTGAGTTCTGGTCTCACACACGCTTCATATGCGAGTTTTTACTTTGGGACTCATGGATTTTTTTAGTCCAGACTATATCTCTCAGGCAGCCTCCGATCTTTGCTGCTTTAAGCGCCTTCTTCTACGACGCATCGTTCACTGGATACTGTCACTCCTAGGTAGTTGAATCTTGATACTTGCTCTAAAATTTTTCCGTTGATTACTATCTTACATCGGATAGGCTTTCTGGCGATAACCATGGTCTTGGATTTCTCACTGGAGAAAATCATATTCACTTCTTCTGCAGTTGTTTGAACTCTAATACAAGGCGCTGAAGGTCATCTTCCTCTTCAGCTGATAGAAAGGCGTCGACTGCATAGCACATAATATTCAAGGAGCGGCTACCCATCTTATAACCTGCCCGTATCATCCATTACAAGATTAAAAAGTAACGGACTTGTCCTTTTGTCGTATGCCAATAGATAGGCTGATCTCCTCAGATAATCCACATTGGGTTTTTATCCTGGTAGTGTTGTCGGTATTAAAGTGTTTAATTATTTTTATATATTTTTTACATACATTCTTAGCTTGTAGGGTTTCAAGATCATCGTGGAGTCTAATTCTGTCGAAGGCCTTTGTTAAGTCGAGAAAGCATATGAACATGGGTTTGTAGAACACGATTGATTTCTCTTTCATTTGTCGCAATATAAAAATCGCGTCCACTGTTGTCCTGTTGCATCTAAATCCTTGTTGTTCCTCAGATATGTTTACTTGGCTGGAGATTTTATTAGTCAATATCTAAGTGAACAGTTTATGAGTGGAGTTCAGTAAAGTTACACATATTTCTATAGTTATCGGGGTCCTTTTTTTGCCCTTCTTGATATGCTAATTTTCTATTCGCGAAGCACTTCACCGGTTCTGATGATATTTTGGAAAAGTTTTGTTATTTCTTGATGAATTTCTCTTCCTCCGTATTTGATCATTTCGTTCGTAATGTTATCCTTTCCGGGTAATTTACGGTTTTTGAGTTGTTGTATGGCTGTCTGAACTTCTTCCGTGGTCAAAAGCCAGAAACAGCTAGCTGCAGATTCTCTGGGTAAAATAACCTTCGTGTAGATTCTTTGGACGATAAGCATATGGAGATAGCTCCGGAGTATGATTTTATTATTTGTTGATTTTGTCGATGAATATTATTTTCTACTCAATTAAAGTTATTAATAATTTATCTATCTAATATGATATTTAATGGATATTTTTTTCCTTTCCAGATGAATTCTCCTCTCAGTGTAGTAGTACGGGTGACGCTAAATATACTGCAGAAGAGAACATAGTGCAACCAATAGCTCAGTGTAAGGCACTCTATCATTATACTCCAAATTTTACGGATGAGCTGGAATTGAATCCAGGAGATCTGCTATCTGTCTACAGAAAACAAGAGGATGGATGGTGGTTAGGAGAGTGCAACGGAAATGTAGGAATATTTCCGGCAACATACGTGGAGCTTACGCCGACGTAGCATAATGAAAAGAATCTTGAACTGACCTATTTTTAAATATTAATATATGAAAAATAAAATATATGTATGATATTTTCCCTTATTAAATATATTGTTTAGTTTTTACCATTTTTATTTGTTACCCCCTATATAGAATCATAATATTTGTAATAACATTCAGAAAGTTCTTCTGGTACGTTAAGTGAAATTGATTGTTACTATGGGTGAGTCTTTGACTTGTACATATTTTTTAACCGTATATTCCTGGGGTCGAAAGAAACACTTTTTTCCTCTACTATTTTTTTCCGATTCGGCCTAAATAAGAAGATATAGCCCTTTTTTGTTTTCAGAATGAGCTATGCCGCCACTGGTAAACTAACCACTGAATTTTTGCAAGTACGAGATATAGCATTCAAAACTTTGAAATAAGCTATTGTATCAAAGAAACGAGTAGATATACCATTCGAAATTTTCAAATAAGCTGCTGTATTAAAGAAAGAAATATGAACTCACTTTTTCAATACCAGTTGTATATTTTCTAATGCAATGATTGATTCATCCAAAATTTTGCTAGTGATGAAATGCAGAAAAATCTCTTCATGATGTATACTTCAATTTTGATTATATCGGATTAACTTTTAAACCACCTATTCTAGCTATAGCATTCATTTCCAATAACTCTTGAAATCTTCCGTGCAAGAATTTCCGAAATCAAGACAACAACTCAACCATAACACGCATGACATTTCACGTTCATAAACACCAGTTGGGGCGATTGAATTTCAAGGGGTGTCCGCATATTTATGTTCTGTGGTCCGCATGGTGAAAGTCACAGACGTGACACTAGATTCTTTGACATCGGTGTTCTGTGGTTAGTTTGTTTTTCAAAATCATACGACTTCATGAATAATAACTTATTAAGGTCATTTTAGTAGTAATAAATATGATGAATAAATGAGAAATGAACGTAATGTAAATTTGGATCAACGTATGTCAAAGCTCAACGAAACAAAATTGCAATAGGTACTTCGAAAGTGGTGTGGAAATTTGCTTGAATAGATAAGGATTTACACTGAAGAAGTATAGAGGTGAGCTTATTCATTGTAACCCCATTTTTAAAGAAAATCCGCTAGTTCTCTTACCATTCATCATTCCAGATAACAAATTCTCGAATTATTCTTGAAATTTGTCAAAGTGACCACATAGGGAAAATTGAATTCTGTGAATATTTTCGACAGAGTTGCATTCAGCCAAAGTACCCAATTTCTCGAATTTCTAAGATTTTTTTTTCTTTCAACATCGAAGTACTCGGAATTTTGTATTCGGGAAAGATTAATCATATTCATGAAAAACTATGTTTCAAAAATCATTTCATTTGAAGGAATCGTTGCGAGATATTACTGAAAATGTATGCTTTTCATGGTTTTTCAACAGCCTGTATCTTTTTAACCAGGCCGAATCGGAAAAAATGGTAGAGGAAAAAAGTGTTTCTCTTGATCTCAGGAATCTACGGTTAAAATATATGTACAAGTCAAGACTCACCCTGTATGCGACTCATTTTTGGTGGGAGTTGATGCTTTGGTTTGAATTGCACTTTTAATTAAGGCTTTACAACCTGAAAAAGAAGGGCAGATTCTCTTGGGTTGCAAAAATTGCATTTAATGACGTATAGTGCCGGCAATCGAAAAGTGAACGACTCTACTGGACTATTTTCATCTGATTGTATGATGAATTTTTTTAATTTCAGTATGTTACCAAGTATTCCGAAGTCCCGTTCATTTGATATCACCTCAGTAAAACTATATACAATAACGATAAATATACATGGATGAAGCCTTATTTACAATAGGAAAAAAATCGTTCACATTTAGCTTGCCAGAATTGTATAGGATGTCCCAAATTCAATGATTACTAAGTGCATCTCGAGAACCATAAGGGTCAGAGAAAAAGTGTTCGAGGACTTCCGATCCCTTTTTTTAAGAATCAATGCCAGCAAACAGATCCCAGACATCTGAATTGGTTCTCGAATTCCTGAAAAATGGCTGCTTGAATTAAATCTTTATATCTCGTTTTCTGTTGGAGATCACGAAAATTCCAATACGTTTTTTTTGTAATTTCTGTTGCCTAGAAGCTGCCTCTATCTGATCCGAAAAAATATTCGCCGTTCAAATGCTAGACAGAAAAGTTTGCGATTTCTTAATGGGACACCCTAAAGTTTTCATCATTGCTTCTTAGCCGCGGATTTACCGAGTATTATCCTGTTACTGGTTTTTCGAAAATCTGATCCGTACAAAGAAATTCAGTTTTCGTCTACATTTAAATTGAGACCGCCTGTATATGAAGATTCAGATATCTGAAATATGTTTACTGGCAATTGATTATTTTGAAAAAAAGAGAGTCCTTGACAGCTGTTTCGTTCTATTGGGGCTCATCAGTATGAGTAATAGCTCTGAACGATATGAGAGGCACTCTCTCATTATTTATTTTCATAAGATGATACCGCGACAAAACGCCATTTCTGAGGATTCTTACGAGTAAACCCTCCCCCCTTAGGGTCGGATTAAACTCTTTTCCTCCCCTAGGCTGAAACCAATTTTTCGCCCCTCTGAGTAAAGAGAATTTAAAAAATTAAAATTTTTAAATACGCTATTTTCGCTGAAGTTGATGAAGACATTTTTCTATCTGGAAATAAAACAATATAATGTTTCAGAGTATATATTTTATAGTAAAAATTACAGTTTTCATCTTCAAACTAATGATGATTTTATTCTTGCCTTCTTTTCCGCAAATTGTTGCAACAATTCGAAGTTTCAATTTTTTTCTCTGCTTCAATGCACAAAACGGTCAAATTTTCTAGATCGCAAATACGATAAAATTCGCTTCAATGTTGGAAACGAACCCTCTGCTGAACAGTTGTTGCATTCTAATTGTAATATCGATATATAGGGAAACACTTGCAATAATACAAGCTATATATGTATATATAAATGTATAGCAGTAATAGTCGCAAAAGTATAAAAATATTTTAAAGGCTATTCGACTAGTATGTATATATATATATATATTCTTCTGAATTGAGAGCTAACAAAATTCAATACATGAAACAAAAAAGCTTTTATCACGTCTAATGAAGGAACTCATCTCGTGCAGTAGAGTTTTTGGAGGTTGTTCTAACTGAGCTAAGTAGGATTTGAAGTGCAAATATTCATCGTGAAGTTTTTCATGTGAATCGTCAAGAAAACATTGAACGTACTAGGGATCATTTACAGCCGAATTTATGTGAACAAATTTAAGAAAAGTCCTGAGCTGGAGCTCACCCTGAAAATCTCAAGTCTCCAGTACAATCCCTTCGAAAGTTATTGTGCTAACGGCCGGATGGACTCACGGACAGAATTGAATTTGAACACGGATTCGTTATCAGGTAGTCGAAACCTATCGTTTGAGACCAATTTCGGCTCAAAATTCGAATATTACAGACATTTGGGCAAAACTTTATAGCACTCGTTCAAGTAGAACGAGCTCCCGAAAAGTGATGAAAATTGGGTTTACATAATGCAGTACGAACGGAGAAGTCGTGGTCATTTGAATATTATGTTAGTTTTCATACATAATGTTACATATTTTTTTTTCTCAAATTGTGTTATTGGGGATAATACCTACTCAATTTCAGAGATTCATTCAATATGTCAAGCAGTTTCTGAAGTATCCAATTTTACGGCATTTTTTCTTCCTTTCTAATCTTCTTTGGATAAGGAACACTTTGGAGTTATAAAATGTTTATGATAACATTTGAAAATAAAAAATTTCAATTGCATTATTTTTCCCAATTTCCTAGAGTCACCTACTGTGGGAATTCAGAGATGCGCCGATCTAGACATAATGGATTCGAACCATAAAACCTATTTGAATACAACCGCTAAATCTATTAACAAATGGACCGTGCAAACTATCCAAGTTTTGTTGCCCTTCACGTTCAACCCCCTTCCGAGGGGTTCAAGTAGCCGTGAAATTGTTTCGTCAACGCTGCTGTTGACACTTCCTCAGAATCGATGCGAACTTGTTCCGCCTTCCCCTGCGGGATGTACGTCACTGCCACACGACCTCCCACCCTATGGAGGATTCACTGTGCCGGCAAATTTGAACTGCGTTTGGGGTGAATTTCCGTATGGTCCAGATTTGGGGTTAGTTTATTCACACAGTTGGAAAACAGGGTAAAAGTCAATTAACTTTCATGTAGAGAGGTTATTTTTCACTTGAAAGAAAGAGTTGTATTGCTACCTAGCTATTGTTTGAATATAGGGTGTTCGCTTAATATGCGACAAAAATTCATAAGGTGATATTTTCAACAATTTCAATAATATTTTGTTTCTTGATGATTTTTGAGAACTGCTTCGTTTATTTCAAAGACACAGGTGAAAAAAAAAAGAGATTATACTTACTATTTACAATATTTCCCCAAATTATTAATGAAAAAAATTGCGTACGGCCTTGGTTAAGTTTTTTGTGGGTTACTGCCTTATAATTGGACCAGCTGATGGAAGTCATTTTAATGTTTATTGTAGATTAAGTTACAGGACATATGCTTTTTTATAATAAAATGTTGTAGCACTCGCCAAACTTATTCACACAATGTATCTTCGATTCTTCGAAACGAAACATTTTTCGAAAATCATGAAAAAAAATATATTCAAAATATTTCAGTCAGAAACCCTTTAGATTTTTCCGCATTTTCACACAACACACAGTTTGTATAGGATAATATGGGAAATACTCTCCGAAATATATCGAATCCTACTCAAATACTGAAACATTAATAAAAACTTGTTAATATGTTCCTATTCAAATCTTGAAACAACCTTGGAAATTTCAAGTTTTGAAGTTTTTACTTTCGGAAGTTATCGTATTTTTGTTTTGTTCTCAGAATATTCCAAGTTGAATGATTTTTTCCTGATATGAACAAGGGTGGCAAAAGCCCTGTATTTTGTCAACGATATTAGATCAGAATATCAATAATTCAAATAATGACACAGAGAGTGTATTGATCTAACTGTTACCTAAATAGTAAAATATTATATTCCTGCTGACCCTCATAATTCTGTCGGAATACTGAATATATTTTTGAAGCAATTCCTTAGGCGTTTTCGTTTTTACTCGATCACTAACCCAGGTTGATTATTGACAGATAAACAGTTCATTTGCTGTCAATATTCAACCCGGGTTAGTGATTGAGTAAGTTTCGGAAAACCCCTCTTGTTGTATGTGTTATTACGAAATACGCATTCAATAAGAATTATTGATCGAGAACTATCAAAATGATACTTTTTTAGATACATTTTTTCGCGAATGTTTCATTTCCTAATGGAAAAACAGAATTATTTTTTGCTCAGGCGTTTAATGTTATTTACGTTTCTATGATAGGGGAAAGGCAGGCAAGATGGCATAGTAGGGCCAAATGGCATACCATATTACTGAAGAATCCACTGCGAGTGGAATCCTAGAACTCAATGCAAATGTTCGAATTAGTTGGCAACAGTGTACGAACGTTGTTTCAAGGGATCCGTTACGGTAGTTGATGACTTATAGCGTTTTCTTTTGGGAAAACTGGTGCGCACCAGAATTGCCCCAGTGCAATTTTTCGTTTTCCATTGGTACAAAGAACAATGAAATGCTCATGAAAAATTGCACTCAGATCGCACTGGGGCAATTCTGGTGCGCACCAGTTTTCCCAAAAGAAAACGCTATTAGTCGTGGAAAAAGTGGTATGAACGTGTACAACTTCTCGACGTAAGCGCTCTCTTTTCGTCTATATTACTGTAAGTACAGATTATTTCACTAACTTTTTTATCTCCTAGTAGAATTGTACCTTTATTGTGATCCTTTTCATGTATTTACCTTGACAAAAAGATGTCACAAAAACGTTGATTTAATATTCGTTTTTTTGACACGTGGTTAGGGCAAGTTGACATACATAGAGGCTGTGTAAAATGGCATGGTACTTTTTATTAACAATAAAATATTTTTTCAGATGGTCTTCAATTATCGAAGGAAAACCAACAGAGGAGAGTGGGATGAGAATAATATGTTAAGAGCTTTGGAAGCAGTAAGAAAAAACAAATGGGATAGGCCCATGCTAGTAAAACATTCAATGTACCTTTGTTTTATTTAATGAATATGATTTTTTTGTTTATTATGAATAAAAATGAATTTTATTTCTTGAATGATATGTTATTTATTGGAATTTTGTTTTTTTCACTACAAAATATATCATATTATAGTCCGTTCACGAAAGGTTGAGCACATAGTAGGCGTTTTTTATTTATCTGAAGTTGGCAGTATTTACTGTCATAAAGTAAAATAAAGTCAACGTTGCCAAATGTACCCGGCCTCGTTCGACGAGATTGCGAGTTATCAGACAACTCTATGCAATATTGACAACATTGTGTATCAATCTGACAAGAAACATAACCTAAATTTAAATATACACAGTGGAATATGCCAAATTTCCATGGCCAACGACGGCTCAACCTTTCGTGAACGGACTATATATGATATGCATCTTGCCGATGTTGGGGTTGGCAACATTGATGTTGTCGTTTCTGTGACCAACCAATTTAGGTTAAGATAATAAGTTCTGTGTTCTAGGTTGAACAGACATGTCGACGCGTTCAAGGCAAAACGACGTAAGCGCCATTTCAAACATTTCGAGTAATTTAGGAAAAACTTGATGCGTGACTATTTTTCCAAAAAGTTTTCGAAATTCGCTCTTATGAGTAACAACACTAAAAACCACTGAGTATATATACATTCAGTTGAAATTGATTTAGGAAAACTGGTAAAAAGGCAAAAATGGAGGTTAAGTCAATTGAAGTCGCATCTGACAATGTATTTTTGGGTCGCTTATGACAGGCATTGCTGTCGCTTATGACCAAAGTAAACAACTTCGACGAATTCTGTTTGCGAATCTGGCGCTTACGCAACTTTAAATCGAAATTGCGGAAAAGTATTCAATTTTATTGTCTTAATCCAAGGTTCTTCTCAAGAGAAGGCGCTTAGGCCGATTCAGTGCAAGTAAAACTCAATTTTCGAAAAAATGGCGCTTACGTCGTTTTGCCTTGAACGCGTCGATGTGTGTCACGAGTACTGTAGAAACTAGAAATTACAAATAATAAAGTCTAATCTAAATAACTTCTTTAATCCAAATACATAACGTAACATGGCGCAGTCGGTATTGTGTTAAATAAACATACAATACATTTAAATACGTATTTTCAAATTAAATTAAACCACGATGGGCGATAGTCGAGGTATCACGCCGTTAGCAACCAGAGGAAATCTCGCAGAAAACTGGAAGCTGTGGAGAGCCAGGTTCGAAAATTACCTAATTGCTTCAGAAATAAATAAGAAAGCACAAGCTACACAGTGTGCACAATTGCTACACTACATTGGAGACGATGGATTTAAAGTATATACCACGTTCAAATTCACGGAAGAGGAGAAGAACAACGTGGGAATATTAATGAATAAATTCGAAGAACACTTCATAGTTTGTTTCAAGAAGAAGCAATTCACAAAAAGGGTAGACGAGGTGAAAGAAGAAAGTCAGATGGAACAAATCACATATCTGGGAAGTGTGGAACAGCCGAAGTCCATGAATTCAATAATGTGGAAGACTGATCTATACATAAATAACAAGTAGCTAGTTTTAAGATTGACACTGGGGCTATGGCAAATGTTATGTCACTGCAATTATTTTTATCATTTGGGTTTTCTAGAAACAGATTATTAAATCTAATACAATACTTCAGGCATATACTGGTTGATAAATTGAAATTATTGGCACATCAAAATTCAGTGCAAAAGAAATAATAATATATATAATATGATTTTTGAATATTGATTTGGTAAGAAAACTCCAAGTGTTGCTCTGTAAATAGAGTTTTTATTTCAAACTCAAATTCAATCAACATTAAAGCATATTTACCTGTAAATAGAGAAACGACAATTTAAGTTTATCCACCAATATTCACTATTTACAGGCCAAATTAATAATTCAACCAAAATCTATTTGAAATTTCAATAATTCTCATTTTGACATCAATCACTAACAGTAACTAAGGTAATTCTCATAGCTTATTAGATCCAAATATGTTTTATATCCCCCCCGGTTGGGGAGAAAATTGATCATCAAATTTTCCCTTCATTTATGAATAATTTTTTTCATTTTCTCCTCTCACTTTATCTGTAGTTACTGGAATAAGTTTAGTTATATGGAACAAATTGGACTCTGATTTTTTATGGCCTGTATCCACTCTATATATGGAATTCGAAATTTTTTCTGTAATTTGGTATGGTCCAATTCTCAACTCTTCCAATTTCTTTCTATTGAGTTTGTTGCTATTTTCAACATACACCCAGTTTCCTACTTCAAGTTCGATATGTTTTCTATTTCTCAGTCAATATTCTTTTATTGTAGTTATGCGACTTGATTGTATTCTTCAAAGGCCGTCTCTTTATCTTTAATCCAATTATCTTCAGATATCTCATTTTTCAATTCCCTTGGTACAATTGTAGTATCTACACCATACAATAAGTATTTTGGTGTGAAACCAGTGACTGAGTGTATAGTCTCATTGTATTTATTTACACACTCCTGAGCAACGGTTGTCCAAGCTCTTCTCTCATTTTTTTCGTTTATTTTGCATCTTATTTTATTAACTAATGTTTGATTCAACCTTTCGTTCAATCCATTAGAGAATGGTGCATTTACTGCAGTAAATATCATTGTGATTCCTTTTTCATTCAAATATTCTTTGACTTCTGTTGAGTTTATTCCTGCATATTGGTCAGTAAGCAATAATCCAACATCTTCTGTTTCTGATACTTGGCTTACTAGCTTAATAAAGTCTTTAGCATTTTGTGTTTTTGATGTTATAATAAATGCATATCTTGTGAAGTGGTCTACTAAAAGATGTAGATATTTCTTTGTTGATCGTGAACCTCCAAAACCTCCAATCGTATCTATCGATATTATTTCGAAAGGCTTTGTGGCTGGACCTAAGTGCGACATAAGACCAAATTTTTCTTGGCCTCTTGATTTATTTTTAATACAAATTTCACAGTTTCTGCAGACTTCCTTTATGTTTCGCGTCAAATTTTTGCGGTATATATTGTACTGATTGTTCTTTGCATTTGTTCGATACCAATATGACATAAATCTTCATGTATCTTTTTTTATTATTTTTATACTGAACTTTTCGCTAAGAATAATTTTGTCCTTCCTTCTATTTTTTTTGTAATATATTTCATGTTTTTTAGTTATGTTCTTCATTTTCTTTTGTATTTCTCCATTGCCATTTTGGTCTTTAAGAATGTCTTCTAGTTTTACAATATTTACAATTTTCAATTGTTCCTCTTCATTATCATTTATTTCTAAAACTGGGTTTCTACTTAAGCAATCCGCTTCTACATTGTCTTTTCAGGAGCATATTTAATTTTGAAATCATATTGAGATAAGTAGAATGTTAAGTCGCCTAATTCTTCGTCAGTTCTTGATTTTAAATTTAAATTTTCAAGTGGTTTATGGTCACTATAAACTGTGAATGATCTGCCTAATAACCAGTATTGCCAGTATTTTATTGCCTCTTTTATTGCAAGACATTCTAAATATATCGCCTTTTTTCTCTTTTGCGACTCATTTAGTTTTTTTTGAGAAATAGGCCACTGGTTTTTCTTTTCCATTGAGTTGAGTTTGTTTTAATATAGCTCCGATTCCTTTTATTGATGCATCCGTGTATATATTTATTGGTAAATCCTTATCAAATATTTCTAACACTGTTTGTGAGCATAAAATGGTTTTTATTTTTTCGAATGAATTTTGGCAATCTTCAGACCAGACAAATTTTTGGTTCTTTCTCAAAAGGTTATGCAAGGGTTCCAGTATCATTGCAATTCCCGGAATGTATTCATGATAAAAGTTCACTTTTCCCAAGAACTGTCTGATATTTTTTGTGTTTTTGGAGTAGCAAAATTTTTTATTGAGATGAGATTATCATTCAGTGGTCGAATTGAATTATTTTCAATTATATGGCCCAGATATTTAACCCTATTCGATGCGAATGAACATTTCGTAAATTTCAATCTGAAACCTTCTCTCTTTATGGCCTCCAATAATCGTGATAGATGGTCAATATGTTCACCAAACGATTTTGAAAATATTAAAATATCATCTATATAATTTACTGCGAATTCCGTAAGTTCATTTTTTCTCAATATATTGCTCAATATCCTCTGGAATATTGCTGGCGATGTTTTTAATCCGAAAGGTAAGCATGTCCATTGGTAATGTCCTTCTTGTGTCACAAATCCGGTTTTTTTTCTATCTTCCACACGCAGAGGAATAGACCAAAATGCTGAGTTAATATCTAGAGTAGTGAAAAACTTACAATTTCTTGTTTTTATCATCAAGTCTTCAATTAACGGGAACGGTTGAGCCTGGGGTACAACGATTTTGTTCAGATCTCGAAAATCTATACATAATCTCGATTTTTTTCCTTCTTCTTTTTTGAAGGCCAAGGTGACTGGTGCTGCAAAAGGGCTATAGGATTCTTCTATTAAATTTCTATCTAGTAGTTTCGAGATTTGTTCTTCAATTTCCATTTTATCTTCAATCGAACATCTGTATGGTCTTTTACTGCAGTATTGCTCAGTTAATAGGTCAATTCTTGCTTCATATTCCTTTACAGTACCTATGTCATATTTATCTTTAGCAAAGATGGTTTTGTATTTTTTAACCAACTTTCCTATCTCTTCTTGTTGATTGCAGGTTAGATTATCCATTTTCATATCAAAATTTTTTTCTTCAATATGTTCATTAAAATTCACCAAGCAGTCATCTTTGATGCTTCTGTCTGTAAATGTATATTCTATTTCATCACTATTTTGATGATCTTTTTCTATTATTTCATTTTCTTCTTCTGAAAGTGTGTCCTTTTTTTGTGATATTCTTAAATTTTCATCTTGATTCAGTTTGAATTTTTTTATCAAATCCAATCCAACTAAGAAATCATAGTGAAAATTATCATCTTCCACAATGTAGACATCGACTTTCTTTTCAATTTCAAATATTTTTATTTTCAAAGTTGTCAAACCGCTCGTTTTCTTAACACCACTAATGGTTACTAAATTTGGATTATTGAAAATATTGATTTCTGTCCTTTTCAGCTTCAATAATTTGGAATTTATTATAGAAACATTAGATCCTGAATCATATACCCAATTATTTCCAATTTATCTTCAAGTAGCAGTTTGATTTTTATTAGTGGTGTAGTTGTTAGTTTTTTGAATGGGAATGTATTTCAGCTTCAATTACTGTATTATTAATATTCTTTAATCCATAATTTTTCTTTGCACCGGTTCATTTTTGGATCTGAACCAGCAACTGGATTCTGCATGGTACAGACTTTTATTTTTCAAATCTTTGCAGATACTACAAGGCTTTTTTTCATCAGTTTTCTCTTTGAAACTTCCTTCTTTCCTGAAATTTTTTTTTGTAACAAGGTATTCTAATTTTCCAAGCTCGTTAAATAGATATTTTGTTTCCAGCATCTCCTCTCTATCGATTTTTTCAGCAATATAATCTGGTAAACCTGCTACTATGATATCAATCAATATACCTTCATCCTTTATATTTCTAGCCTCCAGCAATAACCTTTCTTTTTTTACTGCATAGTCTAATAATGATCCAGCTTGATATTTAAAAGACAATGCATACCTGCTATTTTGCCATCCTTTGTTTGCATATAATGCTTTGAAGCTATCTCTCCAGATTTCCCAACTAGATTGTAGACTGTGTTTTATTATCATTGCACTATACCAATCCAGACAGGATTTTTCAAGAAAATCTCTTAAAATTTCAATTTTCTCTTCATCCTTCTTGATTTCCCATCTTGAGCATTCTTTTTCGAAAGAATTGAGCCATTCATGAACGTTGCCCTTTCCATTAAATTTTTCCAATACGAATTTCACAGACGATGTCCTCAAATTGGGTCTCTCACTGTAGTTTTTATTATGGATCATGGATTCCAATGCCTTTACCACCTGATCTGTAATTGATTTTTCAGTTATATTCGATTCATCATGCTGATCACCTATGATTTCTTCTGGGTATTGGCCTCCAATCATAACATTTCCATCAGTATCCCAATAGGCTTGCTTTATATCTTCAGTTATCCTGATATATACATTCCTTGTTTGGTTTCTTCTTTTCAATGTATTTTTTATATTTGTATAGACCGATGTGGATGTAATACATGTATGTAGCTCTGCTTTTTGAAACTCTTTTGGAACTTTGTAGCTTATACCATCTTCAGTTGTAATGGAGCTTATGCATAAAACGTTTGCTTTTCCATCATCTGCTGCACTAATAGTGAATTGAACCTTCAACTTTTCCATTAGTGTGGTATCCAGTTGAGAATAATAAACGAAATTGTCGTTTTATAATATGATTTTTGAATATTGATTTGGTAAGAAAACTCCAAGTGTTGCTCTGTAAATAGAGTTTTTATTTCAAACTCAAATTCAATCAACATTAAAGCATATTTACCTGTAAATAGAGAAACGACAATTTAAGTTTATCCACCAATATTCACTATTTACAGGCCAAATTAATAATTCAACCAAAATCTATTTGAAATTTCAATAATTCTCATTTTGACATCAATCACTAACAGTAACTAAGGTAATTCTCATAGCTTATTAGATCCAAATATGTTTTATATATATACAATAATTTAAGCTTTTACATTCTAGACTCAAATACTGAGCCAATCTTAGGTCTAGAATCTAGCATTCTTCTGAATTTAATTACTAAAATTGATGACATAGCCTCAAATGCAAGTGATTATGATGATTAATTGATTTCAAAATCAAGTAATTAACAGAGAATTCTGTAAGATTCCAACTCTTGAACAGATTACAAGTAAATTAGCAAATGCAAGATATTTTAGTACATTGGATGCTGCTCAAGGTTTTTACCATTTCAACTAAATAAATAAATTAATAATTGAATAAATAAATTAATAAATAAATAAGAAATAAATAAATAAATGAATAAATAAATAATTAAATAAATGGATAAATAAATTAATAAATAGATAATAATAAATTAATAAATAATTAAATAAATGAACAAATTAATAAATAAATGAATAAATACATAAATAAATGAATGAATAAATAAATAATACATAAATAAATGAATAAAGAATAAATAAATGAATAAATACATAAATAAATGAAAGAATAAATGAATAAATAAATGAATAAATACATAAATATATGAATAAATACATAAATAAATGAATAAATAAATAAATAGATGAATGTATATGTCCAATTGAAACCAAAGGGTTGTGGTTGCCAGCTGTTGTTGCGGAAGAACTTAAAAATAGAACATTTAAGTCAGATTGGATGATGGTAGAATATTTATAAGAAATAGAAGATTTATAAAAATGTGTAGTCAATCTTATGATGTAAACACTGGAAACAATGTATCTCCAGAACAAGAAGAAAATAATGTTAAATACTATTTAGACATAAGCGATACAGACAGTTTAAATGAAGACAACGAAGATGACAGTGAAGTGATAAGTGAAACAGAAATCCCTCCTGTTGAAACTTCGAGTGCAACTGATATCGAAACTTCTAGTGCAACTGAGATAGAAACAAATTTTGTTAATAAGGATAAGGTAACTTCCTCGGGAAGGTACAGTAAACCTCCCAAGAGACTGAATCTTTAAGAAAAGGGGATGTTGGGGTTGGCAACATTGATGTTGTCGTTTCTGTGACCAACCAATTTAGGTTAAGATAATAAGTTCTGTGTTCTAGGTTGAACAGACATGTGTGTCACGAGTACTGTAGAAACTAGAAATTACAAATAATAAAGTCTAATCTAAATTAACTTCTTTAATCCAAATACATAACGTAACACCCGACACTGTGAGGCAAAATGGTTTTTCGGATGTTACAGATTATCGCGATTTTTTTGTCTATAATTTTTTTATTCATATCTTTCTCCAAAAATTGATAGCTAACTTGATTGACTAGAGATTCAACTAATGCTGTGCTTTATTTTTTTTTCCTCATAAGAGATATCGATTTTCAAAAGATTGTATGCCATCTTGCCTGCCTCTCCCCTAAGAAACAAGCACACCAAAATAAAGGTAATTGTTTAACTCATTTCCATTTGTTTCTTGCTCTTTGAAATTAAAAAAAACTTGAATAAGAATGCGAATTCACATCGAAGCCATTTCAAAATTGAAAAAGATTCTTACTTATATCGTGTTGAACTCAAATTAGTTTAATGTAGGTATACGATATCGGCGTACAAAGTTCGCATCAATCGAACTGTCACCTAAATATCGAATTTTCATCGATTTGATTGATTTACATACCTGGTAAAACAAGCACGACCCGATCTACCATCTAGATTAATTCCTCTTTTAGGTGGATTAATTTAAAAAAAAAAGTTAAATTCGAAATAGTAACAAAAAGAAACTATATTTCTACGCCTCCATACTCAGTCAACGCTTTTATTCAATGAACCATCATACATGTAGCTTCATGTGATGAACATAAATTTTCATCCATACAAAAGGTTTTTTGTTTTGGAAAGTCGTTGAAATTTTATTCATGAATTAATCGAATGAATCGCCGATTTGTTATTATAAAGAGTTTTCCAATAAGAGGTGTTATTTCGATATTCAAAGAAAAATGCCAATTTCAATAGGTATAAATGATCGGATGTTTATTTCATATAAAGAAGAAGAAACTATGCCGTTAAAAGTGGAAAATAACATCAGGCAGATGACCACCACGACCACGCTTACTGGACCATATCCTTTTAATGAAATTTTCCAAAACCAAATCGTAAAGTGGCTACCCTATGTTCTCAATATCCTCACGAATTCCATCTTCGAGGTCTTGAATCGACGCTGCGATATATTGGCGTAGACTTTCTCGTTCACGTGGCCCCTGTTTAATGTGAATTAAACATTAAGGAATATCCAGAAGAAATCGCATTTAAATATCAAGAATTCAAATTCCATGGAAAATTACCAGGAAGCAGTTATCGACCTCATGCATTCAATATACCATATCTAGGCCAAATAATATGCGAATTTTGCAGATTCCAGCAACTCCGGAAGGCGGCCCATGACGAAAACTGTGTTTCGTCGTCACAAATATAATAAGCTGTACTCATTTAATTCTCAACAACATTTCTGTTCAAGTTTTGACGTAAATAAATTATTCAAACTCCACCGCGAGTTTTACTTGGTTTGTAGTGGATTTACAACCCTCTACTCACCACAACTCATCCATTGCTACTTCAACGGAGTTACGAACCGTTGAAGAAAGTAGAGGATACCCTCCAAGATACAGCCCCAAAGGAAGAAGTCGCAAGGTGTTCCATCACAAGATCTGGGTGGCCTACTGTGATCACCTCTTCGAGATATAACACGGTTCAGAAAATTGTTTCGTTGCTTGTGTGGCACGTAGCGCCGTCTCGTTGAAAGTAACCGTTGTCCAGATCAATACTATCCAATTTCGACCATAAAAAATCATTAATCATCTCTCGATAGCGCAATCCATTCACCGTAACTGTAACTGTAACTGTTGCTCCAGCCTCATTTTCGAAAAAGTAAGGTCCAATGACACCGCCGGACCATAAACCTCACCAAACAGTAACACGTTGTCCCAACAGCTAGAATTTGACTTGAATTACAAAAAAGTTGCTTCATTTGAGGATGATTATGATGGTTTAAACATATCCAAAATATCTCTAAGGGTTCTCGTGAATCCGATATATCTCGAAAAATCTGAAAATCGGAATTTTCTTCACGACTTTACGAAATTCAGTTTGTAATAATATTCAATATAGCGATGCTACTATTGTTATCAGTTCTATTGCTCATCGTTTCAGAGCCTCGATATTTTTTTTCTTACGGACGCCATACCCCATATGGGTTTTCCTTGTGAAATGATGAAGAAAAAATTACGAAATCAACATCAACTGTGTAACACATTTCACAAAAACAGTTCACACATATCACACTCATTCCTAAATAACTGAATTTTTTTGTAATTTGAGCCAGCCTCCACCACTTATGGTTTTCGATATTCCTGTAGTCCCTCTTAAAAAAACGTACTCTTTTCATTGGAAAGGCCGGACAGAATAGTTCCTGAACTCGAATTTTTAATCAGTGAATTCAACCATTGTATAATTGTATAAATCCCTATAGAATGATTCAACCTAGTCTTACAGCCACTATAGGCCACTAGGGCATCAAAACTATTGCACGCTACTACCCTAGGAGCCTAGGACCAGAAACACAATATCAAGAAAAAAGTCTAAACATACCTTCTAATAAAATAAAACTAAGAAATAATAAAAAACATTGGACGAAGTTCATGATACGAGGTAAAAGCAAAAAATTTAGTTTAGCTAAATATAAACTGGTATTCGAGAATATACTTACCTGCAGAATACTTCTTTCATTTCTTTCTCATCGATGGACTGTGAAAAAATGGCAACATGACAATATCACCCACATTAAATGATGTTGGCAAACAAAAAGTAACAATACATAATAATACGTTTCCGCTGTGTTCCCATGGGGTCACCAGCATCCCCTACAAGAATTCCCCATCAAAAGTAGGGCTATAATATGTTCAGGCGATAACCGCCGGCACAAAGCTCAAAGCATATTGACAATACTTATGGAAGTGTGGCTTACCAATTAAGGGTACTTAAAATAGGGTGGCGAGGTTACGTCAATGCAAAGAGGGTTTTAAAATAATATGTTTATAAGTGTGACGAAATTATTATCTAGATTGTGCTGATTTATATCAGGTTCGAGTGGCTGGGGCTATTGAAATCTGAAAAAAATGATTTGAGAGTTGGCAATATAAGGTTAAGATTATTCCCAGTTCCAATATCCCTCAAAATAAAAATAATGATTCCTGTCATGCCAGACTTACGTCATAGGAAAGATGAAATCAGTATACTAACATAAGCTTAGAAAGGAATTGATTCTCGCGATCCGTTTTAGAGTTAGTAGTTATTATTAAAACATTATTAAAGCAGTGAAAATTTTCTAACGAATATGAAAAGGAACAAAATCGAAAAATACACGCAATATGTACAGTCGCTATCCTTGAGCTAACTTTTAAGTCTGCAGTCTGCGGGGTCCTTAAGTAAACTCTAACATACAGATTTGGAAATTCACATCTGAAACATACGATATACAATTCATCGAGATAATCACGTGCTGTAACTGAATGAATTCCATTGAATTATTGCAATAACCTAGTCTTGTCTCTAACTTATCGCAGTATGGTAGGGAACCTGCAGTACACGTATAGAATTATTTTATTTGTCAGGCTGCCCAAAATACTCGACTCAAGTATTTACTGTTGCCTGCCATACTGAATGAATTATGCTCCTCTCAACGATAAGAGAGAGACAAGACTAGAATATTGCAATAAGACAACGGAATTCAGTGTGTTACAGCACGTGATTGTCTCGACTATTCATCTGTGCAACTGGACGGAAGAATTCTCTGATGCATTGTATATCGTATGTCTCAGATGTGAATTTCCATAACGGTATACCCTTATTGACACTACAGCAAAATCTCTCGCCCAATATCTAATGATGCCGTTTTCCGAATGATAACTTGAAGAAATTGAACTTGACCCAAATAGAAAAAAAACATTCTGAATATGTGGAGACAGATGAAAAACCGTAGATAGCACCAATAGTTTATTAAATCGGTATTTATGAGTACGGCGTCAATAAATATCAGGTTGTCAACAATTGAATCTCTCACCCTAATCACGAATCAGGCTTTATTTAGGTGACAGTTCGATTAATTCAAACTTTCTGTGACAATATTCCATGACAGTCATAAACATACACGGTCCGTAAAGTATGGAACAAATTCATTCTTAGCTAAACAGACCATTTTAAGGAATAACACTGAAACACTTCGATTATTCATAATTATTTTATTATTTTAAAATAATAACCTAATAAACAGGGTAAATTACTTTCGAGTAATGACGTCACCGTATTTTTTTTTAATAGAACACCCCCATTTTGTCTCAATTTTCGGATTACTTCAGCTGAAATGATTCCAAAAATGTATCACATGTTGATTCCAATTGGTACAGGAGGACAAAAATACAATAGTTGCTCATGAAGTGACATGTTTGGAAACAGCTCATTTTAAATACTTATACAGGGTTTTCCTTTTAAGTTGGCCTATTAGAAGTTTTAGGAGAATTAGTGAATATTTCGTTCTGAAATTTTAGGTGCAGCCTTGAGGCTGAAGGAACTCTTCGCCTAAAATATTTTCAAGGCGACAGTGTTGTCACGTCTATCTCAAACGCATATCTTTCTTATTTCAAATGGAACTACCTATATTTCATTTATGTATCGATTCAATACCAAATTTGCAGTATAACCCACTTAAAAAAATTTCTCTGCTATGCACTGTTGCCAAGTTATTCACAAATTCCTGGAAATTTCGACATTTGCGTTGCCAGTTTGGAAATGCAATATCTCGATTATTTTTTATGCGAACGGAACCAAACTTAGCAGTCTCATAGTAAAGACTATATGCATTCATGTGGTATATTCAGTTTTTTGATACATCGTAAGGTTTTTCGGAGATATTGCTGCAAAAATGTGAAACTCAAAATTGAAATATTTCGAGATTTTCAAATGGCAACCCCATATTTATTTTACAGCATTCGATTCAAAATGAAAAATGAATGGCAGTCTCCTCTTACACTAATTATTTATTTTGGATAGTTTTCGAATGAGATGAAAAATACTGAAATTTTTCAGTATTTATAGTTCATGATCTATGGTCCTGTTTACGATGAAATGGTTCTATGATTATGGCGTGAATATTTGAAGTAGATTCTATGGTTGAAATCATAAAAAGTATTCGATGATTATGGATGTCATGGAAAACAGTTTACCCATATTATTCGAACACGATTCGGGTTATTTCACAATTCACGGGAAATGCCAAAAATTTATTGAAAGGACCTGTAGGACCTCTTTCACAATCGTTATTCACATTTAGCAAGAATGACTTGAAAGAAATTCCGAAAATTGTTTAGGCTCTCTGTAATCCTGGCCTTATGTTCACTAATTATTTATTTTGGACAGTTTTCAAATGAGATGAAAAATACTGAAATTTTTCAGTATTATAGTCATGTTTAATGGACATAATGCTGTGTGATTATAAAGTGAATTATCGGAATGAATCCTATTGTTGAGGTCATGAACATAGGGCCAGAATTACAGAAAGCCTAAACAATTTTTGGAATTTATTTCCGATTATTCGTGCTAAATGTAAATAACGATCGTTAAAGGTCCTACAGGTCCTTTCATATTTTTTTGGCATTTCCGTGAATTGTGAAACAACCCGAATCGTGTTCAAATAATATGGTTAAACTTTTTACTATGACATCCATAATCACCGAATACTTTTTATGATTTCAACCATAAAATCTACTTCAAAGATTCACACACCATAATCATAGAACCATTTCATCGTAAACAGAACCATAGATCATGAACTATAAATACTGAAAAATTTCAGTATTTTTCATCTCATTCGAAAACTATCCAAAATAAATAATTAGTGTAAAAGGAGACTGCCATTCATTTTTCATTTCGAATCGAATGCTGTAAAATAAATATGGGGTTGCCATTTGAAAATCTCGAAATATTTCAATTTTGAGTTTCACATTTTTGCAGCAATATCTCCGAAAAACCTTACGATGTATCAAAATACTGAATATACCACATGAATGCATGTAGTCTTTACTATGAGACTGCTAAGTTTGGTTCCGTTCGCATAAAAAATAATCGAGATATTGCATTTCTAAACTGGCAATGCAAATGTCAAAATTTCCAGGATTTGTGAATAACTTGGCAACAGTGCATAGCAGAGAAATTTTTTTAAGTGGGTTATACTGCAAATTTGTATTGAATCGATATATAAATGAAAATATAGGTAGTTTCATTTGAAATAAGAAAGTAGATATGCGTTTGAGATAGACGTGGCAACACTGTCGACTTGAAAATATTTTAGGCGAAGAGTTCCTTCAGCCTCAAGGCTGCACCTAAAATTTCAGAACGAAATATTCACTAATTCTCCTAAAACGTCTAATAGGCCAACCAACTTAAAAGGAAAATCTTGTATACTATACTAAAACTGTAACAAACTACAGAGTGTTACATTAGAACCGCTAGACAATCAGTATTTTTGATAATATTGTTAATTTGACTAATAAAGAATGTTATGCATTACTTCAGGAGCACACACAAAACTATTGCATTTTTGTCCACTCTGTACCAATTGGAATGTAATACATTTTTGGAGTTAGCTCAGCTAGAGTTCTCCGAAAATTGAGACAAAATGGGGGTGTTCCATTAAAAAAAATGACGGTGACGTCATTAGTCGAAAGTAATTCACCCTGTATATCAGATTATGATTTTAAAATAAATGAATGATTATAAAAAATTGAAGTGTTCTTAGGATTATTTCTTGAAATGCTTGTTTAGCTGAAAATGAATTTGTTCCATACTTTACGGACACAGTCACAGTGTATAAAAAAAGCTGGTGAAAACTTTCGACTTAGCGTGAAATGCTTCCTTCAATATTTCATTTCAATTTGTCGCGTCTAATTACAAGGAACAAAAATATATATTTAGTATTTTAAGTACGGGTACTTTGGCCGAAAATTAGTCGTGTCGTGTGGGTGTGTCATTTCCAGTGCACACGTTAGATGCGTAACGCATGTGATGAGATTGACAAATCATCTTTGATGGCAGTGATTTAAAGGAACGCACGCGGCATGGCACGCGTCATCGACGAGAGGCCCCACTTACATGTGTCAAACATGGTTTGCAACCACGACCATTCTCTCTGTTCCCGCAAAGGACGCTGCCTGGACCGCTGAGTTGATTTTCAGAGGCGGCACTTGGATTGTAGTGAAGGGTAAAGTTAATAAGTTCCTGAAGGAAGATTCAATTTCAAAATGAAGACTGACAAAGTACGAGTGAATAAAAAAGATACAAAGGAAGATTGAGAATAGCTACAGTTATAGTTTGACTAAAATTTTGTATCTACAAGGTGTCCTAAGATGTTCCATACAACCAATATCTCGACTCTCAGACAAGGTAAAAAGTTGAAATAAAATATTCCAAATGGCGGCACAAACTTCATCAGAATCTGTCGTTAAAATGTTGTTCCTGATTAACACAACTGAACAAGCAACTCCCAGATATTTTTTTTAATTGTACCCTTATATTTTTCTATTGAAACAAATTTCCAGGGAGAGGGAGGTAAATTGAAACAATTTTTTATCGTTTAAAATAAAATAGAACCTCAAAAGAATTCATTTTTCACCGTAATGATTGGACGGTCTTCAATCGGCAACCAAAAAATAAAATATAAATTATGACGCATTCACCATTTTGTAATTATGATGAAAATTTCCGGATCCAAATTTTTTTCTGGCTACGCAATAAATACTACAATACCATGAACGGAGTAAGCTAGAGGTTTTGAAATGTATGTGTTAGACAGTAAAAACAAGGCAAAAAACAATTATCAATGATTAATCATCAGCTGACCATAAATACGATAATTTTCTACTTAGTTCAAGCCTTGAAATTGTGCATTGTCTAGAAAATGTTTGAATTTGAGTAAATAGAACTGCTACATAAAAAAATGGCCAATTATATTCCTGGTGAAATTGATTTATACAGGGTGTCCGGCGAATAACTGTACATACTCTTACCAGAGATAGAGTTGCACTAGCTGATTACTGATTGACTATGAAAAATTAATTTCTGGGTTTCCCTAGAAAACTACAGGGTGTTTTTCCAACTTCATGGAAATACTTAGACCATCATAAAATCCAAACCTATTCAAAATACAAGTGTTTTTTTCTACCCTGAACACTTTAAATGAAGATTAATGAGTCCGGCCTGGAATAATGAAATAATTGATTACATTCTGACTCGACCTTAGCATGTGCCAATAACCCCCAAGGTTCAATAATATCAGTCAATAAGTTTGGATTTTATGATGGTCTAAGTATTTCCATGTAGTTGGAAAAACACCCTGTAGTTTTCTAGGGAAACCCAGAAATTAATTTTTTATAGTCAATCAGTAGTCTGCTAGTGCAACTCTATCTCTGGTAAGAGTATGTACAGTTATTCCCCGGACACCCTGTATAAACCTTTGACATTTCATTTCTCGGATATTTTTGAATGTATTGATCAAATTCGGTTAAATTTTTCTATTTAGGTGCTAAATAAGAAAACTAACGGCTTGTGAAATATTTCGTGAATACACTGATGGGAGAGAAATCAAAAGAAAATATTATCTCCAAAAATTCTAAGAGAATTAAGAAGCAGAAGCTTCAGCTCTACCTACTGTTCATATTGGAATACGATTATTTGAATTTAAATATCCTAAGAGCTATTGGTTCCATTCTATCGGGTGTCCCAAGTGAGTGGCATATTAGATTTTGTATGGAACCTATTGATGTACGAAAATTTGGCAACAACTTTGTTATTTCACATCGGACATCCGGTATTTCTATTTTTTCATGATACTCCATAAAATATATTCAATTTACTTTTTCATGCCTATCTTTAACGGTTTGTGAGTTACTAATTATTTTTCGGAATTTAAGATAAAATTGGCGTGCTACGAAAATGAATGTAGTTCGCTCAATATTTGATATTTAGGGGAAAGTGAGGTAATACGATCCCTAAGGGTCAAATGATCAGAAACAGCTTGTACCATCTATCCAAATACAGATGAAACATGTTCCCCTGCGCCCCTGCGAGTTACTGTAAAATGTCAATGCGGTGCGAGTGCTTGGCGTGATTTTAATAAAAAATAATCAAGAAGTGTGGCTCTGATCTGAGGTAAGCATATTTTTGGACTTTCGTTTTTTTTTTACATGTAAGTGTTTACTGAAATGTTGTTTTATTTACGGGTATTAGTAGCAGTTAGCTAATATTTAAGCAATGTTCGATCATCGCACGCGGTATGTGAAGGTTTTGTTTTGATCGATATTTTGGAATTTGGTATTTGGGGTGAAATGATCCCTTCTGTGTGTCTAAAATGATCCCTGGAATCATTTTACCCCATTAATAGTTTTTTTGTTTACAGATCATGCCGAGATTTATAAACGTAAAACTAATCGCCAAAAGAGGCCTGAAGAACAAATGCAGAAGGCATTAGAAATGGTATGGCTTACAAAACCGCGAGAAGAGTTTTTGAGGTCCCTGTGATGGTATTAGAAAGAAGAGCCAAAAGTAAAAATAAAATAGGTGTAGGCTCAGCTAAAAAGTTAGGTAGCAAACAAACAGTGTTCAACCTGGAACAAGAACTGGAACTTGTTGACATGGAGTCCAGAATAATATACGGGTTGACCACTCAGGATTTCTTAACCTCAGCTCACCAAAAATGGCAGAAAGAAATAATTTACCGCATCAATTTTCCGAAGCTAAAGGATTTAATAATAATATGGTGGATGAATTCTCCCGACTTTGAGAAACGCCCAAGAAAATATTATTTTTCAACCAACATGAAGATTTTTGTTTTGTGTAACTTGCTTACATACTTAAATTGTTATGAACAATACATATTAGCATTTAAATAAACAGCAGTGTTTTTTTTATTTCATTTTCATTTGATATTTATTAATTTATAGTACAAAATGATCCTGGGATCATTTTGCCCCTACCCCAGGGATCATTTTATCCACAGGGGTGTATACAATGATCCTTTACTAAACTGTAACAAAAATATCTAATACAATAAAACTACATAGATAAAATGAAAAATAAGTAGGCAGATACAAAGTTAAGTAAATTCACTACCTTCAACTATTGAAATCTTGCGGTTTTGCCTTCAACTTTAGCCACATTAAAATTTTTCCTTAAGGGGATCATTATACCTCACCTTCCCCTAAGTCAGAAATTCAGCGAGTCATTAGATAGATATCAATCCTATGTCAATGCTTTTGAATCATATTTGTCAGTCATACAGATGGGCCAAAAAAAAATCATCATTCACCAAGTAACAAAATCGTAAAAAGGTCTGTTTTTTCAACTTAGACGCCTTTGTATATTTTTCAAATTTTGGAATCAGTTCAACACACTCTACAATTTTCATTCACGTCCCTAAACCTATCTGAACGATTTTGTAACTTGTCAAATGATGATTTTTTTTGGTCCATCCTGTATAACTGACAACTATAATTCAAAAGCAGTGACATAGATCAGATAGAATATCTAATGACTGGCTAAATTTCTGACTTGAATCTCAAATATCGAGCGAACTAGAGTCATTTTCGTAACACGCCAATTTGATCTCAACTTTCGAAAAATAATTAATAACTCAGAAACCATTGAAGATAGGTATGAAAAAGCAAGAGTGAATAGATTTCATATTTTATGGAGTATCATAAAAAAAATAGAAATACCGGATGTCTCAGTTAAAATAACAAAGGCAACACTGGAAATGAGAAATTAATCTTAAAATGTGCCTTACATGGCCAAATATCGATACACAAATGTTGAAATCTTTACCATCAATAGTTAACATAATACTCTAATACCTTTTGGCACACCAGATATATACCTACGGCCGACCGTAAAGGTGATAACTACCGAAAGGAACTAATAACATTTTCAGCATAAGTTCAAGATTCGAACAAAAATGTTGTATTCTCAAGTGAATAGAATGAAACCAGTAGCTCGCAGGATATTTAAAATTATCGTTTTCCCCAAAGGAACAAGTGTGAAAATGCTTGTAACTTCACGACAGGTTTTCTCCAATTTTTCAATGCTTTATTTTTCGAATTCAGACATACATTTTTTCCGTCTGATAAATCTACCTCCGCCCCTGTTTACTGTACTGTGGCGCAAAGCTCTGTTCTCTCATCATACGTACCTACATGGTTTTCCATGAACAGGAACCATAAGCCCAGCGTCAATTGTTAGCTCGGAGCTCAATTGTTCGGAAAGATAAGCCTTGTGGATTTGTTTGCAATGAATTCGTTCCGGTTTTGATAGAGGTTTTGAATTATTTATCTGTTTGGTTTTTCTACTTGTGAACGTGCGTGCGATCCTAATTCAATTTAGATCCATAACTAAGCTGCTTTATTTGGATTGTGGAACCGATAAATTTGTTTTTCTCACGTGGTGGTTATTATTATATATGTATATGTGTTAATTATTGGCGAAGATATATTTCTGATGGATCTTTTATGAACCGAGAAATGACTTTTCTTTCTTGAAAATAAATTTTTGTAAACGCTCGAAAAAGGATTAATACAGGGTCTCTATAAATGATTGTAACAGCGCAGTTGGCTTTGGATTATTCTCATTTTGCCGCTTCCTATGCAAACCACAGAATCCTGTGATCATGCTATCGTCGCCTTAATATGCAATCACATAAGTCCAAACTCAAAGTTTAGAGAGGAAAAAAAACTGTGAATCTGTGGATGTGCGTAAGCGATTTTCTTTAAATTCTTAGAGAACGTCGTTCCGGGCTTCGTCATCTATAAGATTTTTTGGTGTTGTGTGAATTTCTGCACAGGTGCGCACGAAGCTCCTTGACATAACTCAAATTTTCAAATTCGCCCAAAAGTGGACTTATGTGATTTGCATATTGAGCCGACGCTATGCTCTGATTGGTTAGAGATTGGTATTCTGTAGCGGCAAAGTAATCCAAAACCAACTGCGCTGTTACAATAATTTATGAAGACCCTGTAGATCAAGGGCGTAGCCAGGGGGGAGGTTTTGGGGGTTCAAACCCCCCCACCCCGAAATGTTTCAGAGTTATTTTTTATTTGATACTTGCTACAGAAAGCGACCCTCACAATTCCCGCACCTACAAAGTCAATTGCCAAAATATGAAACCCCCCCCCCCCCGAATTAATTCCTGGCTACGCACTTGCTGTAGATCCATCAACGAAAAATTTTGTAGATGTCTGTTATAAATAAAGAGCTCACATTCAAAGATTTAGGTTCCAGGAAATACCTTGTATCATGCAGAGCTATCCTATGTTGATGAGTCCTAATAAGGACGAAATGGACATCCATAAGTTCTCTGCTTGATACCACTTCTTTGCATTTTGCCTTGAACGAGAACGAGATTAGCTCCAAAGTATGAGCTCAATATTGGTTGATTTCAATCGATCAATATTATTCTCTGGTTTCAATATTTTTGTATTCATGGCAATGTTACTCGTTAAACTTCTGCTGATTCTAATACATATAATAATTATAATGATACCAATTAATGCCCTTATTTCCATAGTAATTTCAAGGTGAAGTTCACCTGTGGGTGTTTAACTACTTAACCAGCGTTGAATTATGAATTTCTCGAAACATTTTTTTGTTTTTATTCGTTCCTATTACGAGAGAGAATGATTTTGTTGTGCTCGAGTTCAACTCATGCTTCGCGGCGATTTCCGCTAATCGGTTCAGATCTTCTTTCATTCTCAATGCTTAGTATCAAAACACTGATGGTGAAAAAATAGTAGATTTGGAAGTTGTATGCGTATTTATGAACTGTACATTTTTGAAAGAACTTAACAAACTGGCTGGTGTACACTAAAAATGAGAGCGGAACAAAGACTGAACCTTGAGGAATACCTTCCAGTAACCTTTCAGCTTCGGAGATTCTCACATTGAACTTTACACTCTGGGAACGACCAGTGAGATATGATTTGCGCACTACCGCTTACCGCAGACCTCACAAGATTTAAGAGTTTAGTATTGCAAATCATTAGAGGTTTAAGTTTAAGTTAGGAACCATCTCGTTTATTATCTCTAGAGACCGGATTATATGCATTTGCATATTCGAGACATCTTTAGTGGTACTTGCATACTTTAGCTAAAATACAGGTATGATGCATATTTTCAGCACATATTTTCTTCCCTGCGTTCCGAAATGCGATAAAAGTACTGAATCCGACCAAATTCTACAAAATATGAGGTCTATTGAGTAATTATAGTAATAATTGTTACTTTTGTCAGATTTGCGAATAACGTTTATCGCGTTCCGGAACGTAGTATTAGTAACCGCGTGCTACGAAAGAATCTTAATAATGAGTAAAATACGCCGAATGAACTCCACCGCGTTGCCATAGGCATTTCCAAATAAAGTTCAAAAAAGTTTGAAAGAATACTGAAGGGAAATCCAGGTTTCGATTCGAAGATTTTGCTCTTATCGAAAGTTTTATTAACGAGACGGCAGAATTTTTTCCTGAAATTATAAGGGAGAACAAAGCACCAATGTTCAAATCCTCCCCAGTTACGTCCGTGGATGTGCAGCGAACTTTTTCCACATACAAAAATATTCAAAATGATCGAAGGCAAAATTAAACAATTGAACATTTGGAACAATATTTGATTATAAACGTTTACAAAAACATTAAATTAAATTTAATACCGAATTATTGAGAGTTTTCACTTTTCTTTTTTTTTTAATTCCCAAAATTCATCATTCAATATTGCATAATCTCCATATTTTCCCTATTTTCGTGCATATTTCAAGCATTTTTCATGCATGCCTATTTGCATTCATATAACAACGTTTTTATGTTGCATATAATTCGGTCACTAATTACCTCTGCCTAACTCGTCATTTTTTCGGATATCAAGCTTAATTGATTCAGAATACAGAACAAAAAAGAGACGTAGCTATATACCAGTAGCGTAGCGGAGGCCCCCGCAGACCCCGCGGTGCGGGGGGGCCGGTACTCAAGGGTTCCCCGAGCCAAACGAAAGAGCAGTAAATGGGTCCAAACCCTTAACTTTGAGGGGGGCGAATTTGGCTTCACGCCACTGCTAAAGACACAACTAAAAAAATTGTTTAGACAATGGCTTCTTCGTTCATCGAAATTGGTCCGATGTAGAAATTCAATGAATTCATTTTCCCAATGAACGGTCAAATATTGGATGAATGAATCGGATGTCCGGATGTGCGCAAATAGGTATAATACTGTGATACATAACGGCAACGAATGAATTCTTTGAGTAAACGAATGGATATTCATTCGCACAAAATGTTTGTTAGTAAAAATTCACGATGAAATTTCATCATTGGAATAATAAAAATAAATGTGTACGTAAATTCGATGTACAGATTCGTTGAATCCATTGTTTGCCGTTCATCGTCTCATCGATTCAATGAGTTACAGTGGAACTTCTCTATAACGAACGTATGTCTAACGAATTTTCCTGTATAATAAATTTCGTACAAGACACTGTACCTTGAATCCGAATTCCATGTAAAAAACACCCTCTAAAACGAAGTCAATTCTTTCTATAACGAAATATTCAAAGAACATCACTCTTTGATTGGTATTGGTATTAGTAAGAAGGATTAAGGGTGGGTTTTTTCCGAAAATTTTCCGGACGTTCTCGACCCTAAACTAAATCATTACGGCGGACAGAGAGATCCTTCTGAAACAGTTTTAAATACACCCCAGGCTGTTTGGTTTGAATCTAACCATTACCTACGCTAGTGTGAAAATTTGTGAGAAAATGTCTAAAAGCAAGTGCTTAAGTTTGAATGATAAACTTAAATTTATCAGTGAACTCGACCGCGACATTGCCGACAATAGAAACAAATTTTCTGTATAACGAAATTTCTTTATAACGAATTTTTTTGCGGATTTAGCTCTTTCGTTATAGGGAAGTTCCACTGTATATTCATTACTTGAGCTCATTCTTAAAAGAAGTCATCACTCTTCACTTTACAGGGAAGACGATAATAATAATAGTTGATGTGCTTAGCCCATATATCAGCAGATTTTCTGCTCAAGAACCAGAGAAGCGTACTTGAGTAATCGCTTAATTTTCGAAATCCTACAAATTGTTGTTCATGACTCCGTAAATTCTAGATCTGTTATTCAACATCTGAGTAAAACTTATTACCCTTATTAATTAAAAATAGTATAAAAAATAATGAATGAATCAATTCCTTAGTTTTCAGGATCTATCATTCCATCTAATTTTATGACTCATGCTTCACATATTTGCTTATGTGAATTTGAATTTGTTCTTCCCATCGACGAACTATAGTATCTGTATCAATTCCACTTTGCTGTTACCCGCTTTTTGTTATAGTGTATTTCCTTCGTAACAGTAGATTTTTGATGATTGCTTCAAATTTTTATGAAATGATTTTGGGTAGATACAATTTTCTAGACTTAGCTGTGTTTTTGTTTTTATTATATGCATTCTAGTCCTTCAAAGGCATCAATTTGTTTGTACTTTATGTGCGCCTTTTTTATACTTTACTTATAATTGTACCATTCATTAATCTGTAATATTATTCTGGTCTTTATTTTCAAATCTTGTTTTTTTTACCTGTTAGTTTTGTTTGTGTATCATTTCATTAATTATTTAGCTCCATAATTCTGTAGAGCCCTGAAGATGTAAAAATATATTTCCGGATCGTCGGCGAATTGACACCCCTATTCATCACTCTATAGGCAAATCAAGCTAAGCGATACGCCCTCTGGTGACAATCTGAGTAACCTTTAATATTGACATGATTATCTCGTTTTGAATTGTGATTTATGTGAATCTTTAACATTATTAATAAGTTTTTAAGTATAATTCATTCAGATCGCTATAGTTTAGTTCCTCGGTGTTCTTCCTGAGAAAAAAAGAATTTCAAATAATATACAATTCCACGCCTTTCCTCAAGCTAAGGATACATTTCGTGTTTGGGTAGAAGGGAAATGGAGGAGTAAAGTGACAAAGTGTTGATGGATTGACGGAAAGCCTAGAAACTGAAACATAAAATCGGTAAACCAGTCACAGGTAATATGAAAGTTTGCTAGTTGAAATTTGTAGATGTCAATTATTTTTCACGAGAAGTACGGATTACACAAAACTTGTAGGTTAGATTAGATTCATGGGGTTAATCATTTACAGATTCCATCAGTTCAAAACAGAGGTAGTTTTTGAGAAATACTGCTGTGCCTATACCAGAAAGATTCCTATTGGATTTACT
Source organism: Propylea japonica (assembly GCA_013421045.1). Classification (NCBI taxonomy): domain Eukaryota; kingdom Metazoa; phylum Arthropoda; class Insecta; order Coleoptera; family Coccinellidae; genus Propylea; species Propylea japonica. The sequence goes on from CM024246.1 coordinate 33,240,137, forward strand.
ACCAGAAAGGAAGAACAACCGGAATGTTCTAGTTCTAGTAGTAGATCTTAAAGGTTGAGACAAGTAAGTCTAAACGAAGAAAAGCCCACTGAAGAATGCTCTTGTCAAGAGAAAAAGTACTGTTGCAATATAATAAAATGATGTTAATTCAACTGTTCAACAAACAAAATTGTTTACCTTTTTCCTCAATTTCCTCAACAGCCTTCTAACCTAATTCATATTTCACTATGCCTGAAATAAATTGAAACAAATTATGACACCCACCATCTTCTCAGAAAATAAAAATATAATACACAGTAATACACACGTAACACGTTCCTTATAAATTTCTGAAATTTTGATATCTTGATGAAAAACCCCAAATTTTAATGAAGCAGATATACACATAAACAATACAACCAAATCCTTCCATGTCAATATTAATAGTTCTACGAATGCCCGCCGTGACGCTGCATTCTTATTTTCAGATGCCTATTGTGTATTAATGTTTATTGTTTATATTATTAGTTGAAAAAACGAACGTTTGATGACGAAAGAATAATACTGCACTCGAAATAGACAGATAACCATTCATCCGATTCAGTGTGAACAAGACTTAGGTACAGACAAAAAACTCTCAAACACAGTGGTCATAAAGAGGGTAACTCAATTGCGCACGAGACTCGACTAGCTTGAAATATCTGCACATGATAGCTGCTTTGAACTTCCCCAATTTTCCGTCAAGAACAGACTCTCATGATAAACCACGAGCAATAATTTGCAAACACAAACGAATCGACCAATCAGAGACTCCGTGTGGCAAGCAATTTCAAACTGCAATTCGATTGGTCGTAGCAAGGGTGGAACAACCCCTAATCGATATGCTTGGGAATGAGTGCTGCGAGAAACTGAGCATTATATTCCGAGTTCAAAAGGTCTTTTTCGGTCGGGTCGAATTTTATAATGGAAAAGGGTGTGCTCCCCATATAATTGAAAAGTACTTATAGGAAATTCTCTTGTATAAATTGAATCCCCAGGGATGAAAAGGTTTCATAATCAACGAAAGCTTGAAGCAGATTGTTCACAGTAACTAATTGTGTGTCTTTGTGGTGTGTATTATTTAGTGTGAATATTTGAAATATTTTTGTGGAATACGATATATGGATTTTATAAGATCTTTAAGTCAGTACCGATCGTGAGAAGAAAAATCAGTGATAATTAAAAATAATGAGTTCGAGCAGAGGTCAGTTACCGGATTCCTCATCATCTCCGTAAGTTATCATTCTCATTGAATTCGGAAGTGAAAATACATGTGCCTGTACTGCCCGTTCAAGTAAAAAAATATTGAGAAAAGTCCTGAACAGGTCTTTGAGCTTTCGATCAATGGGGCAATGATGCTATTACATTTAAATATCCTGTAGGATTTGATATTCATGCTGAGTACCTATATGAATGCAAAATCTCACGAAAAATGGGATATGCAAAAAATGAATAGTAAAAAAATAAATTCTCTGCTTCTGATGATGCGATCCTCTCGAAATTTGCATGAACATTTAGTATAATAGTATATCAATCTTCATTCACAAATTAAATCTTACTCGCATCGGATATGAGATATCTTGTTATGAAAATATAAAGATTCTTCTATTCAATATTCCAATTGAATTTTATATGGTTTTTTAACGATATGGCCACAAAATTTGGCATGAGGCTTATTATTTTGTTTTAAACATTGAGGAACAAAAATTTTGAATGGCCCTATTTTATAGAACACCCCGTTCGATTTGGCTGGTTAACGAACATAACCGCGGCATTTGGGAACCGAACTCACCCTGAAAATCTCAAGTCTCTAGGACAATCCCTTCGAAAGTTATCGTGTTTAGCAGCCGGAAGAACGGCTAAACGGAGTCAAACCCAATCGAAATTCGAAAATTGCAGACATTTGGGCAAAACGATATATGTTCAAGTACTCAAGTAGAACGAGCGCTCTAAAACAAATATAAAAATATATGTTATCAGTATGCTTTATTTCATTTAATGATATAATTGATACATACAACTTTACATACGATACTTTCGAATCAATTGCTAAATAGCTTTCAGGATAATCAAATTTCCATGATACTTTGGGCAATATGAACAACCGCGCAAAAACTTCTGACCCTAGATCCAGTCAGGGCTAAATTCGATTCGCAGTGGATCAATTCATACAAAATTTAAGGAAAGCCCATGGTATAAGAATACTTTATTATATATTTATTTATATAAAAATGTTTCTTATATCATGGGAAAGCCCTGAGCAGCTTTTGAGTTCTCGTTCTTTGGCGGAGCAATAAGACTATTACCTCAAACATGTATATGGGATTCAAGATTGATACCAAATATATAAAAATGCAGAATATCAGCACAATCGGAATTATATTCTGGAAATTATTCAAAACAGGAAACATGTAAATAATAAATAATTACAAAAATTAAATTCTATGATTCTGATGATTCGATCCTCTTGAAATTCTGCATGAACATTCAGTATATCAGTTTTGATTCACAATATTCTGAGGGCACGATAATTTATAAATTTTAAGAACGAGAAAAGAACGGTGATTTTTTGTGACTGATAATAAATTATTGTTCTCATGAGAAAATAATATCTAAGTTTATGTAAATAGATCAAGAAGGAGTACCTACCCTAAGAAAAGACCGAATCACTGGAATCCTATCGAAAGAGTGGTTTTATAGAATGTCTGTTTCAAGTTCATAGCGGAAACAGAAACGGAGATAACCAAATGAAAATTAAGGTTTATATTCGGAAAAAGAGATACTAGAGTAATGTGATTGACGGCATTACCCTTCAGCTTCTAAAACTGTGATGTCCGAAACGGATGAGGTAGAGGTATTTCTGACATATAGGTACTAAACAAAATCCGAATCAACGATTTTATCATAAGTCAAGCTTTGCGAAATCCATTGATAGTGAGACAAATTGGAAAATGAAAGGCATTCTAGATTCCTTTTAACTATTAGTACCTATCTCTTGTGTTGAAATAATTCCATTAATTTCAGAATGCAATTTGGAGGATACAGTGCAGGAGAATTATCTGAAGATGAGGTGACTGACTTACCAAGCTGTGCTTACGCCAATAGATCAACAGCTTCTAGTACTCAGATTCAGCATCATTACCTCACGACTCTTCATCATAATAATGGTAAGTAGATGATTTTTGGACATCACATTTGTACATCACCTGTACATGGTATAACAATGGAAGAACCCTTTAATTTCAACAAGCGAAAAACCAGTCTAACCATTTACGCATTCAATTTTATAGATTGATAATTTGGATTAGATTAAAATTTTTTTAAAGACATTCATACCATCTCCACAAAATTCTGCATGAACATTCAGTGTATCTATCTTGAGTTATGGAATAAATTTCATTCGAATCGGAAAATTTTTATGCAAATATATGGCGTTTCTTTCTTCTCTCAATATTCCAATTGAATTTTCTATGGTTTTGTTAACACCATGGCCACAACATTTTTCATGGAGCTTATTATGAGCATCTTGTATATGGCTGCAACATTTCATTTCGATGGGTTTCGTTTTGTCTGAGATATTGAGGAACAGAAATTGTGAATGGAACTTTGGAACACTATGGAACACCCTATTCGATTTGGCTGGTTAACGAACTTGATCGAGCCATTTGGTAGCCGAACTCACCCTGAAAATTTCAAGTCTATAGGACAATCTCTTCTAAAGTTATTGTAGGTAATAACATTCGAACGGCCCCACGTACAGAATTTAATTTGACCACGAATTCGTCATCAGGGAGTAGTAAAACCTTACGCCCGAGACCATTTTCGGCTCAAAATTCGAAAATTACAGACATTTGGGCAAAACGATATAGCACTCGTTTAAGGAGAATGTGCGCTCAAGAAGAAAAACAATCCAATTGGAATAAGGTACAGGTCAAGCAAAAAGGCTGATTGCACCTTCAAAATAGAATGCTCAACAAGCACTGTGTTGTCAAAGAACGAGGTAAAGCTGCGTACTAGGCTTCTTACAGGTTATTGTTTCGTGAGATATCATCTGCACAAGATCGGTAAGGAAAACTCCGATATCTACAGGTTATGTGGATCGGCCAAAGATACCACCCACCACACACATTTTATGCCAATACCAGGTGTTGACGCTCTACTGGCTTGTACAACACTTACGTCAGCCGACAAGAGAACAGAGTCCTAGAAAATAAGTCAGTCTAAATCTAATATTATTTTTTTCATCGCCGTGCTTTTTTACCCACTTTCACACACATTTTAGTTCAGAAAGTGTCAATTTCCCTCACTAGGGGAATGTGTGCTCTTTGAATTTTTGAATGTGGTCGTAGAAAAGATGATGTACCTAATTCATGCGTAAAGTGACTTTCCCGCTCTTGACTGCTTGCCCGAACTCCGCTTCGCGTCGTTCGGGTCGCAGTCGCGTGCGGTAAAGTATCACTTTCCGCACTCGTTAGGAAAATAACTATGTATTTCCGAAGAAACTTGTGTTTTCTTTGCTAAACCGGCAACTTACGAATGTTTTATCTGGGAATAACTAGAGGTCGTTATTCTAAAGATCAAGCGGAAAAAAATACTCTTATTGAGTCGACGGAATCAAACTTTTAACTTATGAATATTTCGATTTTTGATATGATATTTATGTGAACAAAAAAACTCTGTTGCGCAATTTATAGATTGTCGAATGGTGTGAATAATTTGTTCAAGAACATGTTCTTTCTTTTTTTTGAAACGTAGATAAATTAAAAATAGTAATCATCGAAATGAATACAATCTTCAATTTATAGGCTCACAGAACCTCTTCATGCGGACTGGGATGATTATTCAAGATGTTGTCTCTGAGGGATATGGGAGACTGATGAGGCCTTATGAGGCCGAAACCGGTCTGTCTCTTCCATCATTGACAACATCTTGAATAACCATCCCAGTCCGCATGAAGAAGGTTCTGTGAGCCTATAAATTGAAGATTATATTCATTTCGATGATTACTATTTTCAATTTATCTAAGTATGTTTCAAAAAAATTATGTTAGGTTAGCCTCCTTAAAGGCAAAGAATTTTTTGTTTGTCATTTTTTATCTTAAAATGTTCTTTCTTCGCAGATAACAATCACTGCACCGGCAATAATCCAATGTCGAATACTGGCGATTACTATGGTTCTTCCCCGTACAGGATACAGAGACATGCAGCCAACATCCGAGAAAGGAAACGGATGCTGAGGTCTGCTATTGGACCCACCGGGTACACCTGTCTTGCTGAGTTTTGTGCTTTATTTGATGTTCCGTGCTTTTTACGTTTTCCTTTGCATCCATCTTCATTTTGTTTGCTAGGTAGTTCTTCTTTTTAAGTTTTAAAGTGTTATTTACAGTGTGAGATAATACAGTCGAACTCCGATTAACTGAAATCTGATAATGCGAATCTGATTGTTCGGCAGACTAATTTTCCTTGACTCGAATATCTTGATACCTCGGACATTCAATGAGTCTAGGCTAATATATTCTATATCAACCTGCGATTTTCAAATTATTTTCAAAATTTTGCCTCCTTATGGCAGCCAAATAAGTTTCTTCAGGTTCATCTGATCTATGATACACCTATTCACAGTATTCACCAGTTCAATTCAATTTCAATTTCATCTTCTGCTGAAATATATAGACTTGCTAACGAAGAGCTTCCAAGAATGGTGAGGTGAGAAGACAAAAATTTTCACAGTTAACTAATCGATAAAAAATTTTGTTTAGGTATATTGATCCATGATGCATGTAAGCATATGTATAAAGAAATTCATCAATCTTCATTGTCGAAATAATATTTTGACTTCTTTGCTGACCCATACATCATTTTCCACAATATGAAAAAAAATTTCAATAATCTTATTAGCTCGAGTATTGCTGCCAAATCAGCGAAACAGAAGTTTAATTGCAAATATTTGCAATTACAGTAGAACTTCTTCTATATACTACTATATAGTACAGTAAATAGAGCACGAAAAAATACGAATTTTTCGAATAATACCTACAGAATTTTGATTTCATAAATCGATAGGGGGACATAAAAAAATTTTAATGACAGATTTACGAAGTGTCCCCCCCCTGGTTTTGAGAAAATCCAAAAACATTTCGAAATGCGTTTTTCTCGGAATCTGTTGGTTTTGAAGAAAAGTTTTTTTCACCTAAAATGTAGAGGACATTGTTATTCACATTTTATCTCTTTGGAGGGAAGTCGTTCGACTTGAAATATGAAAAGTAGGTGGCGCTAAAGTATCAAAAAAGTAAAAATAATTAATATTTCGCAGTAATGTATATGGGAAAGTTGTTTGTCACAAAATTTTTATCTAAACAGTTTTTTGTAAAACTTACCGTTATCGAGCTGTAGGCGAAAAGATGCAGCGCAGCATAGTTAACGCTCTCGTAACGGTTCTTTTCACTTTTGCCGGGCCGTGTATGGAATAAGTACACGCATCGGCGCGGCACATAATGTACAACTTTTACACTTTGACAAGCTCCTGCTCGATAACGGCAAGTTTTACAAAAAAATTGTTTATACAGAAAAATGTAGATAATTTTGTGACGAACAACTTTCCCTTTAACATTACTGCAAAAAATTATTTATTTTTAACTAAAATGCCAAAAAAACACTTTTTTGATACCTACTTCTACTCTATAGACTTCTTTCACTATAGGTACCCAAAAAATCTAAAGTCATTCAGAGTTAAGCCGGCCATAGACATCGTTATTTTTCATTCGCTCGTATCGCGGCGATCAGAACCGGCCCGGCAAAAGCGCCAAAAACCGATGTGTATGGAGAAAAACAGTCGGTACGTATCGTCGGTACAAATATCTGCGGATGCTTGATTTTTGTCACGACGGTCCATCGGTTGTCGTGCCATACCGACTGTGTATGGGGATTCCGTCGAGAATCGGCGATTATTTGCTAAAATATGTTACATCTTCATGACGTGCTGATTCGCGAACGACAGCAAAAGAACTGGTAGAATTTACCGAAGTTCCGCGATATGACTCGGCGGTTCGAACCGCGGCGAGGAAAACGGGTGAAAAATAACGATGTCTATGGCCGGCTAGTCTCTCAAGAGAGCCGGAAACTTGAAATAGCTATGAATGGCATCACTTTCTTGAATATTCTTAATTTAGGCGATGTTGATGTTGGAGTACGAAGTTTGAGTTTAATATTTCTTGATGTTTACCTGCGTCTATTTATTATTTTCTGTTTATTTATGTTATTTGATCATTTTTGCTAGTATGAGAACAGAAAGGCCTAGAAGTTTACATTGCAATTAAAGACAATATCAATAGAATATAATAATATACCTACTAGTAGAAGACAAAGCTCCGATTTTGTTTGTTCAAAACTTTACCGATGTGAAATTAGCAGCCAAAATCTGGCAGCCAATTTCCGAATGTGCCCGAACGATCAGTGGCGTCGTGAACTAGGTCTCCCAACTATATATGACGAAATCGAAAAATCTTCCGTGCTTGAATGATAACTATGTTGTTCATATTTCATCGGAATGAACGGAATACGTAGATAACCGGTTCTGTATCTGAGTGAAACCTTTGAAAAAAATATATCGTATTAGGTATTATAAAAAACATTATTTTAAAAAGGAAGACGATGAAAAGCCACCTTGAGACTCATGAAGTGTATTGGATTTAATATAAGGAATCTACGTTATAAAGGAAAATCCCTTCGGCCCCGTCGAAGGGGGTGAAAATGCCCCCCAAAGTACGAAAAATTCATTTAAATATGAAGACGATGAAAAGCCACGTTGAAACTCATACAGTATATTAAGTTCAATATAAGGAATCTACGTTATAAAGGAAAATCCCTTCGGCCCCGTCGAAGGGGGTGAAAATGCCCCCCAAAGTACGAAAAATTCATTTAAATATGAAGACGATGAAAAGCCACGTTGAAACTCATACAGTATATTAAGTTCAATATAAGGAATCTACGTTATAAAGGAAAATCCCTTCGGCCCCGTCGAAGGGACGTGAGTTTCAACGTGGCTTTTTATCGTCTTCATATTTAAATGAATTTTTTGTAGTTTGGGGGGCATTTTCAACCCCTTCGACGGGGCCGAAGGGATTTTCCCTTATAAGGTAGATTCCTTATATTATACTCAATATACTGTATGAGTTTCAACGTGGCTTTTCATCGTCTTCTAATTTAAATGAATTTTTTAGTACTTCGGGGGGCATTTTCACCCCCTTCGACGGGGCCGAAGGGCTTTTCCTTTATAACGTAGATTCCTTATATTGAACTTAATATACTGTATGAGTTTCAACGTGGCTTTTCATCGTCTTCATATTTAAATGAATTTTTTCGTACTTTGGGGTGCATTTTCACCCCCTTCGACGGGGCCGAAGGGATTTTCCTCCATAACGTAGATTCCTCATATTAAACCCAATACACTTCATGAGTCTCAAGGTGGCTCTTCATCGTCTTCCTTGTTAAAATAATGTTTTTTATAATACCTAATACGATATATTTGTTTCAAAGGTTTCACTCAGATACAGAACGGTTATCTATGTATTCCGTTCTTTCCGATGAAATATGAACAACATAGTTACCATTCAAGCACGGAAGTTTTTTCTATTTCGTCATATATAGTTGGGAGACCTAGTTCACGACGCCACTGATCGTTCGGGCACATTCGGAAATTGGCTGCCAGATTTTGGCTGCCAATTTCACATCGGTCAAAACTTTGATATTCCACATTTTGTCAACAATTCCACAATCAGCTACTTTATGTATACACTAGTTATTATTTATTTGCACCTCATCTTAAAATAAATTATAATTTTGAGGAAATTGAATAGTTTTCTAATAGTCATTGGTTTGCAGCAGTATCAACTCCGCTTTCGACGAGCTCAGAATGCATGTACCAACATTTCCTTATGAGAAACGGCTCAGCAAAATCGACACTCTGAGATTAGCTATCGCCTACATTGCTCTGTTACGTGAGGTATTGACAGCTGACTGTGATCCACTCACATATGTGGAAAGATGTCTGAGGGGTGAAATTAAAGCAGATAGAGCAAACTGGAATACTAGCGGTAAGTTCACACAAAAAAATTAAAATCACTGACCCGAAAAGAAAAGCTTTTGCCAGATTGGGAGCCTCTGGCATTCTGATTCAAATATCCTGAGAACTTTTCGTCTAATTTCATTTATTCATTAAACCAACTCTCTTGTTCTAATCTTAAACCTTCCCTTCCCAGAAAATTTAAAGTTATATGGTTGGTCCTTTCTGAAATTATCGTGTATGTGATTAGACGTGGATTATCGTTTTTCCAATAAGAACGAGTGTAAAAAAGCTTCTGACTTGTTCTGACGTTGTTGACGGTATCGAAAGGCCACTTAACATTTTGACCGATTTGTTTATATTCCGTGTCCTGTGAAACTGTTGAGTCAATGAAAATTGTATTTCAATTCTTTCATTCTTTGTTTCGATAAACAGGTGCTCCATCCCAGATATTATTTTTATCCCATATTACAGGGTGTTACATAATAATAGTATGTCACAACTTAAGGGGACGAATCTACTTATAATTTCAAGAAAAAAGCCTATATAAACATGGGCCCGCAAAAGCTTCTTTACGGAGCTACAGGGTGTTGAAATTCCAAAAAAATTGTTTTTCTTCATAGCTCCTGCAGTTCTTAAGATATTCAGTCCAAATTTGGAATGCGAGCTATTTTCAACAGTCTCCATCATTGCACGTCCACAATCTTAACTAGAATCTACAGGCTGTCCGTCGTCCGAAGCCACGCCTTTTTCCCTCTCAAGCTTTTTTGCGGTACACCTCTGGTCAGCGTAAAATCAATTTTTGACTTTTGTACTTCTTTCGTATCGCTAAACGTTTTGAGTAAAAAATTATTGAACGATTGTATTTGATATTGAATAAGCTTGAATCTCAGTTGACGAGCTATCAAAATAAAAGCAAATTATGGGCATACCTATCGAGTATTTCTATTATTTTTCTTTATTTAGCAAATAATAATATACAATAGTTCAATATTTTTTTACTCGAAAACGGTTAGAGATGCGAAAAAATTACAGGAGGCAAAAAAGTTTTTAAATTGAACGAATATAACCAAAATTGATTTTACGCTGATGAAAAAAAACTGTTTGAGAGGGAAAAAGGAGACATGACTCCGGAAAAGAAAACACCCTGTAGATTTTAGTTAAGATTCAGGACGTGCAATGATGGAGACTGTTGAAATTAGCTCGCATTCCAAGTTTGCACTGAATATCTCAAGAACTGCAGGAGTTATGAAGAAAAAAAACAATTTTTTGGAAATTTCAACACCTCTGTAGCTACGTAACGAAACTTTTACGGACCCATTTTTAAAAAAAACTGTTTTTCTTAAAATTACATGTAGATTCACCCAATAAAGTTGTGACATACTATTATGTAACACCCTGTATAATGATTGGCAATGTTCGCTGAAAAAGAGTCGAATGATTTTGTTTGGGGACATAATTATTTTCACGTATATTTGAGCCTTGAATGTGCAACCCTCTTAGAAGGGTTCGCTTCAACCAATCATAATTTTAATAGGAAAGAGGAGTTGGGTTGGGTACGTAACACTTCATTTGAAAGGTCTTGGAAGCCTTCTCACGACGGTATATGGAAAACGTTAATTATGATGAACCGTTTACGCCAAAAATCCATACCTATAGCTAAATGAGCCTCCTTGAATATTTTTGTTGTCTTAAAAAAATTGAATTTTGATTTTGGTGATACACGCTAACCAGCTCAACACGTTCTCACAATGTGAATACAATTATTTGATTATTTTTAACATTCTAAATCTAAACAACCCAGCAAAGTAGTAACTTAACAACTTGCCTCATAATAAATGATCGAAGATACGTATTATAACCAGATAAATATCTTCTAAGAACAAAAAGTGAATAAAGTAACACAAGGAAATGTTTTGTTTTTTTTCATTCATTGTTTGCGATAATTTTTTTCATTACTTGTGAAAAAATTGCTTTATAAATTCTGAAGATAACCGAAATATTCGAGACGGCTCATTTGAACTAAAAAATTGTTTTCCGCCAAAAATGCGTTATCAAAATTACGTTTTCCATACACCGTTGTGAAAAGCCTCAGATATACGTCAAAAGAAGTACCACAAACAAAATCTATCAACGTGTTTGGGGAAATTTTTCCAATTACTATGAGATGACAAATATACGGGGTGGTTCGTCTGAGATGGAACACACTGAAGTAAGTCTTTTTCAGTGTGTGTGTCGTGTGACTATTACGCGTTGGATGCTATAGATTTATACTTTTACATTATTCAATCAAATGATGCATTTCTGAATGGAAAAACCACAATATTCATTTTTGCTAGATGATTGAATTTCTGTAAGTACGCCAAATTTTATCCATGCGCCATATTAAGTGCAGTCAACATTTCAGCAATATTATGTCGAACAGTTTATGGAGGACCGAACTTGTCGATTTTTTTACTTTCTATCCTTTCTTCTATTTCGCACAAGTCTCCGTAACCTTATTTATTGACTTAATGTAAATTGTCGACCAGATCGGATTTCTCTGGTATTAAGTATAGTCGAAAACAGGGTCGATTGACCTTGGGAGGGGTGTTGATTTACAAATGAAAATAAAACTTGAAAAAATTCATTCCTAGAATTTTTTAATTTTCATTTCAAGAATGAAAATTATTGACTGGAAGGAAAAAGGGAGGATAATTACCCCAATGTTCGATGCGGATTTTCTGGGAAAAGTGGGAAACACTATTATATCGAATTGAGTTGTACCTACACTTCTAATAATATAAATGATATTTGTTATAGTTGTTCGAAGTATATTTCGGTGAATTACCCGTGAAAAAATGAATTTATTTTCATTCAAAAAAATTAATAAAAATTTGTTTCTCAGTTGAAAATTCGGTTGTGCATATTTCGAGGCAAATATGATTACTGGGCCTATCAAAACGGAAAAAAATGTATTGGGATTGTTATGCTGCAAATAAAACATAAAAAAAATCAAAAAAGTTTTCCTCCCCGGCGGGGAATCGAACCCCGGTCTCCCGCGTGACAGGCGGGGATACTGACCACTATACTACCGAGGACATGTTAAATGATGACATTTTGAGAGTACTAGAGGAAAAAGTAATGTGTGCTCGATTGCCTTATTACCCATATTCATGTCATTTCAATGAAAATTGAAATTTCTTCACCTATAATGACTATGAATTAGACGAATAATATAAAATATTGATATGATATATTAGTACTACCCCATCAATAAATAAAATATTTATCTGAACTCAAAACAGAAATTCAAATTGACCGACAGAATGTTTAAAAGAAAGGAATCGGCGAGGAACATTTAACACGTAAAAAAAATTCAAGGAATAAGGAATTTAATTAAAAATTTAGCTTTTCATGTTCACAATATTCTGGAGAATTCAAAAATGTGAAAATGTAGAAAAAAAATGTTCCATTTCCAAAACTAATACTCCTTTCCGGCGAAACGGTAAGTGCTGCAGAATTAACTTTCATCTCGAAAAATCACATTTCTGTCCCCAAAAATTTCGTCATTGGAATAGGATCATTTCTGTCAAAAATAGGGGTGCTCCATCTCTAGACTCATCACCCCATTAGAGATGGCATTTTCAAATTTTAAATATTTATTTAGAAATTAATTACTTGAAATATTGAATGAACGATTGGATAGATATACATTTAACACTACTCCTAATGCTGTTACATGGAAATAACCATAAACATACCTATAGGATATAGGTACAAATTAGAGTTGTAACGAATATTCGCATTCGCGTTCGCATTCGCGTTCGCATTCGCATATATTCGCATATTTTTGAATATTCGTATTTGCATTCGCATCCGCAAAATTGCTGCGAATGTTTTACGAATATGAATATCAGAAAAAACTAACAACACAAAAATTGTGTGCAATTGGAACTAACAAAAACAAATCTATGAAACTTTTATCAGTATTTCTTTATATAACTTTTAAATGTTTAAATAATCATCATCTTGAATAAAACTTAAAAATATGATAAATAATCAAAAACTATATTCTTTTACATTAAATTATAAATTCATTGTGTTTGGTCATGAGTTAGTGATAATTTATGAAGGCCACTGCCTGTCTACAGAGCAGAGGCGGCCATTTGGAGTAATTTTTATGATTAATTCATTTGTTTTATCATTGAAAATTAATGAAAGTACAGTACTGAGGTTTTTTTATTTAATCAATTTTGATAAGGGTCATGTTCGAACAGCAATATTTCTCAAATTATGTAACTTACAGAAATGATGTGAGAGTTGTTTTGTAGCTAATATCCTTGCGTGTTAAATCTTTGAAAAAAAATATACTTCAATGTGCTAGTTCTTGTACTATTGCGGATTTACTGAGAAAATCAGTACATATTTTCACTACGAACTTTTTTAAAGGATTTTTTATGGCGCTTTCAAGTTGAATGTTTTTATATTGTTATACTTCAATGAAAGGTGGTAGTATCATCTTTCAAAAACCATTTTTTCACATCTGTGGGACTTTGATGTCCAATGAAATCGGTATTATTTGGAAGGGTCAACGAAAATAAAAAAGTAAATTTAAAGTGGGGGCTACTCCAAAACTAAGGGGATAAACTTTCAAGTTTGGTGTTTTTGTCGATAATATTAGGTATATTTGATGATCTTAAATTATCGCTAACTCATGACCAAACACACTATTTAATCTAAACAAACAAGAAATGTATAAACTCTCAAACAAATACATACTTCTTTCTCAAAAAATAACAATTATTCATCCAATTGAACACTTCTAAATTCGCATTCGCATTTGCATTCGCGAATGTCAAAATCAGACATTTGCATTCGAATTCGCATTCGCGAATGTATAAAATATGACATTCGTTACATCACTAGTACAAATAACCTTTTACCTATTATTGTTGTGCTCTGATTTCTCCATTTATCTAGCCGAGTCGTTTACTACCAGAAGTCAAGTTTTTGCTTCTTCTATTTTATTTTTGTAACTTATAAATGTAATTTCTTTCAGATTTAACTGCACGATTGTCATGGATAAATTGGGAAAACTTAGGAGTTAGTCCAGGACGAAGAAGTGCACTTACATCTTTAGCGCTTAGTTCGGATAATATGAACCACTGAATTCATTTGTACATTTTATGTGCATGTACTCAAAAGAAAAGTGCAATATTTGTATTGTTTATAATTATTGGGTATAGTTTTCTCAAATTGTTTGAGTTAAGCCGATAAGAATCCAAAGTTGTCTAGTTGCCCAAATCGAAATATAGGTAAAAATGTCACAAAAAGTCATTTCAACTATATAGAAGATTACTTTTTTTTAACTGACAATTGCATAAGTTAAGATTTGAATGAAGAAACTGACATCAGTGACACCAGCTTAACATCTCGACTGTAACCTACGAAGTAGGCAAATAGTATTCATTTTGAACTTAGACAAAGGTCTAAGCTTAGATTATTCACATTGTGAATAATCTAAGGGTCTAAGGTTTTGAAGTGTTTCGTGCTCCTGTGCTGTTCCAGTGCTCTGCGTGCGCAAGCAATGGCTACCAGTATTTCGAGCTTTTGAGTTGCTCAGGAGCACGAAACTCTTCAAAACGAATATGCTAATAGCATTGTTTAAACAATGCTAATAGTAACGATATGAAAAAAACACATCGTAAACAATAAACATACAATATTCAATGCGTCAAATCGAGAGAACTCCAGTAGAACAGTAGCGTATTCGAAAGATTTACGTACTACGATTCTTACGAAATGACCGATCAACAGAGATGTTGCTTTCTCTGCTGATGTGTTTTTCTCTCGAAATGGACGACAAAGTTCTCTTTCTGATGCATTGAATATCGGATGCATTGAATATCGTCCAATGTGAATTTCATATTGATATACTCGTATAACAGCCCTATCACTGATGTTTTCATTCCAACTGACATAGATTATAGAGTATAGAAAGATAGGAAACGGCCCTACATTCGTAGTACTAAAAAACGACTACATTTTTTAGTTCACATTTGACCCAGAGATGGCACTGAAGATTTTTATATGAAATCTGTAATTTGGATTAGAAAACATATGAAGAAAACTGTAATAAGAATTGATGCGAAATTCGTATTCCCTTCAGGATGTTTCATTTTTATATTTTAAATCCATAATTTTCAGTAAAATTCAGTATTTCATATGTAATATTTTTATTACGCATTTATAGAAGATATTACAGAATATTAGGGTATTATTGTAAGATTTATACATGGATTGAATATGAATATACTTAGTGCGTCTGTGGATTTCCAGTTTCTGGCTCAGTTCAATTGCAGCTTCGTTGTCCACCATCACTGTTCGAATTGACGGAAAACATTTCTTGAATAGTCACTTTAACCATTTCATTTTCTGTGCAGCTTCACATCAGCCATTATTTCTGCCTGTATCGTGGAAATAGCAACAAATGTTTGACGTTGATCAAGCCAAGATATAGCTTTACCTGCATACATCCATAAAACACCAGTTGATCATCCAGTTTCACTATCTCGTTCGTGATCTGCATTACTGAAGGGTACTAACTAATCTTTTTTCCACTTTTTTCGAGACGACACTAACGGCAAAAGCCGTTCGAAGTGAAATAATATTTGTGCAAACGAATTGATTGGCACTTTTTTATATCAATGACATTTCCCACGTATATTGATTTCGAAACTTATAATCATAGAACCAGAATTTTAACCATTCTATAGTGACATTAGTTCACATTTGACCCAGAGATGGCGCTCATAAACTGTAGTCGTGTCGTTTCCGATCTTTATACTATATAATCTTTGCCAACTGAGTGATATGGGGAAATTGACGACCTGGAAACTATGGTGATAAAGCTTTTTTTTATTTTGAGCAAAATTCTACAGAGAAAAATATTTCACTTTCGGATTTTTCCTCTTGGTTAGAAGAGTAATGTGTCCATACCTAATATGTAATTGATATCTTCATTAAGTACAAAGTCCCGTTTCAAAATGTTTTCTATCAGAAGAAATGATGATTATAATAGCATGTTTCTTGAAACAATATGAAACGTTCTTTAATATATTTCGATTTATGGACACAAGGTCTCAGTTTCCAAGTAATATAAAAACTCACATTAAATTTAAGACTGGCTCTCAAAAGCAAAAAAGTATTCTATGTAATGAAATTAAAAATGGGGATATTTAAAGTTCCGAAATTAACTAGACAAATAAATATGTAACATTTTCCATTCCAAATATTAACTTGAAATTTTCTATAAAAAATTATTGTCATCTTTTCTATTATGTTCCTTAAATGAAACCTCATCTTCGCCTAATCTTTAACTCAAACCGAACTTTGTATCTAACTTGATTTTACATAACTTACCTTCATGTATATTATCGTTGAAATTTCATAAAGTTTATTTATTAGTCAGAAATAAATATGTTTTTCTGATAGACAGTTTTCCTTGCAGTACCTCTAAGAACACACCTTATTATGTATATAATCTAACATTAATACACAGTGGGATGTGCTAAATTTCCATGGCCAACCGACGGCTCAACTTTTCGTGAACGGACTATACAGGGTGATTTTTTTAAGTGTTTCGTTAGACGTTTTCGAGGAAGCAATTGTAATACAGATTCAAGATTTTGGATTTCCGTTTTAGAGTACATGAACTTTAATTGTAAAATATTTTCAAGAGGAATCTACTTCCGGTTTCTACGGAAACAAATGTAACTTCGTTATCTCAAATGCAACACCCTGTATATTTATACATATTCGAATTCTTCGTTCAATTCTACACTGATCTAATGTATGATATGTGCAACCACTCAAGCGGTTCTTGAATTATAGCCTGATTATCAATTTTTTTGAAAAAAAGGTTGTCACAAACTAGTGTCCATATCTTCAAAATCCCTCATTACAAGAATTTCTTTTTGCGAAAGTGGAACAAAAGAAAGTACGCTGATACTGTTTCTTGTATAACTTCTGAGGAAGTCTGAAAAAGGGTCCCAAAGTGAGCCTCAATAAAACTATAAAATCTCACTTTTTTCCAGGGCCGTATCTAGGGTGTGGCCAAGTGGCCCCCGCCACAGGCGCAAGGTCCGCAGGGGCGCCAAAAAATATCAAATGAAAAAAAATTTGAGAGCCAAAAAAATTCAAAGAATAAAATATAGAAGCGCCAACGAAATAAACATTTTTAACTCACGTGTCTTATACAAAATTTTATCCCATTTTGACGAAAATTCAAATAATGAATACTTTTTAGAGAAAATATTAGGTATAATTCAAATTCATAACGAGATTTCCCTTCGATCGACGGTTGCTAGGGCACTATGTAATTAATTGTTTGCAAGTGTCAATGAAAATTATAGAACAGTCAAAGAATTTTTGTTTCGCAAAAATGTTGAGCGGTGACGTTGAGGTTGTAGTTCCTGAGTGCATTGTTCAAGAAGCAAATGAGGCAGCAGAAGCAGTAATTCCATTGAAAACAAAAATATTGTACGAAAAGCATTATACGGCATTTTGTGCCTGGAGAAATAATAAAAAAGCCAAAGGTGTCAACGAAAAAATAATTTTAGCGTATATTTCCGAACAATCCAGGAAATTTAAGTCGTCGTCTTTATGGTCCTACTATTCGCAACATAAGAAAATGTTGGCTCTGAGAGAAAAAATAGACATCGGCAGATTTCACCAAGTCACCGCACCGCCTTTTTGAAGCAACATTCCAGGGGATACGTAGCAAAGAAGTCGAAGGTATTCACAAGAGAGGAGTTAGAATACTTTTTAGATGCCGAAAGTGAGTGGTAAACATTTTATTCCACTAGTGAATTAATAGTTATTTAATCAACTAGGTTATTAAAGACAGCGACTAATGGTCAAGATACAGGGTCTCTATAAATGATTGTAACAGCGCAGTTGGCTTTGGATTATTGTGATTTTGCCGCTTCCTATGCAAACCACAGAATTCTGTGCTCATGCTATGCTCTGATTGGTTAGAGATTGGTATTATGTAGCGGCAAAGTAATCCAAAGCCAACTGCGCTGTTACAATCATTTATAAAGACCCTGTATTTTAAAGCGTGAGCGGAGCGAACGCTTTAATAGTTCGAGACCATTAGTCGCTCGATTAATAACCGAGTTGATTACAAGATTTTTCCGACGATTTCAATATGAATTCTGTATTAATTCTTGATTGAAATACATTTTCATTTTGCACAAGACATATATTTGTCATAGTGAAATTTCTATGCATCTATGTTCCAGTAGAGTTTTGACATTTCTCGTAGTGCTTTTGAATATTTTGTGAACGGTTGCCATGAGGATTGCACATTAAAATGGCTAAAAAAATTGAGCATTCAAATGGGTCATTAATGCTCAATTTTGTACCCATTAAAATCACCTTTTATTTCGAGGTCGGCGGAAAAAAACTTTTAATTCACTCAGTAGATAAACGTCAACTTACCCTTGTTACCATGGGTTGAATATTGTCGTCTTTAAACGGCAAAATGGGATAAAATTATTTATGCATTCGGAAATTGTAGTTTTACTAACAAATTTAAAAAAAAAACAATTTTACCAGATATTATCTCTCCAATGTTTTGCAGAATCCTAGGCTCACCTTTGAAGCATTGTGGTCTCCGACAGAAACCATGTATTTTTTTAATTCTTTGCGCAGGTTGGTGTCACAATGAAGATAAAAAATAGAAAATGCTTCAAAGGGTTGAAAAAATATTTAGTGTTTGTATGCTCAGTTTAAAATTGTTTTTTTGCAGACATGCCACCAAAAAAGTTATCAGTTTATTCAAAACTAAAAAAACTTGAAACTTATATATATAAAATATATAAGGGATGAAAAAATCTACGCCAATTTGGGGGCGCTGAAGAGAATCTTGCCACAGGCGCAGTAGTACCTAGATACGGCCCTGCTTTTTTCAAATGGCAACCCTATAATTTTGTAATTCCAATCGATAGCTCGTCAAAAACCAGTTTGGGTGTCCGGAACATTGCATGCCTCTAAAATCAGTAATTTTGCCGTTATTCAATAAAAGTCGAATTTCACGATTAAAGACAGGTTTTGCACAGTTTGTAAGCTTGCATTTTTGAAGTAGGCTATGTTAGGAACTGTCATTCTTACTTTTTCTTATAACAGATCAAGCACTAAGCAAAACATGCAATAATAATTTCACTGGAATGAAATATCAAGGGTATGTTCTTCATTTGCGGCAAATGTAACAAATTCCTAGAAAAGGTAATTAGAAATTCAACGAACGAAATTCACATTTAATGACTTTAACATTTCTGACTGTCCTTTCTAATATTTTGTTACATTCACCATAAATGAAGAACATATTCAATACATCACTGTTACTGTAATTCATATTCTGCATAGTGCCCATAGATCTATAATTACTATGGATGCAGAATCACGTGACTTAACAGAAGATCGAACACTTGGATACATTAGAGAGAGAAGACATATGCGATATTATCGAAAAGAAGAGAGATGAAGCAAATTTGTGGGCAACTTGTCAAAATCATATGGAAGATGTAAACAAATATTTATGTGACCACAGACTTTGCTTTGCCCACAAGGATTTGATGCGTTGAATATAATTCAACTGACGTTGCTCATAGAACAAGTATGACGTTGCCCACAATAGCTCCATCACATTCGACCAAGTGACCTCTCTCTCTCATGCGGTGTCCATTCTTATTAGGTCTATGATAGTGCCCGATTAACAGTGAACTCTAGAATAGTTATTCTAGAGTTCACTGCCGATTAATCAAAAAAGTATAAATGACAGTTCTACAAAATGCAGACATAGCCTTCTTGAAAACTTCTATCCTAATAAATCTATGGTTAAAACAAGAAACCTTGATTCAATCCTGAAATTCGAATTTTATTCAACAACGGCAAAACTATTGATTTTGGAGGCATGAAATGTTCGGGACACCCTAACTGGTTTTTGACGAGCTATCGATTGGAATTACAAAATTATAGGGTTGCCATTTGAAAAAAGTGAGATTTTATAGTTTTATTGAGGCTCACTTTGGGACCCTTTTTCAGACATCCTGTATAATATTTCCTCATAAGTTATACAAGAAACAGTATCAGCGTACTTTCTCTTGTTCCACTTTCGCAAATAGAAATTCTTGTAATGAGGGATTTTGAAGATATGGACACTAGTTTGTAACAACCTTTTTGTCAAAAAATTGATAATCAGGCTATAATTCAAGAACCACTTGAGTGGTTGCTTATATCATACATCAGATCAGTGTAGAATTAAACGAAGAATTCGAATATGTATAAATATATAGGGTGTTGCATTTGAAATAACGAAGTTACATTCGTTTCCGGTGAAACCGGAAGTAGATTCTTCTTGAAAATATTTTACAATTAAAGTTCATGTACTCTTAAACGAAAATCCAAAATCTTGAATCTGTATTACAATTCCTTCCTCGAAAACGTCTAATGAAACACTTAAAAAAAACACCCTGTATAGTCCGTTCACGAAAAGTTGAGCCGTCGGTTGGCCATGGAAATTTAGCACATTCCACTGTGTATTAATGTTAGATTATGTTGTTTATTTTCTTGTCAGATTGATACGCAATGTTGTCAATATTGCATTGAGTTCTCTGATAACTCTCAAGCTCGTCGGACGAGGCCGGGTACATTCGGCAACGTTGACTTCATTTTACGTTATAACAGCAAATACTGCCAGCTTCAGATAAATAAACAAACGCCTACTATGCGCTCAAACTTTCGTGAACAGACTATATATTCCTTCCTGAAAATAGAGCGAGAAACAAAAAGCATACCACTTTCGTACACTACCAAGTGTATAAAGTCAAATATTATAGAGAAGTAATAATATACAGGGTTGGAATCAAGTATGGAAGTGAATATTCTTTGAATTAAAAGGGCAGTATTTATGAAATTTTTCAGATATGTAAGTGATATGAAGTATACGGGGTGTTTCCTGATTGAATGAGAATATTTATGAGGGTTATTTTTGGTCCCATTTTGAAAAAAAACTTCTTATGAAAATATGTCCTAAACTTTTTACCTTCTGAATAACAAGGTGGTAAAGTTTTCAGATATAAATCATTTTTTATAAATATCCACAATACCACTTCAGATATGGAATATGTATTCACTAATGAGCAAACTTGATCTCTTGAATTTTTTTCATGCGACGTTTCATCTAAAAAAATAAAATATACATATACTCCGTTCACGAAAGGTTGAGCACATAGTAGGCGTTTCTTTATTTATCTGAAGTTGGCAGTATTTGCTGTCATAACGTAAAATAAATTCAATGTTGCCGAATGTAGCCGGCCTCGTCCGACGAGCTTGCGAGTTATCGAACAACTCTATGCAATATTGACAACATTGCGTATCAATCTGACAAGAAAATAAACATCATAACCTAAAATTTTAATATACACAGTGGAATATGTCAAATTATCATGGCCAACCGACGGCTCAACCTTTCGTGAACGGACTATACCTGATCCTGTCTCTGCATGGTGATATTCTTATGATCATACAAAGAAATGGTTTTATTTTTTTGAGAAATAACCGTGCAATGGATTGAAAAAATCAGCTTTGGTGGGAAATGATTGGGAATTTCGAAAATTATTTTTATTTCAGGAAAAATCTGTGAAGTACCATCAATGTCTGCCAAAATAGGAAGGTCAAATTACGAATGCCACTGGTGTAAATTAAAAAAAAAGTGATACATTAATAAATGCCTCTTGATTCATAGTACATGTATTACAAATTTTTAAAATATCTGAAGTGGTATTGTAGATATTAATAAAAAATGATTTATTTTTGAAAACTTTACCAGCCTGTAACTCAAAAAGTAATACATTTAGCACATATGTTCATAAGTTTTCTTCTTAAAATGGGCCCAAAAATCACCTCCATAAATATTGACATTCAATTAAGAAACACCCTGAATATTTTGTCGACAAAAAATTATAGATCAGATGCGTTTTACGTCATCGCACTTACCTACAAAATTTCATCAACACTGTACTTTTACTTCAAAAGATATTTACTTAGTTCTATACTTTATCCAAACCCTATATAAACTACTAGCGACCCGTCCCGGCTTCGCACGGACATCACATTAGAAACCTCAAAAATAACAGTACTTCTCCACTATTTAATGGATGTTATTATACATATAAACCTTCCTCTTGAATCACTCTATCTATTAAAAAAAACGCATCAAAATCCGTTGCGTAGTTTCAAAGATTTAAGCATACAATAGGGCATAGGGACAGAGAAAGCGACTTGTTTTATACTATGTAGTGAAGCCTGAAACAGTAACAAAGATTTTTTATCAGATATATTGCAGTTGAAATAAAGGACAATATTCTCCTAATATCCAGAACATAGATTGTTTATTTCTTGAGAAACTTGAGACTTTCGACGATGTGTTGGAAATATTGAAACAGAGCCACTTTTTTCATACACCGTTGTCTCCAATGGATTATTTGTTATGATTTCATTTGATGTGATGGGAATATTGATCTCACTAAAGTAAAGTCTTTTAGTCAAGGGGTTTCAACTAATCTCAAATGAACAAAAATACACAAAAATTTCTAAATGAAAAAAATCAAAATTTATTTTTTTATATATATATTTGTGATCTTACAGAAAATAAAGAATAGTAAGTTTGAAAGGAAAGCCTTAAAAGAACTACTATCTGAGGCAATAAAATAAGAGTAGCCTACAATATACAATATTATATACACTATATCATCTAATTTTATAATTGAATATACATATTGCTCATAGATCATTCTATAATATATCAACAAAAGTCTGAAATAAAAAAGGTAGTTCCAAAAAAATATAAGTCAAATAAAGAACAAGATGATATGGGAATGTCATAAGAATATAATATTGTAGGAATATATTTATGTATAATATTAACATTGGTCCTTATTATGTGCAATATATTGCTCTTATCATTTAGAGGGGTATATTTAATATATAAAACGACAAAAATAATCTCTATATTATATTACAATATAACTTTCGAAGGAAAATTTTCTATTAAATTTATCTGTTTTGTCAAATTTATATGATTTTCTCTACAATTTCTAAATGGGGGAATAAGAACTAGATCCACTTAGTTTAAATCGGCCTCGTTGTACAATGAAAAGCTGCAACTTGGACGGTAAGAATATTTTTATCAATAAGTATCAGTGAAAATCATACTACGAAGAACCCATCGAAGTATAATAACATTTCTGAAGGTTCAAACATTTACATCAGATATTTTCAATATTTTGAGGAATATTAGTTTACCATCATGGAATAACTATATATCTTCTTAAGCTAGCCGCACGTTTGCAGAAAAAATGCAATCCCATAATATAAAATAAATATTCCATATTTCATCTCCATATTTTTGACTATCTCAATGAGAATTGATAACCCTAGTGAATGAATTCTCACAACAATTACTGAAAACTATATTCTGAACTGAATTATTTCAGTCATGTTAACACTGGTGGTCATGATTTTTCATGATCTTTTCTAGATTCTTCACGATTGTATCTTGAGAAAATCCGTATATGCAAAAAAAGATAATTTACAGAGTCTTGTAACGAAAATGCTAGATTTTATTACAAAAAATATTGAGAACAAATTCTGACAAAAATGTATGAAAGTTATTTTCAGATTTGCCTATTCCAAATGAAATAAGTGAAAAAAACGTTTATTAATTTTGCCAAATGAGCTGTCTTCCCACACAAATAATATCTCCTTCTGCAAAAAATACCAACAAAGGTGCGGTTAACTTAAAAAACCATCCTGGAGCACTTCTTAATTAAATTTTGTGAATATCGATAGATCAATAATCGAATTATTAATATAATTATTTCTAATTTAGCAATGGGACATTTCAATGGGAATTTCAATTCTTAATAATTTACTTCAACATTATATGCACCTATTTTATCACACTTTTTTCGCACCAATAAATTTTTGAAAAACTAGTTTATTTTCAAAATATCCAGTGATATGGTGTCATAAGAAAATTGGTTTCTCTAATTCCAGAATATAAGATCTTGATTTGGTCCAAATGGTCAAGTCACAAGTTAAAATTGTAGGAACTTGCAATGCTAGCGTGTTTTCTAAAGGTTTGGTCTCTTTATGGATGGTACAGTTAGGTTAAGTTTTTTTATATCGATTACTTGAATGATAATTTAAAGAGATTCATGATCTTGGAAAAGTAGAAAATGTATAATGAATCATGAACTGGTAGATTCCAGGTTTTTGATGATATGGTTATAAATAAATATCTTACATAAATTTGATGATCAGTGAACCATTCCTGATTGGTTCTGAGAACCCAAGCTGTCTATTTCTCTCTGTGCCTTACTTATTTTACTTTTGTCCTTGAAGGCGTTATTCTCACCACTTTCCATGGCAAACATCTTCATTTTTTCCTTGAAGGATAATTTTTCAGGAACAGGAGTTGCAACATTTTTCTGCTGAGCTTGTTCCGCTAATCTTTTGGCACGTGGATCTTGTATACTTCTTGAGCACCAATTACGCCAGGCGTATTATTCAGAACGCCACCTGGTGATGTTGGTGTGGTGGGAGATGCCAACATTGACTCAGCTTGTCGAATGAAGCTCTGTAAAATGAAAACAGAATTAAAACTAAAAAGATCATATTTTAATTGTTGATGAAATGGAAATGGAAGGGAATCTGACTGTCACTTTACTATAATAAACGGTTTTTTAGGATTTCAATTATTCATATAGCAATGGTAATACAGTAGAGACTCGATAATCCGAATCGATTAATGCTAGGGCCAATCCGGATTAATAAGAAATCCGGAATATCGCGTCTTAAAATTTATTAGAGATGCAATTGAATAAACGATTGTGATAAATATAAGCTTTATTGTCGAAATCACAAAACAAATATACTCCGTTCACGAAAGGTTGAGCCGTCGGTTGGCCAAGGAAGTTTGGCATATTCCACTGTTTATATTAAAATTTTAGGTTATGTTCTTTATTTTCTTGTCAGATTGATACGCAATGTTGTCAATATTGCATAGAGTTCTATGATAACTCGCAAGCTCGTCGGACGAGGCCGAGTACATTCGGAAACGTTGACTTTATCCTACTTTATGACAGTAAATACTGCCAACTTCAGATAATAAAAGAAACGCCTACTATGCTCTCAACCTTTCGTGAACGGACTATACATTATTTGAAATAAACAGATATTTTCGTAATTTTTCACTTTAAGAGAAACAGAATGCTTAAAGATATCTTTCAGTAGCTGCATTTCAGTAATTGCCATGAATTATGGAGTTAAAAGAACTGCATCGGATTGATTTATGATCTGAATGTATTTTCCAACACCATCTTCGTCTTCGAGTATCTAACAATATTGTACTTAAAGGCCTTTTCGGTATTTCAGTTTTGTTAATTTGACAGCATTTTGAACCAAGGCTGCTTCAGAGCTCAACAGTTTGGAGGTAGAAACTTATTCCATTTCCACTAATTGATTATTATTGTCTAAAATCTGTCAATATAATAAAATACCTAGACTAGTTAGAACCGAAAACCACGCATCCAACGATCGGAAATTCGGATTATTGAGTTTTGCAATCCGGATTATAAGAACATAGTACAACTTTGACGTCAATCCGGACTAGTGAAATATCCGGATTATCGTTCTCCGGATTATCGAGTCTCTACTGTAATTTATTCAAAGCAGTCTCACTGAGTGATTGTTATACAGCTCTGGCGAATTCAAATATTGAGATAGGAATACAACGTATTCAGTATGACAGTATAGAGAACGATGATGTCCTTCCTTTTCCTTATTTCCATAACTCAATATTTCAGCAAGCGCACGAACAACACGAACAACCATTGTTTCTAGCGCCACCTGATAGTTCGTATTAAAGAGGGATATAAAAGTATCCGCTGTAGTAGAAACAAATGGTAATTTTTCAAGCTTCCAAATTTTTCAAGAAATTGACAATTCATATACAGTATAGTTACGCATGTTTTGAAAATACATTGGTCTTATCTCAGAGTAAAAAGTAAACCTAGAGATGCCTTCACGAATTTGTTATGCAGAAAAGTAGAATCTGTTTATTTACGCGAACAATATTCCGGCGTTGCGAGCTCATGCCGTATTGAGATAATTGGTCTACCGCTCCCCTACTTTGATACTAACGGCTTTCGTCCATTACAGACAATTCTGTCAGTTTGGCAACATCGTCTGTTAGTGTTTAGTTTGGCGACGTTCATAAACTGAATTATTTTACTGATTTGGTGGCAGTTTATTGTTGCTTAAGAGTATTTTGGTAATTATAACTAAGGCAGAACTGTGAAAATGTTGTATTATATACAGGAATTGCAGAAATGAGAATCTAACTCATTGTTTACTCCACCCTAGTGCTGCAGTGAAATGTTTTCCAATGTTGATTACAATGCGGTACTATTCACTCGTAGGGACCCTTCTATATTTATTTCTTACTCTTATCAATTGTGAATACGCCAAGTAATTTTCAGAGAACTTTAACGGAGAACAGAATTTTGTAAAACTACGAAAAAAATTATTGAAAATGAGTAATTCACAAAAAAAATTATGTTTATTATTCTCTTCATGGGCAATCCGGCAGACGCTAGATATTTTTCACGGAAAAATAAACATTAAATGTGCCTACAAGGTACCTACACAAGATCACAGAAAATTGAGTATTTTGGTCGGTATTTACAATAATAATATTGTGATAAATGGCATCCTGAATAAACAAAAATATTTGCAAATACTGCAAGCGGATATCATCCCAGCTATACGAAATTTTAATTCACATTTGGAGGGAATTTGAATGTCAATTTAGAGGATATTTGATTTCTACAGGCTGGTTGTCCTGCTCATAATGCTCGACCATTTCAGGAATTTCCGATAAAGATGTTTTCCGGACGCCTCATCTGCCCTAGAGGTACTATACTGTGACCAGAAAAATTTCATTCCCTTCGACTTTTTCCGTGAGGTTAATTCAAATAAAAATTTCACAATTCAATAATAGAAAAAAATTTGATGTTGCGAACTCCGTAACACCTCGACATTCCACCGGATTGGGCAAGCAGTAACCGGCAATCTTTTTAAACACCTAATCATTTTAATTTTTTTTAAAGTTTTTAAATATGTTTTAACATGTCCACAAAATTTTCAAGAAACCAATTACATTTCATTTTAGTTTGAGGCCGATGAAATTTCAACAACCTATAAATACAATAGAGGTAATAGGGATGTTGACTATTTTTGAATTCATTTTATTTTGTAGATAAACCCTATACAAACACGAAAATATTACTTTTTTCTTAAAAATATAGTATTGCCAATAAAAAATACGTATAAGAAAAGAGAATTAATTTTCCCGCGAAAACGGCAGGTTATGATGATTACGTCAAGTCGGTAACCATCATAGACTAACTAAATTTTTAGTTTGTCAGTTTGCCTATAGTAAACATACTTTGACTTCTGTCAAAGCGAACTGATTTTGCCTGATTCCTTGTGGAAAAGTTCAATTTAAGCCTTCAAAATGAATATGTCGGTCTATAAAACCTGAATGAGGTGTTTTTTTTATTTGTAATGATAAATATGAGTTGCTACTTACAGAGACAATTCTACGTTTTTAAGCTCCACTGCACAAAAATCTTTGTTTTCAGCAAAGAAACTTGCGACCATCAGGGAATCAATCTTCGTTAAGTTACTACTATTACCCTTGATGAATCCATCTCCATATAAAGAAAATTGTAGATTATCGTTCTTGTAACGATAATCGAACTATTCTGTTCTCTTTCAGCTTTCAACTTCTTGGTTCGAAACATAGATATGATTTCTATATATTACTATGGTTCAAGCATAGACTAATAAGAATGGACACCGCATGAGAGAGAGAGTCACTTGGTCGAATGTGATGGAGCTATTGTGGGCAATGTCAAATCAATGTAGATAAAAACACCAACGATCTTCCAAATGAAATATATCAAAAAATATATGACTTTAATTCAAAATTAGTATAACTTAAATTATATTCACCGCATCAACTTCTTGTGGCAAAGCCTAACTATTTGTTTACATCTTCCATATGATTTTGACAAGTTGCCCACAAATTTTCTTCATCTCTTTTCTTTTCGATAAGATCGCATATGTCTTTCTCTCTCTTATGTATCCAAGTGTTTGATCTCTAATAGTCACGTGATTCTGATCCATAGTAATTATGATCTATGGTTCAAGCCACAAAACCCATAGATTTATAAGTATTATAGGTCCATGACAAACCGTGGTTTCACAAAGCTTGATTGGGCAATCAAATCGTTCGTTTTGAAGTAAGTCGATGGTTTATGTCAAAAATGAACTGAAAATTGCAGAGAAATGATGACATTTCAATAATCAAGGTGATTGGAGTTTTGTGGAACCCGGCCTATGAATGTATTTTGTTGATCTGAGCACCGAACATTCGAATTTGCAATGACAATAGGGCAAAGTGACGTCATTACCTCTGATTGGCGTTCGCAGTCACGTGATAGTTGATAATAGGTTTGTTCCAACAGCTGACTTTTGTACGGAATTTGACGGTCACGAAACTGTTAGTAATCGATCTTATGCGCATGTCTAAACTTTGACCGTACAAACCGTCCAAACAGTACTTGCTACAGACCAGGGATCGAAATGACGATCACAAACCGTTCCACTCCGGTCCCGAAGCAGATGGAACAAAAACGAAACCGTTCTCAAACGATACATGTTCAGTTGGAACACATTTTTATCTATTGCGCAGAATCCTGACGATCATTGTACGGTCAATTCTTGAGTTGGACAACCTAAAATAACATAATTTGAATCAGCTTTATTTAATTCAACGAGAATGATAAGATCACTAAAATGGTTTTTAGGATTGCAAAATTTCCTTCTATGAGAAAAACCTCAATTTATTGAATTCGTAACATTCGTCACATCCCTATTGTATGTATTATAGTCGACAAAAAGTAGAAAAATTGGGAAATAAAAACGCAGTACACACATAACACCCAAAATTGAAAAATAGCAACTGAAAAAGAGAACGCTGGGATTTCTACGAATACATAGAGCGCGGAAACTTCCTTTCTTGAGTTGGATTCGGACTTATAGAGGAGGATCAATGTATTTCTCTAATCATTTTGCAATAATAGTGTCGTTTATGTTCGTTGCATAGGATATAGGCACCCAAGTTTCATCTAGACTTGTAACTAATATACTCACGTTTGGATCTTCCCTATGGTTTCATCGAAATGAAGAGTATTAGGAGTTTGTGGACTTGTAGGGCTTGTGTCGTTGAGGACACACGTTTGGTATTTTCCTTAGCTCTCATTGACATCACAGCAAAGCTAGAACCTCTTTCTGGAGGTGGAGGAGCAGCGAATTCAGTAGGCGAGTTCTGACTATTCTCTGAGCTGCTTGAAGGAGGACCAGTGGTGATACCTCCTCCAGGTTTGAGTATCGAGGTAGGTGGAGCTTCTGCTCGACTAGTAACTGTTGTACTTGGTATAGTGGTGACCTGTGTCTGGCTCTGAACAGGTTGTGGCATGTGAGGTGAGAGACTTTCCTGGAAAACAAAGATATCGTTGAAAATCCAGCGTTCTTCAGGAATAAGTATGATTTTAGAAGTGGAATATTTGTTGTGCATGCAGGAGATATTCTCTATTAAAAATAATTATAGAAATGTGCAAACTGACAAAGTTTCCTTAATATTGCGTAGTTCTACTTTTATATGTCATCAGCGCACTTTCCCAATGATGATCAAAAAAGTGATCATAGTGGAGAACGTCAAATCGATGCTATGGGACGAGGAAGAAATAGAAAATGAATACACTATCCAAAACTGCAAATCAAATACCGCTTAAATGGTATGGGGTTGGATGGCTTTGCACACCAGAGGATGAATTGAGTAATAACCCAAGTATAGAGATTGTTGCAAAACAACGATACGAGCCGTAGCTGGAGTATACAGACCAAGAATCAAGTTTACACTACAGGCAGCAATACTCTCAATAGAAAGATGCATAGATAGAAACCTGGAAATAAGCTATGTACCTATAACCCGTTCACATATTATTGAGCACAAACTATAGTCCGTTCGCGAAAGATTGAGCCGTCGGTTGGCCATGGAAATTTGGCATTTTCCACTGTGTATATTGAAATTTTAGGTTATGTTGTTTATTTTCTTGTCAGATTGATACGCAATGTTGTCAATATTGCATAGAGTTCTCTGATAACTCGCAAGCTCGTCGGACGAGGCCGGGTCCATTTGGCAACGTTGACTTTATTTTGAGTTATAGACAGCAAATACTTACAACTTCAGATAAATGAACAAACGCCTACTATGCGCTCAAACTTTCGTGAACGGACTATAGGCGTTTGTTTATTTATTTGAAGTTGGCAGTATTTACTGTCATAACGTAAAATAAAGTCTACATTACCGAATGGGCCCGGCATCGTCCGACGAGCGAGTTATTAGAGAACTAGCAATATTGACAACATTGCGTATCAATCTGACAAGAAAATAAACAACATAACCTAAAATTTACATACGTAGCCGTATGTACCCTGCCTCGTCCGACGAGTTTTCGAGTTTAGATCAGAGAACTCCGCGATTTATGCAACTTTTTCGTTATATTGACAACATTGCCTATAAATCTGACAAGAAAATAAACAACATAACCTAAAATTTTAATATACACGGTGGAATATGCCAAATTTCCATGGACTACTTTGTGCTCAATAATATGTGAACGGGGTATAGGGTATAGTGCTCCATTCTGATAGTCAAGCTGCTATGGAAGCACTGAAATCATGTATCAGCGACTCAAAGCTTATATAGGTGTGCCAAAGAAATCTCGATGATGTAGGGAAGAACAACAACGTCTCTTTAATTTGGTTACTGATCACACAGCTACCAAAGGAAATGAAGAGGCAAACACATTATCCAGAAAGGAAACAGAAAAGCCGCTTACTAGCCTAAAACCTTTCTATGGTATAGAGCATAGGCAATGAGCTATAAGAAGGAGATTTTAGAGAAGGAAGAAACTGAAAGACAAGCAGGAATCTTCTGGGAATTGATCATTCCGAAAAGTTCCTTTGGAACATTAAAACTGGAAGGTCCAAAAACTATTTGGATTCCAGTAAGAATAAGTTACATCTCCTCACTGGCTTTCTAACAGGACAATGTAGCCTAAAGAAGCGTATAATAGGACTGGGCTTAATAGAAACTGAGGAGTGTGAGAGCTGCAAATCTACAACTATACCAATTTAATGAATGAAATAATTGCATGAAAGTTCCAACAAAGATTGATTTAGTATCAAAACTAAATATGCATACCTTTTCAGTGTCCTCATCATCTTGCTCAGCTTCTAATGCTCTCCTTTGGAATTCTCTTTCTAGTTGCAGGACTCGGAGTTGTTCTTCCTGTTGAGGATTACGGTGAGGAAGAGAAAGAAGTTCTTTAATTTGTTGTTCTTGCCATATTCTAGCTGCTTCTCTCCTAGCTTCTGCTTGGCGTTCTTGTTCTTCTCTTGCCCAAGGATCTTTTGGAGTTTTTGTGGTTGTGCCTTTAGAAGAATATCGAAATCAATTAATAATGCATCAATTATGAAGGAAATAGAATTGAGTTGATTGAACCTATCTTGTTCAGCAACATTTTCCACTTCTATACAGTGTTGAGATAAAGTATAGAACCAATCTTTCGGAACAAAAATACACTATGTTCGCAAAATGCATCTGTTATAAAAATTTTTGTTTATAATATACAGGGTGTTTCATCATAAACTGGACCAACATATTATAGTCCGTTCACGAAAGTTTAAGCGCATAGTAGGCGTTTGTTTATTTATCGTAAGTTGGCAGTTTTTGCTGTCATAACGTAAAATTAAGACAACGTTGCCGAATGTACCCGGCCTCGTCCGACGAGATTGCGAGTTATCAGAGAACTCTATGCAATATTGACAACATTGCGTTTCAATGTGACAAGAAAGTAAACAACATAACCTAAATTTTAATATACATAGGGAAATGCCAAATTGTGATGGCAACCGACGGCTCAAACTTTCGTGAACGGAGTATATTTGTTTCGTGATTTCGACAATAAAGCCTATATTATCACAATCGTTATTCAATTGCGATATTCCGGATTTCTTATTAATCCGGATTGGCCCTAGCATTAATTGATTCGGATTATCGAGTCTCTACTGTATTACCACTGCTATATGAATAATTGAAATCCTAAAAAAAACGTATTATAGTAAAGTGACAGTCCTATTCCCTTCCATTTCCATTTCATCAACAATTAAAATATGATCTTTTTAGTATTAATTCTGTTTTCATTTTACAGAGCTTCATTCGACAAGCTGAGTCAAGTTGCATCTCCCACCACACCAACATCACCAGGTGGCGTTCTGAATAATACGCCTGGCGTAATTGGTGCTCAAGAAGTATACAAAGATCCACGTGCCAAAAGATTAGCGGAACAAACTCAGCAGAAAAATTTTGTCCAGTTTCGATGAAACAACCTGTATATAAAAAAGTTTTGTGTATTTCCGGTTCAACCGGAGGAGCCCTTGTATTTTGCAAAGATGGGATGGGTTTTCGAATGTGCAAAGATATACAGAAGGTCCCGTACAATTAAAAAGTTGAAGGTATTTCCGGTTCTACTGGAAGCATATTATCAGCAATGTACATTAGATACATTTTGTGCCATTGCACTTATCTGCAAAATTTGGCTGGTTCCTTACTTTGCCCCAACCCTGTATACTTTGTAGAACTAATAGTAGAAAATTTGTATATATTATTATTATGATCGCTTACCTGTTGGATTGGTTGGATAAAATGACATTTTTGGAGGGTCTTGCGCACTTGCAGAATAAAGTGGATGCGTACTACTTGGGGGAGGTTCAGGTACATCCTCTTGTTCTTAGCTAGTTTAGATACAGGAGGAGATTTATAAGAAGTAGGGGAAGAAGGAACATTGCCACCATGATTACTGTAAGTGGGGCTCAAAGGATAATTCGAGCTATTCAAACTGAGATTCTGCATGCTTTGTGTGTTATGCACCATGCTCGCATTATAGTTGGGAGAATTTGAGTATGATGGTCCACTTTGATTGTGATATTGGTTAGAATAATGCGAGGACTGAGTATATGGTGGCATTACTCTATTCTGCCGCCTCCTGAGTTCTTCGCCCATTTCCGCCAATTTTGCTTGACCTCTTAAATGCTCATTTGCTCATTATTGTATCTGTGATGTAACATATCAGTGCTTTGCCTCAACTGAGGTGAATCCATTTTCATACTGTTTTCGTGACTTTTAATTCCACTATTGTTGGCATAGCTCATAATGTCGCCATGGTATGTGTTGTTCATGGTATGCTGTTTGAGCATATCTTCACTCTTTGAAGCCCTTAATTCATTTAATCTGTTGAAATCTTCCTGTATTCTGTTTTGCTGCATTTGCGTTTCAGATAAACGAATATTGATACGCTAGGATATCTCATTATATCATCCTGACGATGACCTTGGGAGTGCCTGAAGATATCTTCTCTAAGCAGTCCAGACCCGTTATTTGCGTAACGCTCTTCATGTCGATGACCATTAGCTTGGATGTTTAATGGCTGGTGTAAATTGCTCATATTTCCCATGTAATGCGAATTAACGTGGGCTTGATTTTGATGGCTATTTCCTGCATAGGTGAAATATTTATTGTTGACTTCTTCATGCCTTTGATTATAATTGTTCATTCCTGCTGAGTAGGTTTCTGGATTGTTAGGATAAGAACTTTGTGAATGCTGAAGGTGATTGACATTTGGAAATGATCCAGCTCTTGTGTCTTCATTTTGTAAGAGCCTATGCATTGAAGGTGGACTTTTCAGATTTGGTATTGATTGATGTAGATTCATTCGACTCTGAGTGTTTGTATTAGGGGGAGGGTAATAAGCAGATGCTGGTCTTTGGGAGTTGTTTGAAGATTGTAGGGAGTTCTGTGAGCTTCTTAGTGCGGAAGTTCTGAAAAACGAGGGTTTCAGTGAAAATTTATATGATCAAAGAGATGAAAATATACTTTATTTTCATTGTACAAAAGAAAGCTTCAAAAACTATATCGTATCTAGTGTGGTGGGGGTGGATACAGTTTAATCACTTTTATTAACTTTCAATAACATTCATTTCAGTTATTGTGGCATAAAATGATTAATTTGCTACTAAGCTGTTGAAGTCTTATAACCTAAATTTGGCCGAGGACAAGATTAATATATTTCTCGTCGTCAATTGAATACACCACTGAAAGCAAACTTTAAAGTATCTACCAACCTGTCTCCTAATTGATTTGGCATCTTATTCCTATAGACACTGAGATTTTGATAGAAGCCATTATCCTGCTGAAGCAAATTGTGCGTGGATCGGCTCCTTAATGCTGAACTATTTATTGGTGCATTTTGGGGTATCTGAGCTACACTATTCGTATTAATACTGTTATTCGAAGATGTTCGACTATATCCAGGATTAAACACATCATGGGTAGGTCGACTCTGTTCAGAATTCGGTGAAATGTGATGAAGAGCTGGCACCGATTTTGAAGAAGGAATTGTTCGTTCTGAATCTACCTTCGAGGGAAGGTCTCTCTCAGACATTCGTCGAGGCCCTGGGGAAAAATAAATATAATTAAAAATGGAATTAGAATATTAGTTAATTCGTCTAACTTTGACAAGCTTTAAAATAATGTATCTAAAAAGCAACCAACTTAATGATAAGTAAATAATTTAAGCCTTCAACATACATATAAATTATATAACATGAAACATACAAACAGCCAATAAAAGGTATTTTCCAATCGAGAAATAGGTTAATTAGATGAATTCAAACTGAGGATCTATTTCATGTCAACGAATTAAATGTACCACAAAGAACTTCGTTCGGTAAACAGGGATTGCTAAGTGCATTCCAAAACTAGTGTATGCATTTTCATATCATTCATAGAAAAAATCTCAAACAGTTCACAATATAAACTTGAAAATCAGGATGAGTAAGCTTTCATCCCTGTTTTTCCATAACTTTTATATCAGTCGTACCATGAGTATTTCGAAATATATTTCTATGGTGAGGTTTTCCAGCCATTTTCAAATAACTTATCAAACTTATCTTATGTTTTTTATGATCAATGAACTTATTTAATGACTGGAAAATGTTAAAGTATTCTTCATAAAGCTGGCAAACGAAAAAAATATAGCAGAGGATATAAAATACATACTAGCTAAAATTTCATTTCTCGATTGAAAAGTCCTGTTCAGTAATAAAAATGGATAAGTGATAGGTATTGATGATATCAAATAATAAAGTTATGCTTTTGTGCAACATTCATTAATCGTAATCTTACGATCAAAAGCGCCAGTGCGCAAACTCTTCAATTCAGCTAACCTAGCAGCGTGTTCCAAAGTGTCCTGATCAAAATCAGCACAGCTTTGCGTTTTTCTTGGCTCCTCAACTTGTCCTTTCATCATAGGACAAGATTTCTTAGCCAGTTTACAGCATTTCCTTACAGTTTTCTTGGTTTTGATATCAGAACAACTTTTCCATGTCTTCGGCATATATTTTCTTTGCATAACAATAAGTTTTTTTGGTTTATTTTGATTTTCGTTGTTTTTCGATTTTGGTGAACTGTGTTTTCGCTATTCTTCCTAACTATATATGACTCTGGAAATTTTTTGTGGGGAACATTTTTGTTACGAATATTTTTTTGTATATGGGTCAACCTTTCTAAACTATCACATCTGACCAATTGACTGTTGAATGTCTTTGTTTGAATTATTTCACTATTTCTTCTACTGGATTCATCAATTTTTGAAATTCTCTTGGGTAAATTAGTTATATTACTTAGAAATACTTTTTCTTCTAATGGTTCCTTTTTGTTTCTTACATTTTCATTCAACTCAACTATTTTTTGGTCGATCATTGGTTCCGTATTTTTGGTCCCAGAGCCCAAATTGGTATCCACATTGAATATGCAATTTCTGAATTCACACTTATGAAGTAAATTCATGTTAATTTTGCCGCTCAAATTACCATCAGACTTATATTTAGCAATAACGATTAATGTGTCATTTTCATTTGGTAAATTGACTTGTGATAAATTTGGTTCTGAATTGAACTTCGTCTTACTAATTTCCAAATCTTTGAAATAATTATTTGACAAATTGAAACTATCTTGTTTCGAATTATCAATATCGGAGGATCTTTGGCTGTTCTTTTCTAAAGATAGATTGTAATCACACTTCGAATCAGAACCATACAAACTCCAATCATGAAGTAATTTCAGTATTTCTAATCTTTCATATTCCGTCAATTTATCATTAAGATGTTCATCACTAACACTGTGGCTTCTGCTGGGCATCCCTCTTATCTTGCACAATTCGGGAAAACTGACAGCTTTAGATTCATACTTATCACTACTTGTTATCTTTCTAAATCGAAGTTCATCGGGAGATTTCCAATTTTTGTTTGAGGTCGATGCAGACTCACCATCTATTTGGCTCAAATCCAGATGAGATTCATGTATACAGCTGCTTATGCTGGATGTGGAACTAGAAACATCTTGTAGAGAGTTGGATAAAGCACGTTGCTGTTTCATTCTCTTCGCCCTTATGCTCAAGAACTTATCAGTTTCATCCACTGAATCTATGTTGATGCTTGGTATTTCATTAACTTCTATTGAATAACTTTTCTTTTGAACAAACTCGTTCGTTTTATCCTTCCACGATTTATTATTGTAATCATTATCGTTTGGTAAATTTATTTCCAAATTTGTTCCAGATTCATCGTAAGTGAGTGTGACATTCTTCGGGCATGGTTCACTAAAATCAGTGACTTGTACACTGAAAACTGGTTCACATTCAATCTCTATTCGGGGTATGGTCAATTTACACTTTTGATTTTTGTATAAATTATCTGCTGAATTGAAAAATATGTTGTTTTTAGGTCGGGTTGCAGGTGGCGTGAATATCTGATAGTTTTTGAAACTTAACAAAGATTCTTGAGAACCTCCAAAATATCGATCATAGTAGTTTATGTCCGAAGCTGCATGTGTGAGAAATAGAAATGAAAGAATGAGCAATTGAATTAGCATAATACAATATCGAGAATACGATTATATTGTGGTACCTCTAGCAAATACTAGAAAAATTGGGAACGACAAGGAATAAACTGCTCTCTTCAATACAAAAATTGTTAATACTTGAGCATCTTCCTTTCATTCCTAAAATTTCTGAGAAAAAATTTTTCATTCTTACATAAGTAACCGTAGATACATATAACTGCTGTAAAAAATACCATTGAAATTATTATTGCAAGATAGACAGTTTGCTAGATAATGACTATTATAATCAGTAATAAATCTCTTCTCATGGAACACAAAAAAGTTGTTTTGGGAAAGTGCTCAACAAGGCACATTCTATTCAGCGAAATCGATTATATGAAAAATGTTGTATATTTCAGAAAAAAACATTATTTGTTAATTGAAAAAGTAGAATAGCCAATTAACAAGTGGTCTAAATACAATAATGTTTGAATTCATCAATCATGATTGATACACCATATGTTTACCAGTTCTAGTTCAGAGTAAGCTAGAAAGTCTTGACGTTAAGTTAGAAGCTTTTGCATGTTTGTTCATATTGGAAAAACAATAATTAAAATTTGAGTATGTCATTGAAATATTATTTGGGTTGTGCGTTGATTTGAAGTGAAACGTGACCAGTGGCGGCTTGTGACAGGATAAAGTGATGAGGCACATCAAAAAAATATTAATCTTATAAACTCTTTTTTGTCAGCTGCATACTTATCATTATGAAAAAATCCTTCGGTATTAATGCTCCAATGATTCTATAGCGTTTTATTGGATGGTAATTGCCCTGAGATAAGTTTTTCAACTCGCTTCAACCAGTTTTTCACTAAACCCTATCGGAATATGTATTATTAACACTGCCAAAAAATAATTTGATTAGAGTTACACTGCTAGTAGGCCAGTAGTACTCTCTTTTTGAAACCTCGATTGTACATATTTTATACTCATAGGAATGACTCAAAAACTGTTTCTGTTTTATTGAAAACTCTGCAATATCACGAGTACTGCACAAACCCAATAAACCCAAACCAGAGTGAAATTTCACTACCTTCCGCTTCACGATTAACCCGAATATGTGCAGTTTGCCGATGAAACGAAACGAAACGATCACGGATCAAGGGTAGATAGCCCGGTCAATCCAGACCAAAAAATTAGGGTGAAGTTACATAAAACCCCAACAAGCTGA
The DNA here is from genome assembly GCA_013421045.1 of Propylea japonica. NCBI lineage: Eukaryota > Metazoa > Arthropoda > Insecta > Coleoptera > Coccinellidae > Propylea > Propylea japonica. The sequence continues at coordinate 33,278,629 of CM024246.1, forward strand.
AAATCGGTAAAATTGTTCAAAACATAATAATAAATAATATATAAAAGTTCCCAATCATTCCCGTGGATGGACAAAAATTTATTCAAGTTCAAAGGTCGAAAAATGAGTTTATCGCGATTTTCAGCAAAACGGTGAGTTTCATCAAAAAAGAACTTCAGACAAAAATGTGGATGTTAAAATTATCTTCAAAAAATGTATCAATACTTTTTTTCCTACGAGGCACCTTTTCTGAGATAAAACGCTTCAAATGTTCTGAAAGTTGTTACTGAGGCTAGCCTCAAATTCACCTTAGAAGCCGCAATAGATAAACTACGAAGGGGAGGTTCATGATCTCGTCACGTCGATGTGAATAACGCGCTAGACAAGGAAACGCGTGAGGCAAGCCTCACCTCACCGTTTACGCTTTGAAGAGGAAGTGAGATGAATGTTTAAAAATCGGACCTCAACGCCTGTAACATCTAATGTTACGGTCCGATTTTCGTGCATTCATCGTAACGTCAGTAACGTGTAATGTTACAGACGTCTGTAGCTGTACCCGGCTTGAGATTGAGCTCGGATATTATGGAAGACGAGTGCAGTATCGTACAAAAATTTGAGACTGAAGAACATAATGGGATGATGAAATTGATTAATAAAATATTGGATTAATTCGCTTGATATTATTTGTGATTTCTGTAATTTATTTGGTGAGGCACTGCCTCACCTGCCTCATAGGACAAGCCGCCACTGAACGTGACATGATGAAATGGCAAATCTGTCTGAACACAAATGTCAAGAGACGTCAAAAATCCATCTTCAAACATGGCCGCTATGAGCTGTCAAAACCAGGTCATCCCTAGCGGTAGACTCTTTACTTAAGACTTGAGACATACAAATATTGTGTAATTATTATTGTAAAATATATTGAAAGTGTTCTATAGGTTCAATTTATCAAATTTTAATCAAATTATTAATGAATATCACCATTCAAATTTCAATAAGAACTATATTCATTCAGTTTTTGCAAATTGAGAACTTTTTGTTGTAAGTACAGTGGAACCTCGATATAACAAATCGGAAGGGAACCAGTAAATATTCGTTATATCAAGTAATTCGTAAAACTGAGGTTTGTTATATTGAGGTGAGGTTAGTCCAAAATTCGTTATACCGAGGTTTTATTCACCTCGACATTACGTACTCATCTTGTTATAGCGAACAAATTTTGCTCATATAAATGAAAACTCATTTTTATCAAATTACTCATTTATTTTATATTTTTTTTTTCAAAACAATAAAGTGAGTAGGTAGGTTTTTTTTTTCAAAAATTCGCAGAACAAAATAAAAAGAGGTGAAAAATCAACCAATTGGTATAAAAGCCTAAATCTAATTTTATTCATCTTGATTGGAAAAAAGTAATAAATTGTAGTTTGTTTTTCACGGTTTCAATCTCCTGATGTTTGAAGGCAAACCAATTTCGTCGGAAAACTTATCTTTAGATTTGAAAATTGTAGCCAATGAACTTGCGGGAATCCCGAACTTATTAGCTATGTCTAATTTTTTTGTAGAAGGATTTTTGTCAACATAATTAATGATGCTTCGCTTTTCTGCGACAGATAAGGAACGCCTTTTACGTTTCTGAGCCATTGCAAAAAAGTGAGGAGCAACACTGATTACTTTCCATCAACTAATTTCGTATTATACGTAATACGCGTCGAAACCTGTCGCGGCTGAATCACAGACATACCTGGTTATTGGTGAAAACGTTATATAGAGGTTTTGAGTTGACGAAATTCGTTAAGTAGAGGTATTCACACTCTTTTAGGTAGTTGAAAATTCGTTATAAAGAGGTTGTTCGTAAAAAATTTTCGTAATGTAGAGGTATGTTTTACATTGACTCTTATGGACGATTCAAGGGGATTATGAAAAATTCGTTAAATCGAGGAAGTCGTTATATTGAGGTTCGTTATATAAGGTTGCACTGTAATATCAAAGGTTTCACGAGTATTTCAAGATTTTATATTTCCTTACTAATTTTCACAATTTGAATTTTCTGAAATTATAAACCAATAACTAACTTTCGAGGCCATTACAGGAACTGCTTTCGTTAATGTTCTGTTGTACTTTCAAAAGCTCCAATAACAGATGATGAGTCAATTATTGTTAATAGTCCTGTAAGTGTTAACATGGGTCAGCCGACAGTTTTCTAAAAAACCCATAGACTCGAAATTACATCTCTAATGCTCAGTTGCAGGAACGTCCATTAAAATTTAAAGGTCCATTAAACTCTTAATCCTCCATTATAACAAGGAACTAATGGAGGATTAAGGGTTCAATGGACCTTTAAATTTTAATGGACGTTCCTGCAACTGAGCATATGAGAAGCTAACTCACAATTTAATAGCAATAGAGAATAATCAATAGACAAATAGCTTACCTCTATGTGGAGTTGGACTGGGTTGTTGCAACAGGGTTGCCAATCCATGATGAACAGCTCCTCCTTTGGCTACTTCTAAAGTCACGATACTGCCGGTCCTAACCAGAAACTCAGCAGCTTTTTCTTGAGTAATTCCCAACAAAGACTGTCCATCCACCGAAAGCAGCTGATCACCAGCAGCTAATCTTCCATCTCTATCTGCTGCTCCCCCAGGAACAACAGATTTTATATAAATGCCCAATCGTTCCTGTCCGGCACCTTTAGCTGCAACTATGGATAGACCCATACCACCTCCTGTTTTGTGAAGTCGTATGACTTGTACCTGGAAACAAAACAAAACAGTTCGATTTTTGTTCATGTGGCAGAGTCAAATTGAATTTTGTATTTTCCAATAAGAGGTGTTATTTTGATATTCTAAGAAAAATTCCATATTTCAATATAAATGATCGGATGTTTATTTCAATATGAAGAAAAAGCTATGCCCTCAATAGTGGAAAATAACATCAGGCAAATGACCACCATGAGCACACTTACAGGACCATATCCTTTTAATGAAATTTCCATAACCACATCACAAAGTGGCTGCCCTATGTCCTCGATAGCCTCACGACGAGAGCGAAGAGCTTCTCTTTCACGTGGCCCCAAAGGAAGAAGTCGCAAAGTGTTAAATCGCAAGATCTCGGTGGCCAATTGTGATCACCTCTTCGAGAGATGGAATTCCGGATCATTTTCATGCATTCCAAAGACCGAATCAACAAAGACACGACGTTGTTGATGATCGGCCGGCTTGAGTTCTTGTGTTAACTGAACTTTATGAGCCTTAATATCCAAATCATTATGCAAAATACGCTGTCATGACGTTTGTTGAATGCCTAATTCCAAAGAACTTGAGGAATGGACAAACCTGGGTTTTTCTCACACTTTCGGCTACAGCAGCAATATTCACGGCTATTCTTGAGCGACGTGCAGGGGTTTTATTCTTCACATCATTAACTTGTCCGGAATTTTTCCATCAATTTCTTTATTGCGGCTCGACAAGGTGCTTCACGACGACCCAAAAATGTTCGAGTTTTAAAAACCGTCTCTATACAAAACACGGTGTAATGACGTTTGGGGAATCCATGATTCCAAAGAACGACGAGGAATGGACAAACCTGGGATTTCTTCAACATTTTCGGCTACAGCAGCAATATTCTTGGCTGTTCTTGAGCGACGTGCGCGAGTTTAATTCTTTACATCACCAACTTGTCCCAACAGCTCGAATTTTTTCACCATTTTCTTATTGTGGTCAGACAAGGTGCTTCATGACGACCCAAAAATGTTCGAGTTTTACGAACCGTCTCTGCCGAATTTTCACCATTTTATAGTGAATTTAATAATTTCAATGTGTTCTTGAAGCGTGTATCGTTCCATTTTTATTAATGGAGTGGTTTCTTACTTGTCAAATGTCAAAAAATGACGTCAAACGTGACATCTACCGAAATAGCGGGCTATTCAAAATACACCTCTAATTGGAAAATCCTTTATAATTATTATTATTATTTGAACTGGGGTCGCTATGGCTAGGTTAGCCTTTCCGGAACTGCGACCATGTGGGGCCTTTTGAACTCTACCTTACTCATTCATGAAAACCCAAAGAGGTCATCAATCGTATAATAAAACCGACAACCTCCTTAGGAGCCTTGGACGTTACGTTACCTCTTGGGTGTTCCAGACCCCGCCGATCCACATAGCACGTAAATTTTATCTGCTGACTTTCCCATACGGTACAAATGAAGTTTGTAACTACACTGCTCAGTGCTCCGTCAGCAATGTTACTATCAACCGAGGCTAATGAGAGCTTCAATGAGCTTTCTGTATAGGTAGGTGAAATCATCACGAATTTTTTGACTGAGTAAGTCCAGAGCTGTTTCTCCAGTCTGTTATTCAACTCATTGCTGGGCCGCTGGCTTATATGGCCTTTTCCATGTCCACAAAAGGCTTAGGTCCATCAAGTGTTGCACTTGCAAGTTAATCGGCTTTTTCAATTCCTTCAACACCACAATGCTCTGGCCACCCAAAGTAGAGTCACTATATTGCCTCTTGCCAGTTGCTTTATGGTGCTACGGCACTCCCAGGTCGCGGAGACCCCTGGAAGTGCGATTCCAGGGATCTCAGCGTGTCCTGGCCGTCATGGTGATGTAGGGATTCTTCTCAAGACAATTCTGATCGCATATTGAAAACCCATTATCTCCGTCTTAAATTAGAGGTTTACTTCCCAGGGCTTAGAAATCCTCAGTTTAGCCCCATGCCAGTGCTTCTTTCTGATTTTGATCCATCGGTAACTATTGGATGGCTTGTTGTCCAGCGATTTACGAAAATTATTGCATTAGGGTGGTCACCTATGACCGTTTCAAAAAGCGCGAATTTGGTTTAATCGATTAAACTATTCAAATATCATATGTAGTTTTTGAAAATTCTTGTGTATCATGAAGATAAAATGGAGTAAATACCTCTGGTTGAGTGCTACTCAGTGCACTAGGAGGTCTAGGAACATTCATATATACTGTCCAATGACCAGAACTCGTCGGTTGAGCGGCCAATCTGCATAGACCAGATGCCTGAAGTGGATGAAGAAAATCTGCCAAGCCTGGAGGGACACCTTGCACTACGTCACAACTGAATCCGTCATCAGGCAAAAGAAGTTGAAGCGGTGGAGCCAAGTCGTCATATAATGTTATTTCACGACCTTCAGCTCTGGCCAACTCATCAGCAACACTTTCTGCAGCCTTGGCAGCTTGTTCCAATAGGGAAGGAGATGCGATTTTTTCACCTGGTTCAGCTGAAAACGTTGTATTAACTATTAACACATTCATTAATTATCATTCATGAAATCTTTAGTTTCGAATTTACCAAACACACTAGTAATGTACACATGCAAAACATAGATATACCAATGAAATCAACGTGCAGTAAACACCTCAATAAAAGCACTTGATTCTTTTGTGAAGAGACCAAATTTTTCAATGATTCATTAAGCGAAGGTATCACAGATTTGTTAGGGATACTCCCAATATAAACCAAATTTGGTGAGTTAATTGTTTTTTTCCGATGTTGACACAAAACAAAATTACAATCAAATATGCAATTACCTTTGTACTGCATCAGTAAAGCACCTAACTGCATTGAATTCAGTTTGAAACAAGCTGCTGATAAATTCGCAAGATCTACGGGTGTACTTTTTGGAGCTTGGAGTAAATGAGCACATTGTAAAATCTTTGCTAAATGACATTCAGCTGCTAGTTCTAACCCTTGACTCTCTGCCCATGCTTGTAGGTTCCTCAATCTATTGAACATCCTATGTCCAAAGTTTCTAGTGCAGAGATTGCTGTTACTGATAATGTGGTACAGTCCTTTTGCCGAAATCCAATGGAACAGGTGAGAAAACAATTGGATGGTTAATGCTGCATTCACCCTACATTTTCTCAAGAGATTCATAGCATTGCTCAAGACATTTATGACTTCCCTTGGATGATCATCACCACTCATGGACACAAAATAGCTCAATGCTCCATTCAATTCATCAGTCAAACATGCGACAAGATTCTTAAAAGCTAATTGCACCGCATCAGCAAGAGTATCTTGCGCTTGAATAGAGAAAGCACTAACGTGTCTGTCAGACTTAAGGAAATGAAGTAGTTCACTTGCATTCGCCAACCAGAAGGCTTGTGATGTCATTTCAGTGCTTCGATCTTGGATGGTGTGCCTGTAATAATACAAAAGGAAATGATTATATACAACTGAACAGTATAGCTCTTTTACAAATACCAAAACACTAATTGTTTATTAGTTTAGTAAAGGCCGTAGGAAAGAGGTGATGGCCAACAGAGTAGTAATTCCATTAGGATCGACATTTTTTATTAATGGATTGAATTCTTTTTTATTCAAGGTTTCAAATCAATCTTTTGCTGAATATTGAGCTTCTGAAGGCATCATTTGGCAGAAGACTAATCTAAATGTATAGTGTGCCAGAAAAGTAACGTAACTCGCCAATCATTCTTGTATGAAGAATTATTGATGAAAATCCTCGCACCCGTCGATTTTTAATTTTGAAAGCAATTTATTTCTCCTATGCTTTTTTTTATATTTCTCACCCTGAATGGGAATATATGGTTGTGATACATCAACTGAAAGGAAATCTGATTACCTATTCAGAGATGTAGCTAAAAAGTAAAATTGGTTGTGCCGGTTTTTTATTGAAAAATTTGGAAATAATTCACAATTTGTGATTGGAGAGTACTACAATGAGGTATCCTTATATCTGATTTAAAAATTACAAACAAACAAATTACCTTCCATTCGATTATCACAATCCGCGTAGAGGACGAGACATTTCGAATTCAAAAAAAGCAAAGGGGACCTGCTTCCGAATTTACAAATTCATGGATTTGTAGATTTTCCTCAGTCATAATTGAAGAGTAGAAATCCAAAAGGGTCTAAGTGTCACTTTGACGAAATTTTAGATTTCATGTTATATGGGGTATATTTGCCATGTCCAAAAGCGTATACAACGGTCTATGCGCTATCCGCTAAAGACAGTCATCATTTCTGATGAACAAAACTGCGGATAGTCTAAGCTCCATCATCTGTTCTACGTTAAAAGTGTGCCAAATCTCAGTTTAAATTCTTTGGCACTTAGACCCTTTTGAATTTCCACTCTTCAATCAGTAAAATTATAATGGTATGATTGCAGTGCTGTCCAATCACAAGGTGTAAATTATTTTCTTTCCATTTAATAAAAAACGACACAACCAATTATACTTTAACCCACATTGCATGATTGCCCTTTTGAATTATATTTTCTATGATATATTCTATGAATATTTCAAATTTTGAAAAATGAGGAGGTGTAATTGTTTCTAACCAAGATCCAGATATCTTTTGATCTTGCTGTTTCAAAATTCGGAAGGAACTTAGTGGAATGATTCATCCCTGGGAGATTCCGCCAGAGTGTCTCCTTCTCGGCTTTCTCCTTTCTCCAGAAACTCCTTATAGGTACACTTACCTATACCACATAAGGGTTATGGGCCAATGAGTGAGATTTATTGGCCTCTTCGTTTCCTTAGATTTTCGAATGACCGGGAACCCAGATTAAAAAGACCTTATTTTTCTTGTCTACCTCATTGAGATTGTTCCGGTTCTCCCGGATCATTTTTGAATCGATGACGTAGGAGCTCAGTGCTTTAATAGCACAATCTGAGTGTATAGCTATATCGCACTTCTGAGAGTTTCTTTCTAGATTTATATCTAGACATCTTCAATAGCTGAGATTTCCGCTTGAAAACGCTCATACAGGAGCCTAGCGACAGTGCACACTTGGTACTTGGCCCGTATATGCCAGCGCCAGCTCTTGTAGAGGTTTTGGAACCATCTGTATACCATTTTACGGTATTTTCTTTGAGGTTATAGTCGGTGTATTCCCGTTCCCATTCCTCTCTTTTACTTAGCAATGTCCTGAAGCTTTTCTCAGTGCTTACTTTCTTGATGACCCCAGACTAACAAAATGATGAGCGTTGATGATTTAGAAGAAAACTATACCTCTACCTCATATACCTTTAAGGTCTGTATGACTATTAGTTTTCATTAGAATAAACAATCTATTAATGATTCAAAAAGTATACCTTATGAGCATTGCTGCATGTTGAAGCAACAAAGTCAACTTATGTGCCCTTTCCATAGGAGTAAGTTCAGGCCGATAATGGGTCGACGCCCTATATCTAGCACAAAGGTACAGTGTGTATGCAGGAGCTAGCCGAAAGGTAGGAGTCGTCACATCTAAATGCGTGATTACTCTTGCTAAAAACTGTTCTTGTGGTTCTTCAGGAAATTCTAGCACGGCTGGTAAAATAGGATCTTGACCTCTCGGATAACGTTCCAAGCCGCTTACTCTAAAAAAGGATCTAAAAATTAGGGTGGCTATTCTACTAAAAAAATACACTCACCGGCAAAATAATCCATCCAATCAATAAATCGAAGAATTTTGTTGATTAATAAAATTATTTTGAGTTCGACTGGATTGAATTTTGTCACTTGTTTTGAATTTCGCAAAAACTTGGCTTACGTCATTTTATACTGTGTGAAACGAAATCTTTTTTTAATCTTACTTTAAAACCACCCTTGGAGTGTTCCAGTTGTTCCACCCTATGATTTCTTATTTTATCATCAAGACACATCTTCTCTTGACAATTTAATTCTTCATTTATTTCCAAAATTTGATTTTTGTTGAACATACAGGGTATTTACGGAAACATTAAATTCCACAATTTTGCTTTGGCTATAAAAGGGCTTTCACAGATTCAACCTAAAGTTCGAACGTAATGAAAAAACCATAAAACTAACACTTGTTGTTTTTCACTTAGTTTTCAGTATATTATTCATTGAATTTAATGTTAAATTTGTTCAAGTACTGTTATAACCTCAGCGAAAATGGGAAATAAAATATTTTTCTGACAACCTTGTATCTTCAACAAAAATTAAGCTAATGTAATAAGGGAGAAACGGAAATTTCTAGGAAAGATTTGTCTAGATTATGAAATGAGAAATAATATGCTGAAACAACTTGAACACACCACAGGTGGTTTTAATGTTAGGTTATAAAAAAGACTTCGTTGCACTCTGTATAAAATAACAGACGCTAAGTTTTCTTCTGACCCAAAGCGACATATTTATGAATTAATAAATTTGATCGATTTATTGTGTGAATCGATTATTTCGCCGGTGAGTATATATACCGAATAAAAATTCGTTATACTAGTTTGATTATGCACATCTAAAAGCACAAAATATAAATATTGAAAGCATAGTAAGTGATCAAATGTTACTGACCTGTTTTCTGAAGATGATCCTACCGATCTACTGTCTTCTTTAGCACCACTAGCTAGGGAAATGGTCTCGACATTTCCCTCTATATCAAAAGTCGTCTCAACAATATTTCTTTGATTACTTTCCGACGGGCTTTGTGGTCTAGTGGATTTGCTGTACATGCGACAAAAGCAAAAAAAAAAAATGCAGTAGCAATTAAAAAGGGATGCCATAACTTCCTGAATTCCTTCCTCATAATTCAAAAGCAAGAGTTAAAAAACTGTTCATAAGTGAAATCTTTCAAAAATAATAACTAGCAATATTTAATTTCAAAATAAAATGTAATATTAAACCCATACTTTGAAGAATGAAAGGATTAATGCAGAGTTTATTGCATGTAATATCCATTTCAACACTTTTTTTCTTCTAGTCATTTACCCTAAACTTTACCGAACCACCAAAACAAGCTACGATTAAAAAAATTATCAAGCCTCTCCCTTGATGAACTACGAACTACCGTTGCCGGTCAACGAATATTACTATCCTTAGAACAGTGCCATTTTCCTATTTAATCTACGTCGTTTCGAGTCCCAACTAAGTTTCACTGAATTTTTCTTTATAAATTTATCTAGAATGTTTGGACATGCCTATAATTTAATTATTTCGACTCAAGAACTCAAAACAATTTCTTTTTTCATTACTTCAGCATTACTTCAGAGGTCTGAACGAAACATTTGAAGGACTGTACTAACGAAACCGTTCGATATTTTACCATTCTGTTTTCATATTCGTGATTGATAATTCAATAAGTACAATTGTACAAAATTTCATCCATTTCGAGTGAAATTTTTTCATCGCTGTAGACATGTAGAAAAAATTTCGTGTTCGATTTTTGAAAAAATGTTTTCACAGAAATTCTTAGAAAATAGAAGTCAATTTGTCAACCGCAAAAAAATTAGGGGCCTTGCAGGTTTTCCGCCATTTTGTTAATTATTTTTCGGAGTTCGTCAACTTTTCTGAATAGAGGACACAAAAATACTGAGATTTCACCAAAAACCGTTACTTTAAGTATTACACATAACTGACCACACTCATAAGAATCTTGATCAAAAATGACGTTTAACACTTTAACTTATCTCGCTTATGCTTCGAAAACGAGATATATATTGTATAAGGCAAAAATGATTCTACCGATGTCCTCTACAAGAAAATATATGTTTGTCCAGTTTATGATGAAACACCCTGTATATTTGGTATCTATCAATCTCAAGACCTATATAGAATTTTGAGGTAATAGTCTTATTGCTCCACCGAAAAACGAGCGCCCAAAAGATCCTGCTCAGGGCTTTTCTTAAAATGTTATTTCATTTTATTTATTCGGTTGTGTGTGTTATTAATTAACATAATTAATAAGCAGTTAGTAGTAGCCGTTAGTAGCAGATTTAATTCTGCTTCACAAAAGCTATTACCTTAGAGTGAATGGAGATCAATGAGGAAATTGAAATTGAAGCTACTCTTCAATTAGAGTTCGCAAAGCGGCTTAATTTGAATTTATTACCGACACACATTTCATAGACAAAATGCACATAAGCTTTATACATGCAAGAGTTATTCCAAGACGGTGGGCTGATTTGAGTTTTCATTAGAATGCTTTTCTATAATCATAATGCGTGCTTTTAAGTGGAAAAAAGTCATTATTTCATTTTTTCAGAGGGTATTTCAAGAGAAATGTTAAAGGAATAATTGAAACAAGCGCGTAAATGCGTAGAAAACAAGCAACTACCTCAACATGTATTAGTCTACTTTTAATTCAAACATGAATATATGTAAAGACCTATTCAATTCATTCATTTATTTTCATTTTCTTGAATAAAATGGTTCTTTCAATTTAAATAAAAATGGTGTCCCATTCAAAAGTGTCCTTCCTCAATAACTCAACAACGAATCATAATTTGTGAAAACCTCATAGTAAAAAGTAAACCTAGAGGTGCCTACACGCATTCGTTATGCAGCCAAGTAGAATCTGTTTATGCATGCGAACAATATTCCGGCGTTGCGAACTCGTGCCGTGTGTTTATACCGTATTGGGATAATTGGTCTACCTCTCCCCTACTCTGATACTAATGGCTTGGGTCTTTTACAGACGATTCTGTCAGTTTTGCAACATCGTCTGTTAGTGTTTAGTTCCTTGATGCGATGAGTTTGCATTTACATTTCGATTTGACGTTTATAAACTGAATTGTTGGCAGTTTATTGTTGCTTAAGGCTATTCCGGTAATTACGAAAATGTTTTATTTTATTCAGGTCTCCCTGGCCCCCCCTATATACGCCAGTGCACAGAAAGGTCGACTTCTGATGACACATGACCTAGGATACAAAGCTTGTTTCTACTAGCAACCCTATCAGGAATTTGAATAGGGTGAGTGGGTAGTGTTGTAGCACAAATGATGCATCATTTAGTTTCATCGTACCATAATTCCATAAAAAAACAACCTGTAACTTTGTGAATATCGACTTCATATAGAACACAAACTGCATGTACCTAAAAATTTTAATCTTTGAATACATTTGTGCTACAAAACTACCAACTTTCTCTAATTCCCGATGGGGTTACAACCATCTCCATGGGGTTGCTAGTAGATACAATCTTTGTGTATCCTAGATCAAGTCCCCCGTCATCAAAAATCGACCACTCTGAGTGTTTTCGCAAATTTTGATTCGTTGTTGAGTAATTGAGGGTAGACATTTTTAAGTGAGATACCCTGTATATAGTAAAATAACTATAGACGAGAATTATAATACAGTGGAACCCTATAACGAAAGCGCTAAATCAGCAAAAAAATTCGTAATGAAGAAATTATGTTATACAGAAAAATTTTTTCTATAGCCGGCAATGTCGCGGTCGATTTCACTGATAAATTTAAAGTTTATCATTCACACTTCCTTTTAGACATTTTCGCGCAACTTTCACACTAGTGTGATGGTTAGATTGAAACCAAAAAGCCCGGGGTGTATTTAAAACTGTTTCAGAAGGACCTATCTGTCCGCCGTAACGATTTAGTTTAAGGTCGGGATTTATTACGTACGTCCGGATAATTTTCGGAAAAAACCCACCCTTATACCTTCTTACCAATACCCATTCAAAGGGTGTTTAATATTTCGTTATAGAGAGAATTAACTTCGTTCCACAGGGTATTTTTAACATGGAATTTGGATTCAAGGTGCAATGTCTTGTACGAAATTCGTTATACAGAGAAATTCTTTATACAGACGTTCGTTATGGGGAAGTTCCACTGTATAGTTAGTTTGTTAAACATCATAGACTCAAACCTTGGTTTCTCAAATTAAAATTATTGGAACGAATCAATTACGAAGTTATGACATCCAGCGTATTATTGCCAGGCCATAACATTAAAATAAAAAAAAATAAACTAAAATTTAGTTTGAACAAACCTGTCATATATTCTACTGTTGGCATCAGGCATACCACCAGCCGTATGCCTCGTCCTTTTCTTCTGTGATGGATCCAAAAACCTGTAGGTGTTGCTGTTGCCAAATTTCACTAAGCTGCCGTGGGTCAAAATAGTTGTCTGATGTATACGTTGCCATTTACATATGTATGAGCGTCCGCGTGACATGGTGTAAGGGAAGTTACACCGTCTGCGTTCGTAATAACGCAGTGTCGTGGTTGAATATGGGGGCCGTAGAGTTGAAGGGCTATGCCATTAGCAGAGCCAACCTGGAAAATTTAAATTGTAAGACTTACAGAATCGTAAAATATTTACGAGAACTCGACGGGTGATCGGAAGCATTACCGAATGACATATTGTGAGGTTACGTTGAATGGTTTGTTTATTTTAGACAAACACCAATGATTTAATATAAGAAATTCATGATGAATGAAAATATATGGCTTTGTTTATTGAATTGTTGTAGGAAAAACATCATAACAGGTAAAACATTGTTCAATAATACCTATAGTCCGTTCACGAAAGGTGAGCCGTCGGTTGGCCATTCAAATTTGGCATATTCCACTGTGTATATTATATTTTAGGTTATGTTGTTTATTTTCTTGTCAGATTGATACGCAATGTTGTCAATATTGCATAGAGTTCTCTGATAACTCAAAGCTCGTCGGACGAGGCCGGGTACATTCGGCAACGTTGACTTTATTTTACATTATGACAGCAAATACTGCCCACTTCAGGTAAATAAACAATAAACGCCTACTATGCGCTCAAACTTTCATGAACGGACTATACAATACATGACCTGAAAATCATTCTTTTTTAAAGTAGGAACTTTATGAGAGTTGGAAAGAAAAGGTTGCATGAACAAAAGAATCCATTTTAAATGTCGGATGCCCAGAAAATGTTCAGATTGAAGAAATGTCGAATGCCCAGTTTGTGAACATGTTCAGATTGAAGAACCAGTGTACTATGAACTTTATAAATGCTCTACATCAATTTTAACCAAGAACTTTTTTTTCTTTCCTGTTTTCAATTTATTAGACTAAGAAAACGAACGTAAACTACATTCAAATGAATGTATTTTCAAATTCAAATCAAAAACATTTATTCATAATACATAAAGTTCCATGATCAAATCTCACGATTGAAGGTTATGTTTTTCGATGAGTAGTTCAAAAGTGACACTGTAAGTAAGAAAGTAACAGAAACCATTCCAGAATTGCATTATTTACGAATTTGTAAGTCGGCCAATTAAAGATCAATCGTATGCTACAGTATCGTAACTTACAGATGAAAAACAGAATACTTCCATTAACATTAAATGTATTTATGTATATCAACTCGTATTGAACAACATTATTATTTTGTATCTTTTCATCATTTCAGGTTATTCAGTTGCCAATCATTTTAGGAATCTACTTAAACTGTGGTTCCACACAAAAAGTTAGCGTGTTGTCACTAAATTGAATAAATGCTCATAAAAACATACAATAGGTCTAATGCGTTTTCATAACATTTCAAAATAAGTGGAAGACCTGAAAAAATAAAATGTCATATTTTAGCCGAAACGAAATCAAGCTATTGCTATTGCGAAATTTTGGTGAGTTCGTGTCATTAAAAAAAGGTATTCCAGAAACTGAAATAAACTATTGAAATTATTTCTGGTAGAAAAGTTTTTGTAAGTACATATTATGAAACGTAATTTTTTTAAATTTGGAAAATACTGTTCGAATTTTTCTAATCGAAAGAGACAGAAAGGATTAATCAAATACAAATTACTAATTCTCGCTTAGTGACAAGGGCAACCCCTTATATTCCAAGATCTAATAGTTCCAATGTAGCAAACCGGCAACTGATGACTCTATCGTAAAGTTTCGACAATTTTAAGAATGATGTGTAATCAGAACACTAATCGTGTTGTTTGCAGTTTCTTATGGGATTCATCTGGGCCAAAAAATGGAATTAACCCGAAATTACTTTCGTGCGACTATTCTTTACAAGGACGTGGATTAATTTCGCAACAGTACATCGATGTACCTAATTCAATGTCCAAAATTTTACGCTAATATAAAATTCTAGCAGTCTAAAAATTGACTAAATATTTCAAGAAAAATGTTAAATTTTCTCGAAAAAGATCGACTTCGAAGTACCTTCATTCGGTTGAAAAATTTAAACTTTGGCCATTCAAATGTGCTTCTAAAAACTGTACTTTTCCCATTATCATGGAAAGAGAAAACAGCCGCTAACCCTTCAAAACTTTGAAAAAAAAATCAGCAAAAAACATAAATTATTATGATTAGAAAATACTCACGGGAGCTTTTTTCTCTACCATAAATGATTTTTTTAATTTCAGCAATCTCGAAAATAGTGCATTTTAGAGGGTCGGTAAATAGATTTTTTTTTGGACGAGATATAACATCCTTTTTCTCGCACTTATTCACTAACACAGTGTACATAAATATCACAAAAAGCAATTGATTCAATTTTTCAGAAATATTTTGATTAGAAAACATTAGTCATTAATGGGTACGATGATATCATTTTCTAATATGGTAATCTTTGATAGATAACACAGCAGATATAATATACATATAAATAGAAATTCATCGAACTAAACAAATATGGATAGTTTCAATGAGATTATTTAAGTTATGTTCAAATATTCAAAAAGTCGGAATTGAAATCGTTGTAATTATTTTTCATCGTCTGAATCGAGTAATGGAAAAATGAATATTTTTTTCAAACGACTTTTTCACGTGCATAACTGAGAATATTTGTCATTTGAAAAACTTAGATTACGTAAATTATAAATAGTTTACTGAGAAATCTTAACTATGTGAATAGTGTCAAGGATTGGTGGCCAACTATGTCATGCCAATTGACAATCATTATTCGAGGAATATAATACTCGTATTTCAAGACTCTGTTCAGTATTATGAATGTAAAATGACTGTTTCGTATAGACAGTGTAGGACAAATTGGACACATTTGAAGAAAAAGTCTCATTGAACACTAAGACCAAAATTGATGATGAAAATAACGCAGCAAAGGTCCCAAGCTTTTTCGTGCTTGTTCATTGGTTTCGTAGATGTCAGCCGATATATACTACGCGAGTTATACAGGGTGGGCCATCCATAACTTTTGAGCTTTGGGATAGATAGAATAACGAAAAAACGCTCGGACAAGTCAAATTTTGTTGAAAGGGGGACAAATAAGAGTGTTCAAATGAGTTTGATATCACTACCCCTCTAGCAACAACCCCTAACAGATCTCATATTTAAATAGGGAAAAGGAGTCGAGCAGCACCTTGTTGGAAAGGCTATTCAATTTTGTGCATGTATTTTTTTACAAAGTAAATCGTGTGCTTTTGTTTAAATTTAAATAGTTGCTGTTAGGGTAGCGGCTAGAGGGTTAGTGATATCATACTCATTTCAACGCCCTAACATGCCATCCTGTGAATAAAATTGACTTGTTCGAGTTTTTCTCCATCTCAAAGATCCGAATTCGGCGTGTCTAAATAAAGCGATGAAAAAATACATACTCATGCAGGAAATTGAATTGTCTTTCCAACAAGGTGCTCGACCCTTTTTCTTTATAAAAAATGAGAGCTGTTAGGGGTTGCGCCTAGAGGGATATTGATATCAAACTCATTTGAATTGACCTGTCCAAGTGTTTTTTTGTTATTCCATCTCAAAGCTCAAAATTCGGAGTGGATAAAAAAATGTTGACACTTTACATATTATCATAAAACAGTGAAAACAAATAAGAAATTTCCACATGTAATTCGAAATTATTGCGGCTTACATCGATTACTCAACTCCAAGCCACATCCAGCCAACCTTATTATTTATCATTAAAATGATAAATGACTTCAGTAAGGTGTCCAAAAACAAGCCTTCATGAAATTTTCTATCACCAGCCAATTACTGAACATACAATCCAATAACAAACATTATTCGAAATTCGAAAAACAGAACTTCTTGCTAATTGCTTAGTGACGAGCTGAGTCACGATAATGCAAGACCATCAGGCAAATACAACGACCCTAATTTTTTGACACAATTAAATGTAAAACTTTGCGAGTGCAGTTTTAGCGTCGAGCCCGGAAAACATTCTAAAGCGAAAAATTTTCCGAAATTGTCAACATAACGTAATTATGACTCTTCTTTTTGCTGTGTATGAGATGTCGACCACCCCGAATATGTCGAATGACGTCATTAGTTATCCCTGTATCGGGTGTCCCGAATTCGTTGTCTAGTGAGGGGATCTCAGAAACCCTTGGAGCTAGAAGGAAATGAATGGCACATTTTCGGGCTCGATTTTTGAGACATTTAATTTGGTGAAAACCGTAACCTTGTAAGTTCAACCGTTTTCGAGATATTAGCGAAAATTGGAAAATGGCGTGAAATGAAAAGTTCTCATAACTTCTTCATTACTGGCGCTATGAACATGAAACGAAAACATTATACAGGCACTTTTTTTCGTAGAATTCTTTGATGTGATCAAATTTTTTTATTGCGTTTTTTTTCGAAGTTATAATACAAACTTGTGTTTTTTTAAATGTGAACCATAAGCATTTGAATAGCAGATTGAACCGTCTTTTTTTTCCCTTTTCAAAAATATATAACTTTATATATAAATTTCTTATTAAACTGTAAAAACATCAAAAGTTTTATTTTCACACGAAAAATCAAATGGTTGTCCAAATATGATAATCTGTGAACATCAAATGATTAATAGATAAGAACAGATAACAATTTTTCATAAATATTGTGCGAAGTGAAGTCCATTTTGGTCAATGCAAAGCTCATACCTTCTTTCTGACATTGTGAGGTGGGAGCTTTGCATTGACCAAAATGGACTTCACTTCGCACAATATTTATGAAGAATTTGTTATCTGTTCTTATCTATTAATCATTTGATGTTCACAGATTATCATATTTGGACAACCATTTGATTTTTCGTGTGAAAATAAAACTTTTGATGTTTTTTACAGTTTAATAAGAAATTTATATATAAAGTTATATATTTTTGAAAAGGGAAAAAAAAGACGGTTCAATCTGCTATTCAAATGCTTATGGTTCACATTTAAAAAAACACAAGTTTGTATTATAACTTCGAAAAAAAACGCAATAAAAAAAATTTGATCACATCAAAGAATTCTACGAAAAAAAGTGCCTGTATAATGTTTTCGTTTCATGTTCATAGCGCCAGTAATGAAGAAGTTATGAGAACTTTTCATTTCACGCCATTTTCCAATTTTCGCTAATATCTCGAAAACGGTTGAACTTACAAGGTTACGGTTTTCACCAAATTAAATATCTCAAAAATCGAGTCCGAAAATGTGCCATTCATTTCCTTCTAGCGCCAAGGGTTTCTGAGATCCCCTCACTAGACAACGAATTCGGGACACCGATACATACAAAAATGAAAAACAAATTCATTACTAATGGTGAACTTCTTCATTGAGTTTAAAAATAAATATTTTTAAAATCAATGATAATATACAGGGTTTTCGTTTCAAGTTGGCCTATTAAGGGCCCCACTCACTTCGTTCTTCTGCGCCGTTTTTACCCGACGGTTAAAAACGTCAAGAGAACGGACGAAAATCAGGCCTCGTCTGAAATTTGCAACGTCGGGTAAGTGCGCCGTTTTTAGCCCATACACTTCGTTTTTGCGGCAGTTCGGGTAAAAACGTCGGAGAAGAACGAAGTGAGTGGGGCCCATTAGACGCTTTAGGAGAATTAGTGAATATTTCGTTCTGAAATTCTAGGTAGAGCCTTGAGAGTGAAGGAACCACGTCTATCTCAAACACATATCTACTTTCTTATTTCAAATGGAAACACCTATATTTTCATTTATGTATCGATTCGATACCCAGTTCGCAGTATAACCTACTAAAAAAATTCTTATGCACAAATTCCTGAAATTTTTGACATCTGCATTGCCAGTTTGGAAATGCAATATCTAGATAATTTCAAAGATTACATCTATAATCTATGGATAATTTTTTATGCGAACGGAACCAAACGTAGCAGTCTCAAGGGCCCCACTCACTTCGTTCTTCTGCGCCGTTTTTATCCGACGGTTAAAAACGTCAAGAGAACGGACGAAAATCAGGCCTCGTCTGAAATTTGCAACGTCGGGTAAGTGCGCCGTTTTTAGCCCATACACTTCGTTTTTGCGGCAGTTTTACCCGACCGTTTTTAAACCGTCGGGTAAAAACGGCGGAGAAGAACGAAGTGAGTGGGGCCCATTATAGTAGAGAATCCATGCATTTATGTGGTACATCGTGAGGTTTTCCGAAGATAATTATGAATAAAGGTTGATACACTGAATGTTCATGCTGAACTTTGTGACCATAGTGTTAACAGAACCATGGAAAATTGAATTGGAGTATTGAAAAGAAGAATTCCCGTTTTTCCATAACAGGATAACCGATCCAAATAAAATTTATTTTGTGAATCAGAATTGATATACTGAATGTTCATGCAAAATTTCAAGAGGATCGCATCATCGGAATCATAGAAATTAATTCTTGTAATTATTTCATTTTTCGAAAAATCTCCAGAATATAATTCCGATTGTGTTGAGATTCTGCATTTATATATTTGGTATCAATCTCAAATCCCATATGAAATTCTGAGGTTATGGTCTTATTGCTCCACCAAAGAACGGGCGCTCAAAAGCTCCTGCTCAGGGCTTTTCTCATTTTTTTTTAATGACGAGCTGCGTCACGATAATGCGAGACCATCGGGCTAATTCCACTCTAGCTTACGTGAAAACGAATTATAGAAACCTCGGATAGAATCTCTCCGAAGGGATGGAAGCGGATGGGTAATGACACGCGAAACGTGACAGCAACGGTACAAAACATGGCGAAAGGCTTGGAATTTCAGCGAATCCATTCACGCTGAGTTATCCTGTCTTGAAACTTTGTTCGTGACAACGCTGGATAAACTGGGGATGGGGTGGTGAGGTTTTTTTTCTGTGGCCGTCTCACGGAAACTGGACGGAAGTTTTGACAAATGTAGTATATCAATGTTGGTTGGTGGAGACTTATCCTATATTTTTTTTCTACAAACGTCAAAAAATGACAAGGTTCGCGCATTAGCAAGAATATGCGAAGTGACCCTTTTTTTCATTTCCTTTGTTACTATGACACCGTGCGCGAAGTAGTGTGCGAAATACTTACTTCGCACACTGCATGTAAACTATATGGGATTTTTTTTTGGTAAATTTCTTGAAATCCACGTTTTCTTTAACATTGAGTGTTGCTTTCAACATAGAATATATTGCCCATAGTTATAATACCTAATTACTTGATTTGGAAAAACAGTTCAAACCAGTTCAATATTTTTTTTCATATTAAGCTAAGCATTTGTAGAAAAAATTTTGTTTGCATCTCATGCGCGAAATGCTACTTTGGTGATCTCGACTATCATCAGTTCTCGATCACCAAAGTAGCATTTCGCGCACTAGATACAAAAATAACTATTGCTGTGCTTTTTCAATTAAGTTAAATAAAAGTAGCCTTTTTGCGTTTTGTCCGAATGTCTACAGGGAGTTTCACGAATGATTGTACTGACTTTCAGGGCAGATGCAGGACATTTCGGTGAGTCTGAATCAGCGTTAGAAATATGTCCTAACAATAGTCGTTTGAAAGATACAGACCATCATAAAAAAAAATCGAAATTTTTTTCAGTTTTTTCCTTGGTCTACGGGCTTGGAAAATTTTTTTTGCTCAATCACTATGAGGATTGGATAGTTTCTTCATTCTGTTTCAATCTCATATTCTATAGATTTTGGTATATCCACTTCTTGTCAAGATATCGGCCTTCAAATGAAAAAGGATCCTTTTGCCTTTTGAATATCGATACCTCGGCAACCAATGATTGCACAGAAAGCTAAAGGTGGGTTTCATTAACTTGAATGAATTCCCTTCAACGACTAGCCATTGCTTTTCCGAAAAAAAATTATTCTTTCTGTCACATGAATTTGAGAATGCAACAAAAAAAGGTCTTTTCGTGGTGTTTTGGGAATACGAGCGCTGGATCGAAAATATTGTGAGAACAGAAAATGTTAAGTGTGCATTTTTCAGTTCAGTAAGTCCACAAAAATCTCACAAAGAGCCAAATTAATCCAGCCAACCGTTTTCGTGTTTCACTCGATCGAATTTCTGAAAAAATTAAAGGATCACGTTTCCTGCTCTGAAAAGCTCAAAACCTTTATTATCTCGGAAAAACAAGAAAAAAAGCTCGTAGACCAAGGAAAAAACTGAAAAAAATTTCGATTTTTTTTATGATGGTCTCTTCAAGATTACTCAACAACCGATGACACCAAAACATTTTGAAGTTCTAATCCAAAAACTAGAGACAGCTACAATTTCCTTTTTTTAAATTCCTTGTACGACCATTCCTCTCAAAGTTACGGCATGTTGAAAATTGCCGAAAAATTTGTAATTTTTTTTTGATCCTTTAATTTTTTCGAGTAGTGTATTATAATGCGAAGTGTGCCTTTGATCCTGATAGGCTAGTTCGAAAGAGTATTTATTGTAGATTCTGAGGAGAGTTTTGCTTTTCGAGAATTTGATGTACAGGGTGTTTTATAAGATGTGGAATAAAGGATATAATTTTCTCAGTTTGAGCCTGCGCTATCAGCAAACCATTATGTGCGAATATTTGCCACTGTCCCATACTCATTCCCTGAAATTTTCATGAAGATCCATGCAGGTATTCAAGAGTAGGTAATGCCAATTTCTGTAGAAATACATAAAACATCCTGTATCTCTTGAACGAATATTGTTAGGACATGTTTCTAACACTGATTCAGACTCACTAAAATGATCAGCATCTGCCCTGAAAGCCTGTACAATCATTCGTTTGGACTCGTTTGGACTCCCCGATGACTATGTAGATTGTAGATTGTAAAGGGGGTTTCACATTCTACTGTTACCATAAGATCTATTATTGTGCCCTCAATCAGAGCTGATTTTACAACTGCGCTACAGCTTGTCATCTCAACGGCTATGTAAACCAACAAAATTGCTGGTAATGGTCCTCAGAAAAACCACAAAGAGAAATATGAAACTAAATTGCATAGTCTGAAGGTCACATTGTGGTGTGCAATACACGCACAAGGCGTTATGGTCCACACTTTTTTGAAGACGAACTCAGTGGATTCTGACCGTTATGTGGACATGTTGAACAATTTTTTTGAACCAGCCCTTCAGGACTTTGATGGATACAATAGGGACACTTGGTCTTTATCTGTTATTCAGGAGCTTTCTACTGAAAAACTGATTTCTCGGCGTGAAGACCTTCCATGGCCCCCAGAAGCCCGGACTTGATACCTTGCGACTTTTACTTATGAGGATACCTCAAAAGTGTAGTCTACCGAAACAATCCCTGCACTCTTATTGCGTTGAAGGAAAATATCCGCCAGAAAATTCAAGCTATCGGCCCGAAACTTTCCTACTCGAAGAGTGCCAGCAGAAAAACAGTGGACATTTGGACAGCGTAGTTTTTAAGGTATGAATTCCAAAAGAGCTGAGCATTATTTGTAGAAAAAAAATTTACTTGATAGTTTTTGTTTTATTTCTCTTTCAAATCGGAATTCCTTATTTGACCTCCCAGTATATTACAACGTAGTTACTCAAAATTCTATGTTTGTTTCTTAATCGAATTGGTTAGTAAAATACCTCAATTTCGAAATAAAGAAAGGTTATCTGGATATGACATGCCTCAATAAAAGTTTTATGATTTTATATAAATTCATCTGCCAATAGTGAATTCTTAGGTTTACAGCATTTTTCCTCCTGAACGGTATTAGACGTGTTCGATTCGCCAAAGTTATAGAAGAATCATCACGAAAACTCTCGAACTTTTGGACCACATAATCAATAATTTTTCATAGTTCGCATATTCAAAATAATCTTCGCTAGTTTACAACCGGTCGAGATTATCAATTAACATTGTTAGATTCCAAATAAGTTGAAAAGTCTACTTAATTAATAAAATTTATAGCTTCACTTCAACCATAATTCTTGAGAAGTATGTTAATTAATTCAGAGTAACTTCAACAAGAACAGCTAATCAGGATCCTATGGCGCACACCGTTTCAATAGAAGCTCATTTCGATTTATTGATTTCCTTTCGATTGTGGCATCGGAAAGTAGGATAATTATGAGAGTAATTATAATATTGTTTATAATAAAAAGGGTATACTTTGAGGTTGGATGAATAAAGAACTTCTTCAAATGTTAAGCTTACATGTTTTTCTTCGTATCTAATAAACATAGAACATCAATTGAAATAGGAATAGTGAAAAAAATATATAGTTGAATGAAACCCATTGATAAATGCAGAAAATAAAACGAAAATGAAAGGAAAAATGATATTCTCCGAAATTATTAAAATCGAAAAATTGGATTATGGAGCCATTATGAAGTACCTGGATTTAAAAGAGTTGAGAGGTAAGCAGATTTACGAAGATAGGCTCAATAACCTTGGTGATCAATGTCTTTCGTATGCGACCGTGAAAAATTGGACTCAAACTTTAAAAGAGGTAAATTTTCCATTGAAGATGAGGACTGATCGGGAAGGACAGTTCCTGTGTTAGTCCCCGAAAATATCGATGGAGTTCATGACACGATTTTATCAGACCGTTGAATTGGGCTGAAACAGATATCTGGAGCACCGTATATTTCATACAAATCCGTTCATCATATAGTTCACGTCAAATTGGACATAAGACAAATTTCTGCAGAATAGATTCCCAAATGTTTGAATGTTAACCAAAAATGTGCAACGGAGAAGCATCGCGTTAAATCTGTGCTCGATTTGAAAACGATTTATGTAGACTTCTTAAACCGAATTGTTACTATGGATGAGACTTCAGCATTCCTACGATCCAGAACCAGAGCAACAATCGATGAAATGGTGACACTTTGGTTCTCCAAGACGTGTCCAGAAATCTGCTGGAAAAGTTTTTTGTGATTGCCATGGAGTAATCATGATCAACTTTCTGGATGAGGGTAGAAAAATAACTGGAGATTACTATTCGACATGACTAACAACTCGGAAAAAAATGGAAGAGAAAAGACGCAAAAAGCTAACCAAAGGTGTTTTGTTTTTGCCGTTCATAAAATTCATGATTAAGGGTTGGAACTCCTAGAACACTCCATTCGTCAGATTTGGCTCCGTCCGACTATAATCTCTTTACTTAACTGAAGAAAGTTTGAAAGGTCATAAATTTTCTTCCAACATGGGGGTTATAGATGCTGTGGAGGCCTGGTTTGCAGAGCAAGAAGAAACAAATATTTTAAAGTCTAGAGACCTTGAATGTTCGCGGTAATAGTTGTATCCAGATAGAAGGGGATTATGTTCATTATGTAATAGAATATTTTGACATTGAAATCTTTTTCGGTTCTATAGTGGGCTAACAATTTGCTACTGATAAAATACAAAATGAAGACATACCAAGCGTGCTATTTCCATAAATAAATCAGAACCCTTTCCTGGACTCAACTCAGATACCTCACAAGCATCCCAACACAAGAATAGAAACATCAGGTCACTGTCAAACACCCCTGACACCGAAGAAGTTCATGACGTTTTGCGTACAGAATTAGCCGGGGTACACGATACGAACTTCGTGACAACGAGACTTGTTAACTTAATGGTTTGGAACTGGACAAGTGCGAAGTGAAACAGAAAATTAAATGGAATTTCGAGGAATAAAAGTGCACAGAAAAGATACAATACTTAAAATATTCATAATCGAGCATGAAACACATGTAAATGAAAATTCGTAAACAAACAACAAACTATTTCATTAGTATAATGAACTTTCAGCTGATGTTTTCACATTTACCTAAGGCATCTTCAGAGGTATCTTTATGATTGGTAGCTGGGTATATGAAATTGCCCATTACACCAAGTAAAATAGAACGACCTAACAATAAAATGAAAAATGATGACATAGCAATCGTGCCATTTCCAAAAAGAAAACAGAACCCTTTCCTCGAACCAACTCTGATACCTTCACTTAGGGGTTGCATCTCAACACAGGAATTGAAACGTCCGATCACTGTCAAACACCCCTTGACACCGAAGAAGTTCATGACGTTTTGCGTCCAGAATTAGCCGGGGTACACGATACACAACCAGAGATACACGAACTTCGCGACAACGAAACTTGTTAACTTATTGGTATAGAACTGGACAAGGCGGAATTGAAACAGAAAACTAAATGAAATCTCAAGGAACAAGAGTGCACAGAGAAAATACAATACTCAAAATATTCATTATCGAGCTTAAAACACGTGTAAATGAAAATTCGTATAGATAAAAACTATTTCATTAGTATAATAAATTTTCAGCTGACGTTTTTACATTTACGAAAGGCATCTTCAGAGGTATCTTTATGATTGGTAGCTGGGTATGTGAAATTGCCCATTACACCAAGTAAAATAAAACGACCTAACAATAAAATGAGAAATATTGACATACCAATCGTGCCATTTCCAAAAATAAAACAGAACCCTTTCCTCGAACCAACTCAGATACCTTCACTTAGGGGTTGCATCTCAACACGGGCATAGAAATGCCGATCACTGTCAAACACCCCTGACACCGAAGAAGTTCATGACGTATTGCGTCCAGAATTAGCCGGGGTACACGATACCGAACCAGAGATACACAAACTTCGTGACAACGAGACTTTTTAACTTATTGGTATAGAACTCGAAAAGTGAGAAGTGAAACAGAAATTTAAATGAAATTTCAAGAAATGAGAGTGCACAGAGAAAATACAGTACTTGAAGTATTCATAATCGAGCGCAAGACGCGTGTAAATTGAAAAATTCGTATACCAAAAGTTTAACTATTTCATTAGTTATAATGAATTTTCAGCTGACATTTTTACATTTACGAAAGGCATCTTCAAAGGTATCTTTATGATTGGTAGCGGGATATGTGAAATTGCCCGATACACCAAGTAGAATAGAACGACCTAACAATAAAATGAGAAATATTGACGTACCAATCATGTCATTTCCAAAAATGAAACAATACTTTCCTCGAACCAACTCAGATACCTCCACTTAGGGGTTGCCTCTCAACACAGGAATAGAAACGTCCCATCACTCAGATAACTGTCAAACACCCCTGACACCGAAGAAGTTCATGACATTTTAGAATTAGCCACTAAATGAAATATCAAGGAACAAAAGTGCACAGAGAAAATACAATACTTAAAATATTCATTATCGAGCTTAAAACACGTGTAAATGAAAATTGGTATACAGTTTAACTATTTCATTAGTATTACGATTTTAGAGCTGACGTTTTTACATTTACCTAAGGCATCTTCTGAGGTATTTTTATGATTGGTAGCTGGGTATGTGAAATTGCCCATTACACCAAGTAAAATAAAACGACCTAACAATAAAATGAGAAATATTGACATACCAATCGTGCCATTTCCAAAAATAAAACAGAACCCTTTCCTCGAACCAACTCAGATACCTTCACTTAGGGATTGCATCTCAACACAAGAATAGAAACGTCCGATCACTGTCAAACACCCCTGACACCGAAGAAGTTCATGACGTATGGCGTCCAGAATTAGCCGGGGTACACGATACCGAACCAGAGATACACAAACTTCGTGACAACGAGACTTTTTAACTTATTGGTATAGAACTCGAAAAGTGAGAAGTGAAACAGAAAATTCAATGAAATTTCAAGAAGAGTGCACAGAGAAAATACAATTCTTAAAATAATCATAATCGAGCTTAACATACGTGTTAATGAAAATTGGTATAAAAACAGTTTAACTATTTCATTAGAATATTGAATTTTCAGCTGACGTTTTTACATTTACGAAAGGCATCTTCAGAGGTATCTTTATAATTGGTGGCTGGGTATGTGAAATTGCTCATTACAACAAGTAAAATAGATCGACCTAACAATAAAATGAGAAATAATGACATACCAATCGTGCCATTTCCAAAAATATAACAGAATCCTTTTCTAGAAACCAACTAAGATACCTCCACTTAGGGGTTGCATGTCAACACAGGAATTGAACGTCTAATCACTGTCAAACACCTCTGACACCGAAGAAGTTCATGACGTTTTGCGTCCAGAATTAGCCGAGGTACACGATACAGAACCAGAGATACACGAACTTCGTGACAAGGAGGCTTGTTAACTTATTGGTTTGGAACTGGACATGTGAGAAGTGAACCAGAAAATTAAATGGAATTTCAAGGAATAAGAGTTCCCAGAGAAAATATTTAAAATATTCATAATAGAGCTTAAAACACTTGAATGTAAATAGAAATTCGTATACAAACAGTTCAACTATTTCATCAGTATAATGAATTTTCAGCTGATGTTTTTACATTTACGAAAGGCATCTTCAGAGGAATCTTTATGATTGGTAAATGAGTATGTGACATTGTTCGTTACACCAAGTAAAATAGAACGACCTAACAATAAAATGAAAAATGATGACATACCAATCGTGCCATTTCCAAAAATAAACCAACTCAGATAACTCCACTTAGGTAACTTAGGGGTTGCATCTCAACACAGGAATAGAAATGTCTGATCACTTTCAAACACCCCTGACACCGAAGAAGTTCATGACGTTTCGCGTCCAGATTTAGCCGGGGTACACGATACACAACCAAAGATACACGAACTTTGTGAGAACGAGACTTGTTAACTTATTGGTATGGAACTGGACAAATGAAACAGAAAATGAAACTGCCAGACTCGGTGGCGGATGTAAACATGTGAGATTATGGGGATATAAAGAAGAACTGCGGGTTTTCTCAGTGGCGCCGGAAGTTGAAATGATACAGTGAGCAGGAATAGAAATTAGCTTTGTGTTCGTTCTTGAATGAATTACGTTCTCTAAGATGTTATTCTATTCCTGCGAATAGAAGAGAAAATAACTCATTTGTGTGGATGAACGTCGTTAGGGATTTTTCATTTTCGATGTGAATGTTGTTTCTATCTTGAAATGATATACAGTTGAGATGTTTAAATGTGATGGTGGAATCACTATAACGTGAAAAACTGTAAGATCTGAGTGGCAACAAATTCAGCAATAAACCTACTAAGATATGACCCATTTTGAACGAGAGCCAGAATATTTCATTTTATCGACGCTTACATTTTTTTTGTACTAAATGATAGTTAAAAGGTTAAATATTTTGACACTAGAGGAATGAAATTAAATTTTTGCCGGCAGATATTCTTGCACAGCGGATACTCACGTCCAGGAATATGAAGTTTACCGAATCTTGAATTTTATCAAGATTTTGACTGAAGAAAATGGGAAACACTGAACATAACTTATAAACATTTCATATACAGGGTGTTTCACTTATCTTGGTAACCTAATTTTTTTCGAAAAGGGATTAATATTTTCTTAGTCTGTTGAGGATATTTGGTAAAAGTCAATGTTGACTTGAGATGTGCGTAAAAGTCGGGGAAAAAAATTAAGACACTAGGCGTCGCGGCACTATCAAACAATGACAAGCCTTTTTCATTGTACCATTCGAAAGATAATTTAACTCCGAATGTTTCTTCTAAATAATATTTTTTTCCATTTTTACTGTCAGTGACCTACAGTTTTATGTTAATTCTTTTCCATTTATTTTTTCTGTATTATGACAGTATGCCTTGATTTAGAGACATATATAGGATTGAGTTTCTAAAAATCGAAGAGACTTTGTAGCAAACTATTTCTCAATCATTATATTCATCAAATATTATATTTTATAAAAATAAACATTTTTTAATAGTAAATGAAACATGTACAATCATATGTTCTATTAAGCGGCCATTATGATCCATACATAAATTATATCTTCTCCTTAGTGCATTATAAGTTACTTTGTTACCCTAACATTTTGGCCAAATTAACTAAGGTATAAGTAATGATACAAGCAAAAGATATAATCTATGTATGGATCATAATGGCCGGTATATACAGTGTCTCCCAATAAGCTTGATAGAACTTTGAAATTGGATAGAACTTTGAAATTGAATAAAACAACAACAAATTAACCGATTTTGGTTCTCAAACATTTATTCGAAAGATATGGTGTATAAGTTTATGATTTAAACAAGATATCGTTCAAATGGCCTCCACGAGCTCGTTTGCAGACCTTAATTCGTTTGACCCAATTTTCCATGACTCGGCCTAGCATTTCCTGTGGTATGGCCTCGATACACCTCGTAATGTTCTCCTCAAGGTCTTGAATTGTCGCTGGAGAGTTGCTGTACACTTGTGATTTCACATATCCCCATAAAAAAAAGTCCAAGGGCGTTAAATCACACGATCTTGGCGGCCAGGCGATGGGGCCGTTTCTCAAAATTAATGAGTCGCCGAACTTATCGCGCAATAAAGTCATGTTGTCGTTCGAAATGTGGGGGGGGGCGCCGTCCTGTTGGAAATAAAGATCGTCGTCACCAATTTCATCAAATTTCGGGAAGAGAAATTCACGCAGCAAGTCGCTATAGCGCTGGCCGTTCACAGTAACGGCTTGTCCGGCGTAATTTCGGAAAAAATACGGCCCGATGATGCCACCACTCCACAATCCACACCAAACTGTGATCTTTTGTGGATGCAAAGGTCTTTCTTGCACCACTTGTGGATTAGAATCGCTCCAATATCGGCAATTCTGCTTGTTAACGAAGCCGTTCAGCCAGAAATGAGCCTCATCAGAAAAGATGATTTTCTTGTGGAAATCTGGATCAGCTTCTAACATCTCTAGAGCCCAATCTGAGAACGCCCGACGCAAACTATGGTCATGAGGCTTCAGCTCTTGTGCCAGCACTATCTTGTAAGGATGTAGGCCCAAGTCAATGCGCAAAATTCGCCACATTGTCATCCGAGAGAGCCCCATTTCTTGCGAGCGGCGATTTACGGACACATTTGAATTGTCGCGGACACTGGCCGAAACGGCGGCGATATTTTCAGCGCTGCGAGCATTTCTGCGTCGTACAGGCACCTTTCTATCATGGAGAGAAAACTCACTTTCCAACTTTTTGATTACACGTCTGATTTGCTGCTCAGATGGAACGAAACCATCACCATTTTTCCGTTGAAACTCTCTTCGCGAATTTGCGTAATAAATTTGGACGATTTCCAAACGTTGTGTGAGCGTGAAACTTTTCATGGTAAAACTTTGAACCTTTCTGAATAAAATGACACTTCGAACGTCAAAATTGATAAACAAATATGGCCGCCAAAACCTTACAAAGTTCTACAACCTTATTGGGAAACACTATATTAATAGAATAGAATTAACATAAAACACGCTGCAAGTCACTGACGGTAAGAAATAGAAAAAATGGTTTGAAGAAGAAACATTCAGAATTGAATTAATTTTCGAATGGCAAAATTGAAAAAGTATTTTCCTAGAGAAAAATTTTTTGATAGCGCCGCGACGCCTAGTGTCTTAATTCTTTTCTCCAACTTTAACGCACATCTCAAGTCAACATTGACTTTTACCAAATACCAACAGAATAAAAAAATATTCATCCCTTTTCGAGAGAAATTAGGTTACCAAGATAAGTGAATCATCCTGTACAATAAGCCATGCAACTGTTGCTTCGGTACGAAAATGATGAAATGGAATGAACAATAATCATAACTGCTTGTGAGTTTTAATTTTTTTCGAGAAAAGAATCGACTGTATCGAAATTTCGACTTTTTTCTTCAGAATTGAATGATAAACCATAAGAGAATTTTATTTTTCGAAAATCTATTCCACGAAAACAATTTTTGAAGGGAAATCTTAAAGGTTTGTTATTTTCAACCCCTAATACTAAAGTTGTGGAATAAAAAAAATTGTATGAGTAACATCTTCTTAATGAATACATAGTTTTTTGACTCATTGATTTTTAGAACTCCTAAGAAAAATAAAAATGTCAAAGTTCCAAAGGCTGTATCTTGAAAGGGAGGTCTATTTCGCAAAAAAATTATATGAACTAACCCAGCTTATTTTCATCGAGGAATCATCTTCTTGCATGTGTTAACAGTATAGTATATGCATGTATAGTTGTAGTGATTGGATGCTAGGATCTGTTTAAAGTGTAAGTAATTCGGTGAATGTTTTACTCTTTAGAATTCACTTCCTCTTTTGACCCTTGAGTCGATTTTCTTGCGCCTGTTCCTTTCGAATATGATAAATCAAAGTCGAATATCACCCTGAAAAATAATTGGTTTTTTTATTCATTAATTCAACCCTACTTCGGAAATTTCCAGGTTTCAAGTTGTTTCTATTGAAAATTATCGGTAAGCGATTAGTTTTTTTTTGTCTTTTCACAACGTTTAATCGAAAGATCAATTTTAGGGAAGAATACCATCAATGAATCAAATACACTTATCCAGACCTTTCCGAGAAAAGCCATTAAAATGAAGAATTTTATCTTTAATGAAGGTCTACCTCACATAATATACCGGAAGATGTCGCAGACAATGTCTCATACACGCACGTTTATAATACAATAATGCGATCGTTAATATTCTGATCAGCTATACTACTACATTTACAATCATACTCGTGTAAAGGTCTTCGAATAGAATGCTGGAAATATGTGCGTATGGAGATTCGCAGTGCAACTGAGGTGCTGAAAAAGTGCGATAAATCTCCTGATCCCAAGGCGAGTTCGAAATAAATCACGCTCTATACATTCTGTTAATCCATTTAATAGAACAGGAGTTGAATTTATTAGTAGAATACCGCCCTGTTAAGACAGGATGTCGTATCTGCAAACATCACGATTTTCAGGTTGAAGTGTATTATGATGAAAAGATTTGGAAATTCACATCGGAAACTTACGAAATTCAATGCATCAGAGAGATAATTTTGTCGTACAGTTGAACAGTAGTATATTCGAAAGATTTATGTGCTACGTTTCGGACAGGAATGAATGATCTTATGCGGATTATGCAGTTGCCTTTGTCATATCGTAGGGAGTGGCCTGAATAAACTAGTATGGCAGGCGCGCTACTCAATTTGAGAGAGACAATCATGTTATCCTTTCATTGGACCATCCATCGCGTCAACGAAAGCGAGACATAGCACGTAAATCTGTTGAGTATATACCACTGTTTAACTGGAAGTCAAAATACTCTCTCTAATGCATTTAATATCTTATGTTTCCGATGAGATGATGTGAATTTCTGTTTAACGACGTCAATAAAAGTATCAAGAGTTATTTTTGAAAAATTCAACTAAGGAAAGCCCTGAGAAGGACTTTTTGAGCGTTCGTTCTTAGGTGGAGCAATAAGACTACCACCTCAAAATTTTATATGGGATTTGAGATTGATACCAATATATAAATGCGGAATCTCAGCACAATTGGAATTGTATTCTGTAAATGATTCAAACAATTAAATATGTAAAAAATAAATAATTACAAATATTAATTCTACGGTTCTGATGATGCGATCCCCTTGAAATTTTGCATGAACATTCAGTATAGTAGTTTTCATTCTCAAAATGAATTTCACTCGAATCGGATATTATATTAAGGAAATATGAAGATTCTTCTTTCAATATTGCAATTGAATTTCTTATGGTTCTGTTAACACTATGACCACGAAATTTTGCATGAAGATTCATTATATCAATCTTCATTCACAGAAAAAATTTCATTCGAATCGGATATCCTGTTATCGAAATATGAAGATTTTTCTTTTCAATACTCCATTCGAATTTTCTATGGTTCTGTTCGAACTATGGCCACGAAATTTTGATGAAGATTCAAAATATCGATCTCCATTCACAAAAAAGAATCACTCGAATCAGATATCTTTTTATGGAAATAGTTTCTTCTTTTTAATATTTCAATTGAATTTTCTATGGTTCTGACTTCTGTTCACACTATGGCCATTAGACTTGTTACAAGCATCTTGCATTTGGCCGTAACATTTCATTCCGATTGGTTTCATATTTTCTGAGATATTGAGGAACAAAATTTTGAATGGCAATATTTTATGGAAAACCCTGTACGATTTGGCTGGTTAACAAACTTAACCGAGCCATTTGGGACCCGAACTCATCCTGAAAATTTTAAGTCTCCAGGATAATCCCTTCGAAAGTTATTGTGCTAAAGGACGGACAGACGGTCGGACGACCCCAAGGACAGAATTGAATTCGACCACGAATTCGTCATCAGGTCTGAACCTATCGTTTGAGACCATTTTCGGCTGAAAATTCTTAAATTCGAGACATTTGGGCAAAACGATACAGCACTCGTTTGAGTAGAACGAGCGCTCAACAATGACAATTCTGAAGAAATTCAGGACAAATATTCGCATCGCCGTCTTAGTTTTGCATATCAATTCCGACATTGATCGGATTTTTAATTTCGTCAATATTTAAGTATTAATGAGACGAAATTCAAATGCGACTAATTTCCATAGCAGTCAACCGATTTTGCCTATAACAAGTGGATGCCTCAAATCCATAGACAAACTAAAAAATTAGATGAGCCACTCGTATATTCCGCGCCATCTGTCGGAGGAGGAGACTAATACACGAAAAAATTATTTTCAATTTGATAGTTAGATGTCGTTGCATTCATGGAAATCCTATCGAGAAAATAGTAAGTATGTAAAATCATTATTATCAAAAAACCTTTGAATGTCAACTGACACAAGGAGTGGTTTGACACGTTCTTTTTGAAATATCATGAATTTCGATATGCCTGCAAGAGTGAAGACGTGCTGTGTTATTGGATATGAAAATCGAGATGCAAGAAGGTGGTAATTAAAATTTATATGTATATCTGTTACCTATAAGAATTAAGATACTCGTAGTTTTCAAAAAAGTTTTTCATGTATTGAATAAGTTTAGTCGGTAAATACTCATATTTTGTATTATTGAATTCATTATTGTTAGTTTTTGAAAATGTTTTCAATGCAATTATTAGTTTATTGTTTAGATATTTATGAAATAAATCTGTATTTTCAATTGGTGATACCTATTCCAGTTAATAAATTTTTATTCTTTCTAGAATTTGATTATTGATCCTCATTTCTCGATTCCAAAAGAAAATCAGATGAAAGTTCGTTGCAGGTATTATTTTCATGAAAATAAATTTCCTCACTCATCGATAACTTGCACGAATCCATTTCTGATTTCCTTTTGGATATTGAATTTCAAAATCTTTTTGCCTCATGTATATGGGTGTACCTACTACCTACCTATTCAAAAGGTGCACTACAGAATTTTTTTGAGGCAACTTTACGATACAGATTCCTTTTTCAATTGAGCTTTTTTCACGAATTAGTAATGTTGTACAAAAACAGATGGCGTTGAAGCTTGTTCTACTAGTGTCTCATCGATTCTCCGTTTAGTTAGTCTATGCTCAAATCTACCGTAAAAATTTCGAGTCCGTCACTCGTTCCTTTCGAGAGTTACAGTGATCAGAGATTTGTCGGTTAACATTGCCCAAACAACATATTAAAAAAAAATTTTCTAATGGCACGATACTCTCGAATTTTCGCCAAAGTTTGCATTTCATTATTCTTCTTCTAAACACAAAATTTAGAATTGATCAGTAATGTGGTGTCTAAAATATCGGGAAATTAATCAAATACTCCAAAAGCCATTAACTCTGAACCACTGGACCGATTTAGCTCGTTAACGTACATAACTGCAACATTCGGAACTTGAACCTCTCCTCAGAATTTCAGAACTCGATCCGTTCGAGAGTTATCGTGTTCACGGCCGGACAGATCATTTTTGACCTCGGATTCTTCATCAGTGAGTCGTTTGATATTACTTACGACTCAAAATTCGAAAATTATAGATAGTTTGGCGAAACGACAGCATGCTGTTCTCCTAGGAACAAAAACACAAACATGGATTTTACCACAATAGAGAAAATAGCCTGATTCTAGTACACAAGTCCCATTCTAACATATCTCCTGTTCAAAAATTCGTATGTTTACACCTTTTCCAATTGTAGTAATTCAGAAAACGTAAATTGTAATTCAGAAAAGCGAATTGAATTTCAGAAGATGGCAATTGTAATTCAGAATAGTTATAAGTGATTCAGAAATAGGAACTTGTAACTCAGAAAACAAAAAAATTGTAATTTTGAAATAGGATTCATAGGTTTGTCCCCTGCTTACCTTGTAATACATTTTCTTAAATTGAATTGATAAGTTTTGAATTACAATTTCCTTTTTCTGAAATTCAATTTGCCGTTTCTGAATTACATCTTTGTTCTTCTGAATTCCAACTTCCTAATCTGAATTTCAATTTTTGCTTTCTAAATTACATATTCCTATTCTGAAATACAAGTTCCCTTTTCTAAAATTAAACTTTGATTTTCTGAATTATAACTGCAAAAGGTGTAGTTTTAAAATGTTTCGATAGCATTAGAACGCCAGTGTACAGTATTATTTCTCAAAGAGAACTATTATTTACTGCACTCGTCGTCGGCTTCGCGCATGGTTCAATCAGATCTGCGCCTTTGACATTTCAGCAGTATCAAATTGAGAGCCTATTTGGATATAATGAAAATTTATCTCCTTCCATTGAACACAGAACACCGGTAAAAGCCAAGGGACATCTGAGAGGCCACTGAACAGGCAGTAATCATTCGTAATTGGGCCCCTATTCTAAAGCACAACGACGTCGTTTATACAGCCCTGGCACATTACAGCACCATAACATACCAGTTGTGTGTGTTAATTATCGAAGTAATTAGTCTCGAATTTATTTTACTACGAATGATCAGCCCGTACATAGACCACTGTATATGCAAAGATAGGTATTAAATGCGGAGAACCGATTTTATAATTTTCAAGATCGAATATTTCTCTTTGAATGCCCTGAAAATCTTTTCCGAGAACAGCTAGGAAATTTTGACATTCCTGACAAAATTTCTTGTGGAAAAAGTCCAAACATCCCCACTATAAGAAAATTTAATTTCCGTACCATAATGTAATGATGATGCATATTTCCCCACAGCTGCAACTGCTCTACATAAAACGTTCATATACATTTGCGCCCTCTCATCTTATGGTGGTATTCTGCTTTAATCTGTAAGCCAATCTGTTACTTTTCATAAGTTTACAGGAGAATTGCAATTCTGGATCTCTCTAAGGGATCTGTATAGCTTAAAGAAATCGTTAAATATTTACGAGTAATCGACGGTTGATCGGAAGCATTATCGAATGACTTGTGAGGTTACGTTGATAGGTTTGTTTATTTTAGGACGAACACCAACGTTTTAATATAAGAAATTCATGATGAATGAAAATAATATGGCTTCGTTTATTGGATTGTTATTGGAAGAAAATCATATCAGGTAAAAACATTGTTCAATAAGATACATGACTTGAAAATAATTTTTTTTAGGTAGGAACTTTATGAGAATTGGAAGGCAGAGATTGCGTGATCAAATGAATTCATTTGAAATGCCGGATGTCCAAAAAATTTTCAGATTGAAGAAATGCCGAATGCCCAGTATGTGAACATGTTCAGATTAAAGAACCAATGAACTTTAAACTTAAAAATGCTCTACAGCAATTTTAACCAAGAAATTTTTTTTTCATGTTTTCAATTCATCAGATGAAAGAAAACAACGCGAACTGCATTCAAATAAATGTATTTTCAAATTCAAATCAAAACCATTTACTCAAAATACATACAGTTCCATGATCAAATCTTACGATTGAAGGTTATGTTTTCCGATGACACTGACACACTGTAAATAAGAATGTACTATAAACTTAATAAATGCTCTACAGAAATTTAAACCGAGAATTTTTTTTCTTTACTCTTTTCAATTTATCAGATGAAAGAAACGAACGCAAACTACATTCAGATGAATGTATTTTCAAATTGAAATGGCTCGTATTCATAGTTCGCCCTTGAGGGTGAGTGTGAGTTTCCATCGCCCTTATGAATACTAGCTTTAAAGGTGACATCAACTGTCACTCAGCCTCGAGTACGAACTATGAATACGGCCCTAAAACCATTTACTCATAATGTATTAAGTTCAATGATCAAATCTTAGGATTGAAGTTTATGTTTTCCGATGACACTGACACACTGTAAATAAGAAAGTTACAGGAACCATTCCAGAATTGCATTATTTACGAATCTGTAAGTCGGCCAGTTACAGATCAATCGTACGCTACAGTATCGTAACTTACAGATGAAAAGCAGAATACCACCATTAATTTCTTTGGCATGTTAATGAAGAAGTATTCAATACCTTAACCAGCTCTGGAGAAGTCTCAGGAATCATCTCTTATACTTTTACTGTCGGGAACACCAGCAATTAAACTTTAAAGTTTCCATTGTATGTAATTCTATTGCGAATTTCGAAGCATCAATTATTCGTGAATTAAATTATTGGCGCTTTTTCAAAATTGATTAATTTTCTGTCAAATTTCAAGGATATGCGGAAAAATAGTATGTTTACCTCGTAGGACATTAGCCCAAGAATGTTAGGTTTTCCTACCCAGCCATTCTCAAGTCACTATGAAAACAAGAAATCTCACAATAGAGCAAGCTCCATCGTTTTTATTATTTCCATTTATGACTATCTTCAATAAGATTTTCGGAAATATCAATCCTCAGGAACAGCACAAGATACCTTTTTATTATTGTTTATTAAGCAACATATATCACAATTTAACTTGAAAAGGCTCAAAAATCACACAAAAAAATTCAACGAATGTCAAATTTGACGTGAAGGTGGTAGTAATATGGCGGATTTGATACCACGTTTATTCCAATGAAGACAACTCTACACTATTCTATCTCTATGATTATATCGAATAACTCAAAGTATAGTCCGTTCACGAAAGATTGGGGGCATAGTAGGCGTTTGTTTATTTATCTGAAGTTGGCAGTATTTGCTGTCATAACGTAAAATAAAGTCAACGTTGCCGAATGTACCCGGCCTCATCCGACGAGTTTGCGAGTTATCAGACAACTCTATGCAATATATTGACAACATTGCGTATAAATCTGACAAGAAAATAAACAAATAACCTAAAATTTCAATATACACAGTGGAATATGCCAAATTTCCAAGGCCAACCGACGGCTCAAACATTCGTGAACGCACTATATGATATTACAGAATCTATTTACGATGTCATAGGCATGTTACGCAAAAAACTGAAGCAAGGAAAATCAAGGATCTAAATTTCCAGAAAAATGAGAAGACGCTATTGTTGCTGAGAAAATTTGTAGAATTGTCTGCAATTTATTCGTTTATTCAGAATAGCGGTGTATACGACGATTTCAAGCAGACAGTTGGATTTAAAATAGTATTTATCAAAATATTTCAATAAAAGTAGAAGACCGGTTTAGATTTCATTTATTTTATATTTTTTTGATTGAAATCAATAAAAATAAGAGTTAAAAATAAGCAAGCAATATGATCAATGAATATAATAATAGTTCACAAGTTCTTTGCATGTCATACATAGCAAAAAACTGTATTGTTGTTTCACTGTTCG
This sequence comes from Propylea japonica, assembly GCA_013421045.1. Taxonomy (NCBI): domain Eukaryota; kingdom Metazoa; phylum Arthropoda; class Insecta; order Coleoptera; family Coccinellidae; genus Propylea; species Propylea japonica. Next base: position 33,316,882 of record CM024246.1, read on the forward strand.
TACTACAAAATTTGCAATATTTCATACCTCCATGACTTCCGTATTCAGCCTGATGGTTCTTGCAGTGTCGCCAGGATGAGGAGTAGAGCCATCGGGACCAAGTTCCACAAGAAGTGGCGCTTGGCTTTCCCTGGAGTCCCTTGGATTGTTGTTGGCACCTAAGGCGCCTGGCTTCTTTTTTCTTTTTCGTGGTGCACAATCCGCAGGTCGTCTTCTCACATGGAACATGATTGATCCTGCAGAGAAAATGAAGAATTAATTATTGATATCCTATCTATAACATACAATATACAGGATGAATAATAACCGTTGAAGTAAATGTTGAGGATCGGTTATTTGGAAGGTAATAAGGTAATAAGGGACATATGCTTCAACGAATTAACTCTTGCTGCTGAAAAGTATTCTTATGGTCGTATCATTATTCATGAAAATTTTCCTCATCAGGACTCATTCATTAAATATTCCTTGGAACCTTCTAAACAAAAAAAACTTCTAACGAATATTAAACAGAACAAAATCGAAAAATATACGCAATTATGCGCAGTAGCTATCCACATATACACTTATTGACCCTTGACCCTACTGCAAATTCTCACGTCAAATATCTGATGATGCCGTTTTCAGAATGATAACCTGAGGACTCAAATAGAAATAAGACATTCTGAAATATGGGAACACAGATGAAAAACCCTAGATAGCACCAATTACATCGGTAGATATGTGAAGATCACTGATACTTTTTGTAATTTCCTTGTTTTTATGGAATGAAATTGTGTGAACCTTCTTATTTCTCTATTATTTTCAGTATGAATGTCTTATTAACCCATATAAATGAGAATATATGAGTGGGAGAGCAGGATGATATCATACCCAAAATTGATGCAATAGTGAGATGAAATTATGTCAATGACTTTCATACTGGGTGTCAATTACAATCTGAGTATGTCAATGACTACCAAATATGTAACTTTTACGAAATTGGTGTCTCCTCGAATATTCAATCGATATTTATTGAAAGTTAAGGTATCAATAACTATAGTTTTTACCCTATCCAAATTTTTTTCACAGCAATATTTTTTTTACAAATTTGAACATATGGAAATATCCAATAATTTTCCTTCAGTGCATTTCTCAGAGTCATGACTCACTTTGTATGACGCATGAAATTCTCAAATATGAAATCTTATTTAGAAAGATTTTTACGAGGATAAAAATAAATTGTGATATCATAAATTATATTCATGACGCGTAGTAAAACTACTAAGATACTGTACTTCACACAATGATGCGATACAAACTTTGCCTTTAAATCTAGAAGATTCATCTTCGAAAGTAGAGAAACTTCCAAAATTAAGAAAACCTATCGGCCTATATTAATTTATATTCATTGCGACGACCTAATTAGACTCAGAACATATTTCCTTATAGATAATTAATTTTCATGAAAAAATTGACATCAACTCCCTTTTTCGGCGCTAGTACGGTGTTATAGTAACACCAAAATGTAAGTAATTTTTGATTTTTGAACCGGGAAAGGTTTCGAACGACTCGTTCGGACTCACTGATAGAGAATTCGAGATCAAAAATAATGATCTGTTCGGTCGAATAGTTCTGAGAAAATATCGAAATGTAGGAAATCTGATCAAGTCAAAATGTCACAATGGTTGCTATGCTAGTATGAAGGCCTGCGAGAAATTTCTGAGCTTATTTCGTTAATGTGTCGAAATGGCCCATTGATTTCGAGGTCCGAAGATTTTAAACTTTATTTCCCGAGTATTTCCGAAAGGAGTGATCTGATCACGTAGAAATGTTGTCTCTTGTAGCTCAATAACGATGCTAAGGCTTGAGCTTTGCATTTGGAGGGGCACTGTTTCAATTCTTTAGATTTCTGAATTCAACTTTCCTTATCAAATCTTAAACCTACTTTGAATATTAGGCCTGACGTTAACACGACAACTTTCGAGAGGAAGGAATTCAAAACTTGAAATTTAAATAAGGTTTAGGATTTGAATAGAAAAGTTAAGTTCATGACTAGATGTAATGATATCGATTACTTTCAGGATGTTCAGTTTTCAGAAGAATTCTTCCAGATAGGTGTATTAATTTTGTAGAAAAGTGATTTGTATCAACCTTCAAACTGGTAGTTTGAAAAAATTAATAAAGAAAAACTGAACTGAATTCGAGACTGAATTAAAACGGAAACTGTTAATGAATAACTTCAATTTTAATTTACGGGGTGTCTGTAAACAAATGCGAGGGACTAAGGGCGATGATTCCTCGCTGAAAATAAGCAATGGTAGTTCATATAAATATAAGTCCTAAAACACTGTGTCATAAAACTATACATAATTTGGTTAGTTAAGTAGATGTTACTCACACAATTTTTTTGATCCCATAACTTTATTATTTGGGGTTGAAAATAATAACCTTTTAGATTACCGAAAAATAAAATTATCTTATGGTCTCCTGCAAAATTTCGATACAGTCGATACTTTTCTCGAAACAAATGAAAACTTACAAGCAGTTATGATAACTGTTCATTCCACTTCATCGTATGTTCTCCCAAATCCCCTCGCATTTGTTTACAGACACCCTGTATGATGAGGAAGACCATAAAAGCAAACCATGGGGTACATAGCTATGTTCTCTTCAACGGTGGGTTTAACTCATTTTTCAAAAGGGAAATGAACAAAACAAATGCAAATGTTATACGTGCTATTCAATTAAGATATACTCTTGCCATATTTCTATTCTCCACTTCATGGAGAGATGCACATTTTCTTTCATAAAATTAATTCACATAAAGAAATCTTCCATGGAATTCATTATTTAAAATTTTCAAGCGGGTAGAATGCTGAAGACTGTTGATCAAAAAGGTCTTCAATGCTGGTCTATTGTTATCTTATTTAAAATAAAACCAACCTCTTAGCACGATGGGGTGGATATAAAAGCCCAACATTAAGATTTGCCGTAAAACAACATGAGGATAATGAAGACATGACACTTCCTTCATTATCCTTAGCTTAACACGCTACGGCTTACAATGGTTCAGAAATAATCACGTAAAATAGAAAGGGGAAGTCACTTCGTGGAAATGATTAATTGTGATGTACTATTTTAGACGAATACCCGACATTCAGTTCCGCTATACGAGTATTATTAGGTTATTCAAAAAGTTTTGCGGTTCAATGAGAAAGGCGTTATTTATAAGCCCAATTTTTCGTTATGTTGGCAAGCTCTTCATATGACTTATGCAAAGGTTCATTTTAACCAATGTGCCAACTGATTCTTGTTTAGAAGCCAATTATTATCGAGGTGTCGATAGAATCTGCATCATCGATTATTTCAAATAAATTATCCGTGAAATAATCTGGTGCACCATAAATACTGTTTAACATAATTAATATTTTATCTTTCAGTTATCCAATGCAGTAAGTGAATCTCTGAATTCGCATGTGTGAATTGCACATTTCAGATTTTCGACTCCAAATTTTTTTAAACACAAGTAAATGGTACCTAAGAATTTTTTTTAACAAAATATAGTATGTACCCTGTTTTAAACTCAATCAAATGTGATGATTCTATAGTATTCGTTTTGTTGTGATTTGATGACATCGGTTCTCTTGGATATATTAGGCAAGTTCCATTCATTTCGATATAAATTGATGTAGAATAGGTATTTTTAACCATAGACAAACTAAAATAATAGATGAGCCACTAGTATATTTCGCGCCATCTGTCGGAGGAGGATACTAATACACGAAAAATTATTTTCAATTGATAGTTAGATGTCGTTGCATTCATGGAAATCCTATCGAGAAAATAGTAAGTATGTAAAATCATTATTATCAAAAAACTTTGAATTGTCAACTGACACAAGAGTGGTTTGACACGTTGTTTTTGAAATATCATAAATTTCGATATGCCTGCAGAGTGAAGATGTGTGGTTATTGGATGTAAAAATCGAGATGCAAAAAGGTAATTTCAAAATATATATTATATATATATATTCTGTTACCTATAAGAATTAAGATAAGATAAGAGATAAGTTTATAGGTAAATACTCATATTTTGTATTATTGAATTCATTATTGTTAGTTTTGGAGAATGTTTTCAATGCAATTATTAGTTTATTGATTAGATATTATGAAATGAATCTGTATTTTCAATTGGTGATATCTATTTCAGTTAATAAATTTTATTCTATCCAGAATTTGATTATTGATCCTCATTTCTCGATTCCAAAAGAAAATCAGATAAAAGTTCGTTGCAGGTATTATTTTCATGAAAATAAATTTTCTCACTCATCGATAACTTGCACGAATCCATTTCTGATTTCCTTTTGGAATTGAATTTCACAAACTTTTTGCCTCTTGTATATGGGCGTACCTACCTATTCAAAAGATGCACTACAGAATTCTTTTTGAGGCAGCTTTACGATACAGATTCCTTTTTCAATTGAGCTTTTTCACGAATTAGTAATGTTGTACAAAACAGATGTCGTTGAAGCTTGTTCTACTAGTGTCTCATCTATTCTCCGTTTAGTTAGTCTGTGTTTTAACGTTGACTTGACACATGAGAGATAAATCTGTGACGGGAGAGTTTCGAGCACCAACATACAAGTGTTCCGTGAAATCTTCATCAAACGCTGAAACTTCCCAGCTCATTTAAATAAGAAGCATTCCTTTAAACATAGATCTGAAACTGCTTCGTTACTGAGATAAAGATGTCAAAGTTCAAGAAAATAGTATATTATGCAATGAACGTATAATGAGAGCTATTATTCATAAGGTGAAGTTTAGGCTACGAGCAGGAGGCGAGTGGTCCAAATCCTGTTCTGTACCTCGACTACTGAATATGTTTTTGAAACCGCCTAGATTTGGCTCTCGATTGACAAGGTATGCCAATATTTGTAGTCGGAATACTTTAGAGTACTGAAGAAATATCTATTTGAAGAATATGATATTGAAGCTAAATCTATGAATCATCTGACAGCATGAATAATAACTCATTATTCATTTCTGATTAATGGGTATTATTATGGCCGCGCAAACATACGTGTACTTTCAAAATTGACAATTGCTATTGAATTGAAATTCAGTATAAGCAAAACCCATTCAAGCTCTACAAAATAAAAAAGTTTTAAAATTAAGTATTAAAAACCTAGAAAGTTCTTGACAAATGTAATGTCCTGCTAGAATTTGATATGTCTAACCATTCCCAAGAAATATACACTCAAACATTTAAAAACAAAATATTTGACAAGTTCGAGAAACACTTTTTCTGAATAAATATAATGACACCCAAATCATTCGCTGACGACTTGGAATTTAATTTTTAAATAGCATTTTGAATGGGTTTCGCGTATACAAAATTCCAACTAGATAGCAATATTTAATTTTGGAATGATAGAAAAACTTCGACATCCCATATTCCAGTAACAAAGCAGTTTCGGGCCCATGTTTATACATATAAACTTTTTTTGTCAAAATAAGCTTGAAAATATTTCTAAGGCGTTTGATTATGCTAAATAACATTGATTATGTTATTCTGAAACACCTTGTATAATAAAGATATATAACCTTGAAAACTGGGCGAATCTGGGATATTATAACACTACAAGATTTGGCTAGATGAAAGGGTTCACAACAGAATCAGAAAGAGAATTTTCAAAAGACGCACAAAAAATGTTTTAAAATCATAATTTGTTTTCATCACTCGTATCTTCATTATAGATCTGAAGGAATTTGTTTTCCTTATTATTGTTTTGAAAAGTATAAAATCGAGATTTAACCTAAGACAACATTTTTGAACTTGACCTGACCTTATAGTAGGAGGAATAACATTGTTTTTGATTTTATTAAGGCAAATGAAAGATCGACCACGCGACGCTAATATGGATATGGATCATTGTAGATAAGGGGGTTCAATTTTATCAGATTGATTGTATTGTTCGTTTCTTCATTTAATACGAATACGAAAGAATTGTTAACCATTCTTTTCTAATTTATGGAAATTAGAAAACTTTCATTCCCATCTCAATTGCTCACGTTTTTCCAAATATTTCGAAAACTTAACAGGCATGAAACAATTTGAAGCCACAAAAACACACCGACATACCCAAATTTTTCAGCCATTTCATTATGTCGTAGAAGCAGTTCTTAATTTCACATAAGCTCACGAACTCGACCAAAATCTCGTTCATGAAACGTGGGTGATGTAAAAATAAAATCCAGTTCACAGAAATGGAGAGGAGACGAGATATGCATCGGAATGCTAAACGATCACTGTTTACCAATTTCGAAATATTTGAGTATTATGCGGATTTTCCCATTCTCGCCGTCCCCCGCCGACATGTGGGCGGTTTGACAGAAGGATGAAGGGCGATTGAAGTGCGAATTTGATATTTTGGATTTGTGAGACCGAATTGAAAAATTGGATATCTCGGAGGCTATAAAACGGGGAACTTTGCAAGAGGATATTCGTTTTCAAATAAGCCGAAGATTCTTGTATCATCTAATCTAGTGTTGGGACCACTCGAGTAGAAAATCACTCGAGTACTCGATTATTCAAATAATCGACACTACTCGATTATCAAAAAAAACCGCTCGTCACTCGAAATCGATATGAGTCATGTGTGTTATTCAATCCGATTTCTCGAGCGACGAGTGATATCTTGATAATCGGACTGTGTCGGTTATTTGAATGGTTGAGTACAAGCCCGATATTCGGTGTTTTCGCCCGGCATTAACCATATATAATCGCGATCTTTGAGTGAATTCTCATCCGATAGTTCTTATTAGACAGAAATTAGTTGGTGAATGGGTGATGACTGGGGAATGTGAGGTTGTCGAGTATTGTCTGAACTCAATAAAATGTAGAGATGTTTTAAGGTATTCGTTTATAAAACTGAAAAAATCAACAAAATTAAAATTTTTACTGAAAAACATCTAATCATCATATCTAATAACGGAAATGCTGCTTCAAATTGTAGTACTGCCATAATAAGACAAAACTTTTCTACAAATATTGCAAGTCGCAAATTTTTTATCATTATTTTTATGGAAATAATTCCATACAGCGGACTTCTGTTTTGATCCCATGATAATTAATAATTATCAATACGATACACGCGTGACGCGAGCTTCAATTTCGAGGACAGAAGATATAAACAAAATCGCAAGTCACAACACAATGAATGTAGAGGCCGTACAGCGCTGAATGAGCGGTGAGCGGTTAGCAATGCATGATCGCTTATTCGCTTGCAACTCGGCCGATTACGAATATAATCGAGGGTGGGAATCAGGCGAAAAATCGCTCGGTGGGTATCAAGCGAAAAATCGCTCGATTATCGCTCGGTTATTTGGATCGCTCGATCATCGAGTACTCGGTTATTGAAAGTACTCGATTATTCCCAACACTAATCTAATCCTTCTTTGAAAGGAGTTTTCGATATCAGGTTCAACATGTTTTTCAAAAAAAATTAAGAAAGCCTCGCTGTGGAGTAAGAAGCTTATTATTCTTATCGAGAAAACGATCATTCAAATTGAATAGCTGTTGTTTCATGCCGTTCATTTCTCTAATGAACGTCGGAGTACATTGTCACACACACTGTCAAGAGTTTGTTTTCACATTTCAGAAAAAACTTATAGTTTCAAAGAAATATGAATCTTTTTGAAGCAACTCATTCGTTCTTTTCCGCAATGAACACTGAATGAATCTAGCATTTTCGAATGAAAAAATCGACATATAATATTTTTTCTTGCGAACCAGATGAAGGGTTGAATTTCTGTATCTGATTTTATCGGCGCTCCTCATGTACAGTAATAGACTACAGGCCCGTGTTGAAAAAATTATGGGTCATTTGAACCACCAGGTGACCTATCTAGAACGATATTAGGGCATAAAATAATAAGATTCAGCACTATGCCGTCACTTGTAAGCTGTCCAACTGAGTGTAGGTGAGAATTCGAAAGTACAGGTAGAGTGGGTACATTTTGGTCACAAATTTTTGTACGGCATTCTTACCATCGATAGATCCGTTAAAAATAATAAGAAAACGCGTAGCGCCATAAAAAAATGTGGAGCCACAAAGTTAAAATTTTTATTTTAATTTTAGACGATTACCGGGTTAAATTTGGTCATTTGATTTTTGTACGGCATCTGTGTCATACTATTTCAATACTACTTCTGATCCATTATTCCGCAACGCCGTAAAAAATTTTACGACAAGGGAAAAAATCTAGGGTTGCAATCCCCTCTCTTTCAGTAAGTCCAGGGGGTGATTTGACACAACATGAAATAAATTTTTTTGAAAGTATTTTATCCAAAGATAATATTTTTTATATGCCGTACATTTTCGTTGGTTCAAAGGGGAAAAAAAAAGAAAAAATCCATTTTTATGTACTTACTAATTTTCATAGTCTTTTCGTGATTCTAGGTTCCCAGTAAACAAACTATGTGAATATGGGTTTGTATTCTATCCATTTATTCCAAAATATAGACATATTGTCACTGATAATTCCAAAATACAACATATTTTCAGTGGTACTCATGACACTGAAGTTTGCAGTACAAAATCATGCGACAAGGGGGTCTGCTAACTTCAGTGTCATGAGTACTTCTCAAAAATATGTTGTATTTTGGAATTATCAGAGACAACATGTCTACATTTTGGTATAAATGGATAGTATACAAACCCATATTCAACATAGTTTCTAACTAGGAACCTAGAATAACGAAAAGACTATTAAAATTAGGACAAATGAATGGATTTTTTTTTGACCTTTGGACCAACGAAAATGTACGGCATATGAAAAGATATTATTTTTGCATGAAATACTTTCAAAATAAATTTATTTCGTGTTGTGTCAAATCACCCCCTGGACTACGGAAAGAGAGGGTATTGCAACCTTAGATTTTTTCCCCTTGTCGCATGATTTTTGTACGGCGTTGCGGAATAATGGATTAGAAGCAGTATTGAAATAGTATGACACAAATGCCGTACAAAATCAAATGACCAAATTTTCCCTGGTAATTGTCGGAAAATTAAAAAACAATTCGACCTTGTGGCTCCACATTTTTTACGGCGCTACGCGTTTTCTTATTATTTTTCACGGATCTATCGATGGTGAGAATGCGTACAAAAATATGTGACCAAAATGTACCCACTCTACCTGTACTTTCGAATTCTCACCTGCACTCAGTTGGACAGCTTACAAGTGACGGCATAGTGCTGAATCTTATTATTTTATGCTCTTATATCGTTCTAGATAGGTCACCTGGTGGTTCAAATGACCCATATTCTTTTCAACACGGGCCAGTAGTCTATAAACATGAGAGAAGGGATTTCGAGAACTATAGCAGCTAGAAGAAAATTGAAATCATCATCAATGAGTTCAACTCATCAGGTGGAGAGCTTAATAATGAAATGCAGGCACTGTGGCCAAACAGCAGGTTGAGAAGTTGATATTATTATGTTGAAAATTCGAAACCATACTCTATATTCCGTTTTCGAGACCAATCAAAGCTGACAATGTCTACTCTCAATATGATCTTGTATCAATGACCATATGTCGAGACACGTTGATTTAAATAAATAAAGCTGGCCATATCTCATAAGAGATAAAATGATCTCGTAGGAAATAAATCTAGGTATTTTGCATTTCTCCCAAACCCCCCATTTGCATACAAATTGACATGCGTCCTTTCCGTCGGCGGACAATGAATAAATTCCATCCCATTTCTTTCTCTCACTTCAACAACTTCAATAAAAAAATGAAAAAAGCCATGAGCAGGAGTTGTTGAGCGCTAGTTTTTTGGTGGAGCAATAAGGCTATAACCTCAGAAATTTAAATGGTATTTGAGATTTATACCAAATATATGAATGCAGAATCTCAGAACAATCGAAATTATATTCTGGAACTTATTCAAAAAATTAAAAATTACACAAATTAATTTCCATAGTTCTGATGATGAGATTTTCTTGAAATTTTGTATGTACATTCAGTACATGTTTTATGGTTCTGTTGAGACTATAGCTACAAAATTCTGCATAAACATTCAGTGTATCAATCCTTATCTATAAAATAAACTTCATTCGAATCAGATTTTATGAAAATATAAAGATTCTTCTTTTCAATATTCCAATTGAATTTTCCATGTTTTTGTGAACACTATGGCCACCAATTCTGCATGAACATTCAGTGTATCAATCTTTAGTTATAAAATAAATTTCATCCGAATCAGATATTTTTTTAAAGAAATATGAAGTTTCTTCTTTTCAATATTCCAATTGAATTTTTATGGTTCTGTTTACACTATGGCCATAAAATTTTGCATGAAGCTAACTATGACCATCATGCATATGGCCGCAACATTTCATTTCGATGGTTTTCGTTGAGATGTTGAAGAATAAAAATTTTGAATGGCCATATTTCATGGAGCACCCTGTACGATTTCGCTAGATGACGAACTTAACCTTTCCATTTGGGACCTGAACTCAATCTGAAAATTTCAAGTATCTAGGACAATCCCTTCGAAAGTTTTTGTGCTTACAACCAGACGGCCCCACGGACAGAATTGAATTTGACCACGAATTCGTCATCAGGAAGTCAAACCTTATCGTTAGAGACCATTTTCGGCTTAAAAATAGAAAATTACAGACATATCCTAAACAATTTTCCCCACAGAAGTGGGTCGGTGCAGTTACCCCTCGAAACGGAAAACTGAAATATAAATGACGTATTCTAGAAAGTACGTGTGTGTTGCACTCGGTTTGAAACTTTAGCGTCCCAAAGCCTCACAAATTGGATTCGATAATCCGAAGCTTAGGGAGTTGAGTGAAATTATCGAATATAAACCGTGGGATGTTATTGAGGAAGATGTGAGTAGGTTATGTAGATTAGTCCTATGAGCCTGATTCGTGGGAGAAATACGAAATACGAATACCACACTGATAGCATATTATTAGATCTTGCAAGGGTGGAAAATCACGCCTTAGCGAGTAGTGGGTCATTTGAAATCATACATAGAATCGATTCATGACAAGTGCAGTCAATTATTTTTTGTGAACTATTTGGTTCATCACATTCACACTATTATTATTCTTATTTCGATTGTACGAAGGCGTAGATTGGCCACATATGAAAACCTAGGAAACTCTATAGGCATGCCCTGGAGAAATAGGCCAACATCAAGTTTAAGGGATTCAAATTTCCTTGGATTGAATGTCCTAGTCGATATTCAAAGGCCCTTCCAAATTAACTAAATTAGTCATATCAGAGTTGTTTTTACACACTGATAATAGCCGAAAGGTTGAAAGATCTGCAGATACTCTAATTGATATAACCTCCTGGTAGGTATAATGGACAGTTTCTTAGATAGTTATATAAATTAAAAATAAGAAAAGCCCAGAGCAGGTGCATTTGAGCGCAGGTTCTTTGGTGGAGCAATAAAACTATTACTTCAGAATTTTGTATAGGACTTGATATTCATGAATGAATATGAAATAAAAATCTCAGCATGACCGGAATTCTATTCTATTTTTTTCAAAAAACGAAATATGTAAAAAGTTAATAATTAGATGACATCAAATTTTATGGTTCTTATGATGCGATCCTCTTGAAATTCTGCATGAACATAAGATATATCAATCTTAATTCACAAAAAAAAGTTCATTTGAATCGGATATTTTTTCATGAAAATATAAAGATTCTTATCTTCAATATTCCAACTGAATTTTCTATGGTTCTGTTCACACTATGGCCACAAAATTTTGCATGAGGCTTGTTATGTGCATGTGGTCGTAAAATTTCATTTCGATTGGTTTCGTTTTGTCTGATATTGGGGAATAAATTTTGAATGGCCATATTTTATAGAACACTGTGATCGCGGCAATAAGGATCCGACCTTATCCTGAAAATCTCAAGTGTCTGGGAATATCCTTTCGAAAGTTGTCGCGCCGGATTGCCTCATAGACAGAATTGAATTTGACCACGGATTCGTCATTAGGCAATATAACCCTATCGTGTGAGACCATTTTCGACTCAAAATTACAGACATTTGGGCAAAACGATGAAGCACTCTCATGTTCAAAAACTACTCAAATACAGGGTTATCCATTTTGCGGTTTCAAAAGTAAACGTAAATAAAACACATAAAAAATATTTTTTTCCGCCGACCTCGAAATAAAAGGTGCTTTTAATGTGTACGAAATTGAGCATTAATGAGCCATTTTAATGCTCAATTTTTTAGCCATTTTAATGTGCAATCCTCATGGCAACCGTACACAAAGTATTCAGAAGCACTACGAGAAATGTCAAAACTCTACAGAATATAGAAATTCCTTACGTTAAATGTATGTCTTGTGCGAATTGAGAATGTATTTTAATCAAGAATTTATACACTTTTCATGTTGAGATCGTCGGAAAAAAAAAAAAAACTCGGTTATTAATCGAGCACTAATGGTCTCGAACTATTAACGCGTTCGCTCCGCTCACGCATTAAAATATCTTGACCATTAGTCGCGGTCTTTAATAACCTAGTTTATTAAATAACTATTATCATGATATTTCTTTTTTATTATAAAGTTTGAACATTGACATTATGTGTGAAACACTACTTCATTTAAATGACAACCACCTGAATTGTTGCAAGCATCGAATCTTTTGAGGTAATTTTCAACCACTTTTTGTCACATTTTGGGCAGTATCTCAGCCATAACTTGACGAATATTTGTTTTCAACTACTCAAGAGTTGAAGGTTTATCTGCACAAACACGGTCTTTCGCGTAGCCCCACAAAAAAAGTCAAGCAGTGTCAAATCGCATGATCTTGGTGGCCAGTTGATATCGCCGTCCACCGCCGGTTGTTCAAGCACCCATTCGACGTATCCACGATGTTGATGTGAATGGTCGGCTGACTTCAGTTGGTAAGTGAGCTAAATTTTATATAGGTGTAGTTGAATATCTTAATGCAAAATATGCCATAATGTGCCGCAAGACAGTCCTAATTCCTGAGAATGACGAGGAATCGACAGATTCGGGTCTTCGGCAACACTTTCACTTACAGTAGCGATATTTTCAGTGGTACGAGCAAAACGATGATGAACAGGGCTTACAATATCTGTAACCGATCCAGTCTCTTCAAATTTCTTCACAATTTTACCAATTGCTTGCGTAGTTGGACGATTATGTAAACCAAAATCTACTCTTAAAGCACGATATGTGGCTGTGGCAGAATCGCCATTTTTGTATTAGGTTTTTATAATTTTCATGCGTTGTGCGATAGTCAAGCGATCCATTTTCATAAATGTCAGACTTTCAACTGAACAAAAAAATTTTTTTTTAAAAAACAGATGTCGAATTCCAGCCCTATACTTTTGAAACCGCGAAATGGATAACCCGTTATAAGTGGTTGCTGCCTGTAGGAAACTTAAATTCTGCCCTCCTTGTAATGTATTTGTACAATAATTCTATCGAGCTTCTTGATCTTTCGAAAATTTCTTGCGAAACAATATTTCGCAAGAAATTTTGAGTTGATTATAATAATCAGATCCAAAGCTTTGCATCGTTCAAATCTTGAGAGGATGAAGTAAAAGACAGTCTTCACAAAAGAGGGCGAGTGCCTCAACTTGTATACGACCCCAAATAGAAAATACTTTTAAGATGTTTTCCTACGATAAACAAGCGATGGTTAGTAGAATAAAATCAACTCAAATTTTAAAGTTTTCGAAACTGCGCCGACAAAGTAACGGGAAATGATAAAAGTTCGTGCAAAGTTGTCGTATGCTGAAAGTAAAATAACGCTTCCTCTCTGTCCAAAAGTTTACCTTTCGAACAACCTGAAAAAAATGGAGTGCTTCTTTCGATTCAGTGGTATAGGAATGCGTTAAATATGGAATTAATTTAATTAACTCCTGTCGCCGGCGAACTCATCTACACGCGAACTTCATTCTACAAACATACAACGAGGGTGTGGCAGCTATGTTATGAAAAAACATGACAAATAATGCTGCGACTTTTACATCACTTCAATATTGTACCCTTGATCATAGAATTTCTTCGAATCTTGCAGAGATCTAATAAGAATGGACACCGCATGAGAAAGAGAGGTCACTTGGTTGAATGTGATGGAGCTATTGTGGGCAATGTCATCATACTTGTTCTATGGGCGATGTCAATTGAATTATATTCACGTATCAACTCCTTGTGGGCAAAGCATAGACCTAATAAGAATGGACACCGCATGAGAGAGAGAGGTCACTTGGTCGAATGTGATGGAGCTATTGTGGGCAATGTCATACTTGTTCTATGGACAATGTCAGTTGAATTATATTCAACGCATCAAATCCTTGTGGGCACAACAAAATCTGTGGTCACAAAAATATTTGTTTACATCTTCCATATGATTTTGACAAGTTGCCCACAAACTTGCTTCATCTCTTTTCTTTTCGATAATATCGCATATGTATTTCTCTCTCTAATGTATCCAAGTGTTCGATCTTCTGTTAAGTCACGTGATTCTGCATCCATAGTAATTATAGATCTATGGGGCAAAGCAAAGTCTGTGGTCACATAAATATTTGTTTACATCTTCCATATGATTTTGACAAGTTGCCCACAAACTTGCTTCATCTCTTTTCTTTTCGATTAGATCGCATATGTCTTTCTCTCACTAATGTAGCCAAGTGTTCAATCCTCTGTTAGGTCACGTGATTCTGCATCCATAGTAATTATAGATCTATGGAATCTTGGTTCGGAAATGGTCACGAAGAACTATGCTGGACTAATGACTGATAAATGGATAGATTTTATTTCATCATGAGGAATCTACATTTGACCGTTGATACACTTATTTAGGAACACCATGTATAAATGAATATTCCGACGTCGGAGTCCGACTAGAAAAGAAATATACAGGGTGTTTCATCATAAACTGGACAAACATATATTTTCGTGTAGAGGACATCGGGAGAATCATTTTTGCCTTATATAATATATCCCGTTTTCGAAGCATAAGCGAGATACAGGGTGTCAAACGTCATTTTTGAGCAAGATTCTCATGAGTGTGGTCAGTTATGTATAACACTTGGTGTAACGGTTTTTGGTCAAATGGTGGAAGACCTGCAATGTTCCAAATTTTTTTTGTAGTTGTCAAATTGACTTTTATTATCTGAATGAACACAATTTTCTAAGAATTTCTGTGAAAAAAATTTTCAAAAATCGAACACTATTTTTTTTTACATGTCTACAGCGATGAAAAAATTTCACTCAAAATGGATGAAATTTTGTACAATTGTACTTCTTGAATTATCAATCACGAATATGAAAACAGAATTGTAAAATATCGAACGGTTTCGTTACAACAGGCATTCAAATGTTTCGTTCAGACCTCTGAAATAATGAAAAAAAAATTGTTTTGGGTTCTAGAATCAAAATAATTAAATAATTGGCATGTCCAAACATTCTAGATGAATTTATACAAAAAAAATCAGTGAAACTTAGTTGGGACTCGAACCGATGTAGGTATTAAATAGGGAAATGGCACTGTTCTAAGGATATTAATATTCATTGCCAGGCAACGGTAGTTCGTAGTTCAGAGAGTTTGACCACTGGCTAAATTATATTCACTGAAATCCAAATACCAGTCCAACTCTATGAACTACGAACTACCGTTGCCTGGCAACGAATATTAAAATCCTTAGAACAGTGCCATTTCCCTATTTAATACCTACATCGGTTCGAGTCCCAACTAAGTTTCACTGATTTTTTTTGTATAAATTCATTTAGAATGTTTGGACATGCCAATTATTTAATTATTTTGATTCTAGAACCCAAAACAATTTTTTTTTCATTATTTTATTTCAGAGGTCTGAATGAAACATTTGAATGCCTGTTGTAACGAAACCGTTCGATATTTTACAATTCTGTTTTTATATTCGTGATTGATAATTCAAGAAGTACAATTGTACAAAATTTCATCCATTTTGAGTGAATTTTTTTCATCGCTGTAGACATGTGAACAAAAATTTGTGTTCGATTTTTGAAATTTTTTTTTCAAAGAAATTCTTAGAAAATTGTGTTCATTCAGAAAATAAAAGTCAATTTGACAACTACAAAAAAAAATTGGAACATTGTAGGTCTTCCGCCATTTTGTAATTTTTTTTTCGGAGTTCGTCAACTGTTTTGAATAGAGGATCCAAAAATACTGAGATTTGACCAAAAACCGTTACACCAAGTGTTATACATAACTGACCACACTCATGAGAATCTTGCTCAAAAATGACGTTTGACACCCTGTATCTCGCTTATGCTTCGAAAACGGGATATATTATATAAGGCAAAAATGATTCTCCCGATGTCCTCTACACGAAAATATATGTTTGTCCAGTTTATGATGAACCCTGTATAGGTAGATTTGATAAAATCAATTAATTCGAATTATAGTTTCATACTGTTTTGGAAACATACTTGCCTGAGTTGAAAAACAATAAAGCGGGTCTCCCAGTAAGCCTGTTCCAATGGATAACCTCAGCCATTCCTAGAGATACAACTTTGAAGATTTCATGTTCTGCAATTCGTTCAAGGAACCTTCATCTGAGAAAAACGAAAATTGAAAGTTACTTGCGGTTTGACCGGAAGTGACACTGCTTTTTTTATTGCATATAATATACCTTGTATAATTTTGGCCATTTTTGTTTACTACTCAAAATTTCCTTTTCGAAGATGTATCACACTTGTTATCTTACTTGAGATTGGATGAAAAAATGTCAATTAAAATTTGAAATTTAAGAACAGCAATAGGTTACGATATTTTGAATAATTATGATTTTGACTTCAATAATCCTAATTGAGAATTCATGGAAACGTGTGAAGACGTTATTTTTTCAACTTCAATGATGAACAACCGTGGAAGGACAGCCTGACGATTATTTTTGCATTTGCATAAATCAGTATCATATCCAATTATTTCTCATGATTACATAACTATTGAGAGATGTCAAAGTATTCACCTCCATCATCCATCAAGATTACTCAAGATATGACAGTCTATTGCAATTGTTCCAATTTAAAATTTCAATTGACGTTTTCTCTATCAAATCAAAAGTTAAATACAAAGTGTGGTACATCGTTGAAAAGATAATTCTGAGTAGAATAAAAAATTGCAAAATTATACGAGGTGCTGAATGAAATAAAAAATCAGTGTCCAGTTTCCGGTCGAACCAGAAGTAACTTTCAATTTTCGTTTTTTCAGATAGAGGTTCCTTGAACGAATTAGTATCTCTCGAAATGGCTGAGGTAATCTATTGAAACAGTGGGACAACCCAGTATAGAACTGAGATAGCCACGCTTGACCTTGGAAACGAAAACTTCTGAAAGGAACAACTTCAAAATGAAATGTTTGAGATTTACACAAATAATTAATATATGAATAGAGTTAAACCGATAGCTTTCAGGGCATTTTGATCGTTTTTTAACATGAGCCATGAGCAGGAGCTTCTGAGCGCTCGTTTTTCGGTGGAGTAATAAGACTATTACCTCAAAATTTTATATGGGACTTGTGATTGATGCCGAATATATAAATGCAGAATTTAAGCACAATCGGAATTTTATTCTGAAAATTATTCAAGAAATCAAATATGTAAAAATAAATGATTACAAATACTAATTATATGTGTTAGCTCCTTGCATAAACATTCAGTATATCAGTTTTAATTCACAGAATAAATTTCACTTGAATCTGCTATCCTGTTATGGAGATATAGAGATTCTTCCTTTCAATATTCCAATTGAATTTTCTATGGTTCTGTTGACACTATGGCCACAAAATTTCGCAGGAAAATTCAGTCTTCATTCAAAATAAATTTCACTTCAATCGGATATCCTCTTATGGAAATATAAAGATTTTTTTTTCAATATTCCATTGAATTTTTTATGGTTCCGTTAACACTATTGACACAAAATTCTTGTATCAATCTTTATTTATGAAATAAATTTCATTCTAATCCGATTTTTTTTTATGGAAAATGGAGTTTCTTCTTTTCAATATTCCAATTAAATTTCCTATGGTTCTGTTACCACTATGGCCACAAAATTTTTCATGAAGCTTATTATGAGCATCTTGCATATAGCCGCAATATTTCATTTCGATGGGTTTCGTTCTTTCTGAGATATTCTGGAACAAAAATTTCGAATGGCCATATTTTATGGAACATAATGATATGATTTGGCTGGTTAACAAACTTAATCGAGCTATTTAGGAACCGAACTCACCCTGAAAATTTCAAGTCCTGAGGACAACCCCTATGAAAGTTATTGTGCTAACGGCCGGCCAGACGACTCCACGGACAGAATCGAATTTGACCACGAATGCCTCATCCTTTGAGACCATTTTCGGCTCGAAATTGAAAATTAGAGACATTTGGGCAAAACGATATACCTAGCAATCGTTTAAGGAGAACGAGCGCTTAAAAATGAATTTGGTTGATGTTAACCACATCAACATCATATAGTTAAGCAGTATCCACCGTAAATCAAATTAGAAAAAAATATAAAAAAACAGTCATGAAGGACAAGGAAGGTGGATCGCCCAGCAGATTCGTAAAGGAAACAAAACGCAAGCTCCATCTCTTCCTAAATCTATGCCACACTCGAGCCGTGTGTTATTATTTGCCAATGGAAACCCAGCAGGATACTTGAGAAGCTCGAATACCCAATTTTCCCTTTTCACGAACATCAATCCTAACTGGGGAATAAATTTCCAACGCCGTATCTGTCCATTTGTTATCCTAGAAAGTAGCGAATTTCGGTAACGATGAGTACAGGGGAAATACATCAGACTGAGAAAAGCCGATGCCTCGGGGGCACGAGAACTTTTCCATAGGAGAAAAGCTGTTCCCTAAGGGCGCTTTCGGGATGCACGCTAAACAACGAATTCTGCATTTGAAACGTAGAAAATACTCGTTTCATTGCAGTTGAATAGTTAATAATGTCCTTTTTGTGGGTTACTTGATCTTTGTTTTGATGTAGAGTAGTAGTCCAGTCAATTTGTACTCAAAAGAACCCCTAGCAGGAAAGTTCTGGGGTAGTTTTGATTTTTTCGATTTTTTATGTTTTTTGGGGTTCTGAATCCGAATCTGAGGTTTGCTAACAAAATTTCGTGAGGGAACATTGAAAAAATACAAAAAAAGAGAAAAAATCTCATTCTTTGGCAGTTTTCTGCTTATAACTCGGAAACTATCAACTTTTCGTGAAAAATCTCTCCATACAAAATGAAAGAACATAAAAATTCCTACAAATTGTACTACCACAGCTTGTTCTGCGACCACCTGTTCTGGCTCAAATTATAGTTTTGAATGAGGTATTTTCTATGACTCAATAAATGAAAAAACTTAAATTCTATGGTTCCGATGATGCGATTCTCTTGAAATTTTGCATGAACATTCAGCTTATCAGTCTCGATTCATAAAAAAATTCACTTGAATCAGATATCTTGTTATGGAAATATAAAGATTCTTCTTTTCAATATTCCAATTGAATTTTCTATGGTTCTGATCACACTATGGTCACACAATTTTGCATGAAGCTTATTATGACCATCCTGCATATTGCCGCAACATTTCATTTCGACTGGTTTCATTTTGTTTGTGATATTGAGAAACAAACATTTTGAAAGGCCGTATTTTGTTTCATAAAACAAGGCCATTCTAAATTTTTGTTCCTCAATATCTCAGACAAAACGAGACCAATCGAAATGAAATATTGCGGCCAAATGCAAGATGCTCATAATAAGCCTTATGCAAAATTGTGTGACCATATTGTGAACAGAACCATAGAAAATTCAATTGGAATATTGAAAAAAAGAATCTTTATATTTCCATAACAAAATGTCCGATTCGATTAAATTTTTTTTTGTGAATCGCGATTGATATACTGAATGTTTATGCACAATTTCAAGAGAATCGCATCATCGGAACCATAGAATTAATTTTTTTCATTTATTGAGTCATAGAAAATACCTCATTTTCAACTATTATTTGAACCAGAACGGGTTGTCGCAAAACAAGCTGTGGTAGCACAATTTGTAGGAAATTTTATGTACTTTCATTTTGTATGAAAAGGTATTTTAGGAAAAGTTGATAGTGTCAGAGTTAAATGCAAAAAACTGACCAAGAATGAGATTTTCATTCTTTTTTGTATTTTTTTCTATGTTCCGTCTAGAAATTTTGTTATCAAACCTCAAATTCGGATTCAGCACCCCAAAAAACATAAAAAATGAAAGAAATCTAAACTACCCTAAAACTTTCCTGCTGAAAGCACAATTCGACTGGATTATAGAGGGTGATTAAAAATTCGAGTCGAAAAATACAGGATGTTTCATCATAAACTGGACAAACATATATATTCGTGTAGAGGACACCGGGAGAATCATTTTTGCCTTATACAATATATTCCGTTGTCGAAGCATAAGCGAGAAACAGGGTGTTAAACGTCATTTTTGAGCAAGATTCTTATGAGTGTGGTCAGTTATGTATAACACTTAAAGAAACGGTTTTTAGTCAAGTCTCAGTATTGTTGGGTCCTCTATTTAGAAAAGTTGACGAATTCCGAAAAAAAAATTACAAAATGGCGGAAAACCTGCAATGTTCCTCATTTTTTTTCGGTTGTCAAAGTGAATTTTATTTTCTAAGAATTTCTGTGAAAACGTTTTTTCCAAAATCGGACACAATTTTTCTTACATCTCTTCAGCAATGACAAAATTTCACTCGAAATGGATGAAATTTCGTACAATTGTACTTCTTTTATTATCAATCACGAATATGAAAACAGAATTGAAAAATATCAAACGGTCTCGTTACTACTTTCATTCAACTGTATCATTCAAATCTCTGAAATAATAAAAAAAATTGTTTTGAGTTCTAGAGTAAAAAAAAATCAGATTATGGGTATGTCCAAATATTCTAGATTAATTAATAATTAGTAAAATAAAATTCTGTGAAACTAACTTGGGACTCGAACTGACGGAGCTGTACATATATTGATATATTCAAGATCAATTTTTGTTTCAGTTTTACCGAATTTTTATGCATTTTGAATATTTTTGTTGCACCCTGTGCCATTCCCATCAACCCTCTAATTTTTTTCAATAGGGAAAGTGGGTCATGTGGTACTTTTTCGTCAAGGTCTTTATATCTCATTTACAGGCGTGCAGAAATTTTCAAGAAAATTTTTTTTATTGTGAAGTATCAGTTAGTCGAAACTTTTCGATAAAATGTGTTTCAATTCAAAGAAAATTACTAATAACATACCCACTTAAGATCATAACTGAAGCGCATTGTTACACACATTCTAATTTCTCAAGTGAGTGGGTTGAAACTTGTGCATGAACTAAACTGTAATGGTCGACTTTAATTCGGTGACAAATTTCATCAGGTACCATCGTCCCAAAGTAAATGAGCAATGGCAAAGTGCACATACTGAAAATCTCTTAGAACTAATCAATTTAAAAAAAATTTTTTTTGCAAGTCTGTAAAGGAGATACAGAAGAGGGTTGATCAAAAAAACAACAAAAATCTTTCAAACATGCATAAAAATTCGGTAAAGGTGAAACAAAAATTGACCGGGTTAAGTATTTTGTTGTCAAATATTTTTCTTCTGACAAAATGAATTTGTTGCATAATTTTGACGCGCATTGTAAACATACTGATTTTCTTGATAAAACACAATATTTTTTGCCGATGAGGTTTCTTCTTCCAGTTATTGTAGTCATAAGTGTATGTAAAAGATAAATTCAATTTCATGAATTACATACAGTAATCGTAGATATAAAAAGTTGAGTCTGTGGGATGTTTAAAAGGTAATGGTAAATTCACTCATATGTGAAATTTGTATACTGAGACGAAAGTTGAATGAACTACGAAATATAAAAAGATAATTATGAGCACTATTAATTCTATCTATTTCCCTGGTCCTGAAATGTGCGAAGAATGAGAAACAAAATGTCTGGTAGCTGTTTCCAGAAACCAGCATCAAGAAATTAACATTTTCCAATTCTTTGCACATTTCAGGAGCAGGGAAATAGGCAGAATTACTATTACTACATGATCCCTATTCAAAAAATTTAGAGGGTTGATGGAGATGGGACAAGGTACCGGGTTTTTCACTATAATTTGATCCCCCTTTAGCTTTGTTACTGAAGGAGATACAAAAAAATGTTTCGTATAAAAGTTTCACGAAATCAACTGTGGTTTTCTGATATGAGTCCAGAAACTGAAATATATACAGGGTGACCAACATATTGATGGCAACTTCATTTTTTCTAACGGATCACCCTGTATATTTTTCCATATTTGGTTAGCTCTTTTTCTCCTGATTTCGAATATGTAACATAATATGTTGGTCTATCTTTATTATTCTGAGCACCACAGAGTTTCAAATTTCAATAACCATCTGGCATAGCGTTTTGGAAGGTCGTGAATATTTAAGTGGCCAATTCGATCTTAGGATTGGTAATGGCGCGCCACCATTTTATGGCCACCAAAATTTACTTCAGCAATAATGACAATAAATGAGAGTGGAGAATCATATTATTGATATAAAATCAACCAATATGAAACCCATAATTCGGAACTAATCCCGTCAAAGCACAAAGAATAATGATAATATTGTAATGATTAGAAAGAAATTTTGTAGATTTAATTTCTGACTTGAATCAGAGCCATAATAATGCTATCAAAAATAGTCTAAACAACTTGACACAACTATATCAACTATGTGTATTGAATGAAGGTGGTCATTTTGAGCAATTTCTTTAGTTGATGTTATTCTTACCATACTACCATAGTTTATCATTTTTCATTGATAAGTAATTGTTAAGTATTCATTCTAAAATAATACTTTTAATTAGATTAAACAATATATGAAGAATTTCGTAGTTATTTCACATATTTTTTTATTCGGTGTCATCATTTCAAAACTTTGAAACTCTGAAAATTGAAGAGACACATCCACATACGCATTTATATTCGAGATCACTAGGAAATAGCCTATCAGAAAAAGGAAGAATATACAGGACAGGGTGTCCCATTTGAAAAAATATAGTTGCATTAAATGTTGTTCACTCTGTATATCTTCCCATTGACGTTATTATAACTCTAAAAATGAGCATTTTCAGTAAACGCACTCTGCCATTTGTAAAATGATTACAGATCTTGGCAGGTGGTTCTTAAAATTTGAAACTCTGTGGTTCTCAGAATGAAAGAGATAGACCAACATATGTTACATATTCGAAATCAGGGAAAAGAGAGCTAGCCAAACATGGAAAAATATACAGGGTGTTCCATTTGAAAAAATGAAGTTGCCATCAATATGTTGGTCACCCTGTATATATTTCAGTTTCTGGACTCATATCAAAAAAACTCAGTTGATTTCGTGAAACTTTTATACGAAACATTTTTTTGTATCTCCTTTAGTAACAAAGTTAAAGGGGGGGTCAAATTATAGGGAAAAACCCGGTACAACAAAAATCTTTCATAAATGCATCAAAATTCGGTAGAAGTTATGGAATTATGGAAATAGCTCAAAATATTTCAATACGTATAGAAGTAGGTACTGAGTGTGATTTCAGGCAATTGATATAAGAATAGCATCGAAAAGTTACTAGTTTTAAATTTTTCCAAATTGGTTATTCTCCAATGACCGGAAACGGAAACATTTCCCAGATTTTACGAGCGAAATAAACTGTTAGATATATAGAGGCGGAAAATGAGCTCAATCAATAAAGAACGGTTGAACTTTATTCATGGGTGAGCAGGTATAACATTCGTTCCAGAAGTTCCGAGATCGAATAAAAATTGATTGTATGCTTGCATGGAGCTGCTGATTGGTGTGATTCCCGCATTGATTTGATCGCCCCCGACAAACTTCGTTCATTATTTGTTTTGAATTAACGAAAATTGGAATGTATAGGCGTTCGAAGAACTGACGAGCTTCTACCGTAATTGAAGTTTTTTGTTCCTCCCCTTTTTGTTCCTGTATACATTCTTCCTGAAAACAATTGCAATGCAATCATGCCAAAAGCAGGGTGACCAAAAATCTAGCGAAGGGGTATAGAATAATTGTAGTTAGAAGAGTTGACACATTCTTAAGCTCTTTTTTTCTGGCCAATACAAATTAGAAAACAGAACTGAGCTTTCATTTATAGATTTTTTGGGCATTGGAATTGAAAAATAGCCGTTTTCAACGATTCAGAATGAACCTGTGAATATTTTCTACACAACTTTTTAATAAATGATTCAGAGATGTTAATGGTTGATTTCATCAATCTCACTGTTAAGTAAATATGAAATGAGAGCGATTTTACAAGGTAAGTTTTTTTCTTGGAGTATTTCTTTCTGATTTTAGAAATGTATCATCTGTCGTTGTTTTGTGTGAGAATAACAGTTGAAAATATGCTTTTTAGAGCAATGTTGCACTATTATTAGTACGCTCTACAAGTTGTTCCATGAGTCGTCGGCCATAGCATAATGGTGATTCAGGACATCCAGGCCTTTCAGAAAAATTGATTGTTTAGTATCCTGAGACCATTAGTTTCGGAGATATAGGGTGATTAATGAACATTCGACTGAATTTGCGATAGCTAAACTCTGGAATACATGGTCCGATTTCTATAAAAATCGATTAAATACACGATATCCATTATTTGCAGTCCTACGCGCATTTGTGATTCACACAAAAATAGGTATAGAATTTCAGATCAATTCTTTTTTTAAGTATCAAATTTCGAAAGAATCGATTCGGGAATTTGCGGATAAAGAATAAAATTAAAACGGTAAAAACTCAGATACAACTGGACCGATTGGACCCGTTACCGACCTTAACCGTGACATCAGCATATGTTTAAGAGTTATCGTGTTTACAACCGAACATTTTTGACCTCGGATTCTTCATCAGTGAGTCCAAGCGAGTCGGTTGAGACCACTCCTTGCTCAAAATTCGAAACATACAAACATTTGGTCAAAACTATGGTATGGTGTTATCCTAATAAGAACAAGCGCGAAACAATTATTTCGTTAATACCTCGCACATAGCTTCAAATCATTCATTTCAGAATCGAGCATTTCCAATTGGAAATCTTCATTTTGTAATATCAATTCTTCCACTTTTACAGACATGGAAATTTCAGTGATTGCAATATTTCAGTGATTATTTTCCTTTTGACATTTCCAGAATAAAGAAGATAACTAATCAAAATACATAATGCTGAGAGATAAAAGAATCGAATACAAATCAAGATACAGAGCAGGTAGGAAATAATAAACAATTAGGATTATTCAGCAGCATTTTTTCATTCCTCCTTTGTCAATATTCCTGAATTGGTTCGTCTTATAATGAATTCGGAAATGTAAACTCGGAAAGCCAACAAATTATCACTGAATGCGGAGCACACCAGGTAATTTTTGTGGTAACTTCAGTATTTCAAAAGGTCTGGAAAACAACAGAGCCAACCAGAGTGCTAAACAGGATATACACAACCACTCATATTATGTATTTGTATAGAAAGCTTTGTGAGTGGAATATATGCAGCCAAATGTGCTTAATTCACATCGCATTCGGGCTAATTGCTTACATGGATTTAAAGCTATTTAATATCGTATTGTAACCACAGCTAAATTACTAACTCCTACATATCAGGTATGTGAAATTTATTCGGATCAGAAAATTTTACCTAAAAGATTGAGCTATCTCTAAATTTTTCGTCTAGTCAAATGTGATAGAAATAGTACCGAAACGTAGTTATCAATACATTTAATGCCCATCACTAGCTGCTGATAAAGAATATTATTTTAGGTAACATGTTGCGTGGATTCTTTTTTCGGTAACCATTAAGAATAACACGATCGTTTCTGTTTTCCATATTTTATACAGGGTGTCCATTACTCGACGTCAACCCGGAACCGGGTGAAAGGACAAGAAATGCTGGTTATCAGAAAAATATAAAAAAAATCTAAGTTGCATGATTTTAAAATAATGCGCTTTTTTCTTTGCTATGTAACCTTGAATAATGCTTGTCTAAACTGTAATCAAAATTTTGATACCAGCTGATCTAGGTTTCATAAAAATAGGGCTTACTTCTCAGAAAAAAAAATCGGAATAATTAATTGCCTAGTTTCAACTGACTGTATTGAAAAAAAAATGTACTACGTAGGTTTGGCATGTTTTTTCAAAAGTTGGCGCATTTAGTGAGGATTCCAAAATGGTATAATACTTGTTTAATTGCAGCTGCCGTAGTTCAAATTTATTTTCGATTGCCTTTGAATACACTTTTTCGTTAACTGCTTCCCAGTAATAGAGTCCAATGGGTTCAAGTCCGGTGAACGGGCCGGCCACGAGATTGGACCAGAACGTCCGATCCATCTTCCGGGAAAAAATGTTACCAGAAAAAAAAATTTCAGAAAAATTTCTCAGGAAAATTTTTTTCTGGAAAAATTATTTTCTCTGCAAATTTTTTTTTCTGATAACATTTTTTCCCAAGATGGATCGGACTTTCTGGTCCAATCTCGTGGCCGGCCCGTTCACCGGACTTGAACCCATTGGACTCTATTACTGGGAAGCAGTTAAAGAAAAAGTGTATTCAAAGGCAATCGAAAATAAATTTGAACTACGGCAGCTATAATTAAACAAGTATTATACCATTTTGGAATCCTCATTAAATGCGCCAACTTTTGAAAAAACATGCCAAACCTACGTAGTACATTTTTTTTCCATACAGTCAGTTGAAACTAGGCGATTGTTTATCTCGAATTTTTTTTCCGAAAAGTAAGCCCTATTTTTATGGAACCTAGAGCAGCTGTATCAAAATTGTGATTACGGTTTAGACAAGTATTATTCAAGGTTACACAGCAAAGAAAAAAGTTGGAAAAAGTTGATATTTGTGGCAACAGGAGCGAAAAGACTGCCACAGGGTGTGGAATTTTGCGTGTTTTTTTAAATGCTCATTATTTTAAAATCATGCAACTTAGATTTTTTTTATATTTTTCTGACAACCAGCATTACTTTCCTTTTCACCCGGTTCCGGGTTGACGTCGAGTAATGGGACACCCTGTATATAACAAGCAAACTTTTGCCAACTAAAATCGTATGAAATTTTGGCGGTTTTTTCATTGCTAGGGTAGTGTTCAACTGCAACGTGATTCTTCCCGGCCTTTTAATCATACTTTCGGACTAGGTTGGAAAATGCTATTTTTTCGAAGAAAAGCGCCTCAGAAGTGGGTATCCCACGCATATCAAATAATTTTTGTTTATAACCCTGTCAACCGAATTAGTCAGAAGTTTTTGTCACTAAAGCTGTACCAAACGTTCACCACAATGTTTAAATACATTGAGATACTATACTTTCGGTTTTTAGTGAATAAGTGTGTCAAACTTATATGTACAAATGATCCTATTAACTTAACTAGTTAAAATTTGAAGAAAAAAAACGTTTTTTGCGAATATCTGCTGAAATTTTTTCGTACATAAAACAGATTCGAAAGCATTTTTCATTTTCATTTCGTAAAGTCTAAATAGGGAAAGGTTTTGAAGGGTTTGAGATTGTTTTCGCCTAGCTTCTAACGCTATTGAAAAAAGTACGGTTTTGAAATGCCAATTAGAACCAACAACGTGTTATACACAAAAGAAGTACTCCTGATAATACGCTCTAAAGTCGGCGTTTTTCGAGATTACTTTCTACATTTGCGTAGAAGTAAGGGGAAAACCCCCAAAACCTTCACCATTTGCAGATCAGGAACCAGTGAAAGAATTAAATTTGAACAAATGTATCATTTCCAAAAAAAAAACCGAATTATAATTTATTTACATCTGATTTTATCGACATTCCAAACAAAATCCAAGTATCAGTAAAATATATCGACATGTTCCAGAAGTATTAAATTTTTTGGTATTCTCATGATATTTTGCACCGAGTTCTTACAGAGTCATTACGCAGCAAAATATGAAAAATTAGCTCCCATCTGATTCCTTGTCCGACTAATATACGAAAAATAAAATTTCGAACTTCAACTATTCATTTCATATTACTGGACCGATTTGGCTCTTCAACATTTTAGCAGAACTAGTCCAACTTCAAAACAGCCCTGAAATGTCAAGGCTCTAGCTCATACTCTTTCAATGAATCCAACTGGGACTTCTCCTAGGTAAAAAATCGAAACTGAAGTAGGGTGAGAGGTTCAGTTGTTGACACCCTGATAGTGATTGAAACTTTGCGCATATACCGATGTAATAAACTATTGGTGCTATCTAAGGTTTTTTCATCTGTCTCTTCCTATTTCAGAATGTTTCATTTCTATTTGGGACAAGTTCAATTTCCTCAGGTTATCATCCTGAAAACGGCATCATTAGATATTTGGCGTAAGATTTTGCAGTAGTGTCAATTAGTGTATATTCTAGAGTTCACTTAAGGATAGCGACTGCATAGAATTGCGTATATTTTCCGATTTTTTTATGTTTCATATTCGTTAGAAGTTTTCTGTTGTTTGGAAGGTTCCAAGGAATATTTAATTGATGTAAGTAAACCTTTCAATGATTGATATATTAAGTTCAAACCATTTGTAAATGATTGCGTCAATAATATTATGTCGAACAGTGATTGACATAGGCTACAACCTTAATATATAAATCATTGAAGGGTTTACTTACATCAATTAAATATTCCTTGGAACCCTTCAACCAATAGCAAACTTCTAACGAATATGAAACAGAACAACATCGAAAAATATACGCATTTATGTGTAGTCACTATCCTTAAGTAAACTCTAACATATACACTTATTGACACTACTGCAAACTTTCGCGCCAAATATCTAATCATGCGTTTTCAGAATGATAACCTTAGAACTCAAATAGAAATAGAACATTCTGCAATATGGGACACAGATGAAAACCCGCCTAGATAGCACCAATAGTTCATCACATCGGTATATATGTGAAGATCACTGATACTTTATGTTATTTCTTTGTTTATATGGAATAAAATTGTCTGAACTTTCCTATTTATTTTTAGTATGAATGTATCAGTTGCCCATATAATAGGGGCGTTCGGCATTGACCTCCGCGAGCGGACGGATTTTTTAGTCACGTGACCACAGACCGTACAGATAAATCTGAAGTATCTGGGAATAAACGAACGGTACAGAGCATCTGCCACAGAACATACTGCTCTGTTCTACTTTTATAGATTATGAGATTTCAAAGATCACTATTTTGGGAAATATGCTCATCTTTTAACGATACTTTCACCCTTTTAGTAGCTCTTCCATAAAATCTCAATTAAATAATTAGGTGCAAACGCACTGAATGCAAAAGAAACGAGTAATGCAATATCCCCTTCTGGTCGTTGTTGGCGATAGTTGTACCGAAAGATCCTGATCAATTAATTGATTAATTACACGAAAAAGAAACGGGAAAGCAATATCTCTTCCTGCCCATTCATAACTACGATAGCTATATTGAAAAATTTCAATTAATTAATTGAGTTTTTAATGAATAAATGAAAACAGAAGAATAAAACTGTTAGAATTTTTCAATCTATCGGTTGTCGGATCAGGAAACTCAACATAAAACAAAAAAAAAATATAAAAAACATAAAACTCTATGGATAAAATCGCTTTACTCCGTCGAAATAGACCGAGAGAAAAGATCGACGTCCGATTGCTCAGATTTTTATGACGAACGGTACAGATGTGTATTCCCCTCAATCCGGATGTAATAAACGAACGGTTCAGATCGATCCGACACGTCCGATGTCGATGCCGAACGCCCCTAATGAGAATGTATAAGTAGGGGGAAAGCAGGATGATATCATAACCAATATTGATGCAAAAGTGAGATGAAATTATGTCAATGACTATCATACTGGATGTCAATTACTATCGAAGTATCTCAATGAATATCAAATATGTAACTTCGAGGAAATTGGCGTCTCCTCGAATATTCACTCGATATTTAGAGAAAGTTCGAAGGTAATACCATAATAGCAACATTCAACAATAGTTCCGTAATAACTACCATGGTGTTAAAGTGAAGTAAGGAACCGAATTCTCCTACTGAAAGTATCCATGCCCTTAAGGTGTCAATCACTAGAACTTTCACCCTAGGGTAAAACCCGGATAGATGCCTCAGTTGGATAGATGCCCCATTTTCAAAATACCTAACTTCCGAAACACGTATCAAAAAAATAATTTTATAAGTAGCTGCTACAGTCACCCTGGACCTTAGTTTTGTGAGGGTTATTGTAAAGTGAAGCCGTTTTTCGCTAGTGTGTGCGATCATCTCAGCAGTGAACTTCACAAACATGCCAAACTTTTAGAGGTAGGTATTTGCCGCTGTATAACTTTTGAAGTGGTAAAACATTCATCGATTTTTTTTATTACGCCAATACAGTGTTTCATTGAGTGTACATCTGAGTACAAATAGTTTTTGTTTTCTTCTTAATTTATTAAAAAAATTCATGGGCATCTATCCCTATCGAAAAGGATAGTTGCCCTGATTTTTTGAGGTATAGGTGCCCCTTAGGACATCTAAACTAAAACCATATCTTCTTAGCAGATTTTCGATTCATTGTGTTATTTTGATTTTAAACTTGATTCCTGATCATTTTTGTTGAGACTTATTATTTAATTAATTTATCATGAATGTGTGGAATAATGCTTTATGTTAATATGAAGAATGCAACTTTTCGATTAATATATGCTTTGGAAATTCAATTAAAACTGCACAATTGTTGTTAATTCGCTCCATGTTACGTACATAAAGTTGCTGTTTTAAGCATAGACAATCTCATTGCATTAAGTTGGTTTTTTGTTCACACAGTATGAAGGGCACCTATCCTTCCCAGTATTTTCACACGGTGTGGCAACTATCCATACTTGTAGGCACTATCCCCAAAAAAGGGTTCTACAAAAATCAAATTATTGTGAAATTGGGATTGCTATGTCAGAGAATAGTCTCAGTATTCCAATCAAATAATGGGGCTTCCTACACTCATAGAAATTACAGATAATTAAATCAATATTTTCAAAAATATGAGGCGAATTCAAAAAGTGGGGCATCTATCCGGGTTTTCCCCTATTCACATTTGGCCGAAACTATGAAACGCTGTTTGCCTAGAAACCAGCGCGCAAAAAATTTTAATATTTTCACAAATTCATCTCGAATATTGTACGCCCAGATAGGAGCTCACCCAAACTAGGTTAAGTGATAAACAGAATCGATCGATCCACATAACATTGTAATTATCATCATTACTCACCTAGCATAATTTCAACATCTGCATGCCTCAATCTCCTGTAGGAGTTCCTGAATCCAAGCATTTCGACAACACACACCAGGATATCACATTATGTTAGGGTAAAACAGCCATAGCATGTTTGTAATAATTGTAAATTCTACCTTTATATCATGGTCATGTCAAATATTGATCATTTTCTGACTGCATTATTTATGGAATTTCTTGATTCAGTAGGTCTTTAACTCCCTGCTATATTTTGTTGTGTATTTTGTGTATTGATTTTTCATTACAACTGAATAAAATATGGGATCTGAGAAGAGCAACACGATATGAGTCATGAAGGCAATTTCCTTCCGATTCATGACAGTTCTAATGACATAAATAAGTGCAGGTTATGTGGAAAAGATATGTATCTAACTTATCTAACGCACGTTCGAAATAACTTTCTATCAATTTCCCTCGTAACGGTTTATTGAAACGGTCATGTTTCCGAAACAACATAACGTTATTATAGGGAGGAATCAATAACAATCGATAAGATTCCAGCGATGCTTTGAATTATGCAAGAAATGCAGTGAAAATGGTTGAAAAGAATAAGTTGACCGTGCATATAGAATGTTCTAGAACTATTTGGACGAACTTTTTCCAGAAATACGATACGACAGAAATATATGCCTACTTTCTGTCGTTAAAGTGTGATTTCCCCCACAATGAAATTCGAATGTTTTATCGATAAAACTAATATAAGATATGCGATAGATATCAGGCAGTTTATTGTTGGATAAGTATATTAATGGTCTCGAAGACCCTCGAACATATGAAAGGTTATGTTTGATGTATTAATATAGACTTGGGTTCCGTACACAAGGTAGGTACCAATTTTTTATACGTTGGGAGCGGTTTTACAACAAATATTTAAGCGGTTTTACAACAAAGATTGTCAAAAAAATGGATTCAATTAAATTTGCATAGAACAGGAACTTCATATTTAAAGAAGCTAAAATCTTGAAAGCATAGGCCCCTGAGATCCAGAGAATCACTTTTATGTAGAAAAAATGTGATGTGTGACATAAATGTTTCAGAATTCTTCTTCCTTTGACGCGATATTAAAGCGGTTAAAAGTTGAATGGTTCACGAATGGTTTGAAAGTTTAGGTTCGAAATGTCCAACTCCATATGGAAGGAAATAATAAATTATATTCGGAAGTAAAGATTCGAGAATACCTATCATGAATTTCACTTGCAATATCGAAACATTCACTGAAAAAAACTGATCGAATGAACTTACGATGTTCTAGGTTTCAATATTACCAGTGCATTCGCCATTTTGTGATATACAACGAATTTTGATTTTTTGCAGTCTTTTTCTATCAGGAGAATGAGTCATTTTATCAAAAACGTTGTAATTACTGGAGTTTGAGCCACGAATGATTCTAATTTATTCAGCAGTAATACTTGAAGAAAAACATTATTATTCAAGAGATAATCCAATTAATTCTGACATTTTCAGGCTCAACTCCGGCTCAGTTATCTTGATTGAGTTGGAAAATAGCTTGAAATCGGATCAAATAGTTCAGAAGTCTCACAATAATCCGAACTCCAATATTTTACTTAAGAAATTCACATATCGCAGAAAAATTTTAGATTCTTGTCTACTCTATGATTACTGGTTTTGAAAAATATCTTGATATTAGATATTGAACCGTAATATATTGAAAATTCGACATCTTTCGAGAAATTAGTAGTATCTATAAGCAAACAGCGGGAGTTATAGTAACTCACATTAATAAATCGAAAAAGGAGAAGCCTTGATGTAGAGGACGACACACGAGCGAAAAAGTAAGAATTGGAGGGAAGAATTGTAGGGTCTTGAAACGCAAATATTTTGAATTCATAGTTTCGCAAAAACTTCAATTAGGTATCGGAGTTATTTCTGGTTATTTCGGCTAAAAAGAAAATTACGAGATCTGTCCTCAGTTCGGTGGAAATTGAGGAAGTACAATTTAACCCCGATATAATATCTCATAATTAGAAAGAATTCATGCGATGATGGTACGAAATATGTTAAGAGCTATGTGATCAAAGATAAAATCGTAATCGTAAATGAAATATTTTCTCTTTCCGAATTTTCCTAAGAAATTGTCTATCGGCGGAAATGGACTGAGTCAAATTCAACCCAAAGGTAATACTTCTTAAATATCAAAAGGTGACTTTGCTTACCGAAGTAGATACACTTTAGATGGTAAAGAATAATTTTTAGGTACAACTGCAGAAATAAGAGGAGCACCAAATGATACTACCACATAGTAAATAGTGCAGTAAAAAAAATTTTTTTTTAAATTATTTACAATCATTCAGGAGTTGTGAGTAATGAAAATAATCAATCAAGTGGATGCAATTTCGAGATTGGTGATAATGCTAGAAAAAATCCTATTCCGCAATCCGATTCAGACAAGATGAAAACTCAACTGAAATCGATAGAAAATGAATGTACTTCAGCTTTTGTTGTCACTTGCAGTTGTCCCATCATAAATTTTCAATTATATCCGATTCCCATCAAACAATTACCACTTATAAGAGAATATATAGTCGCATTTGAATACAATACAGGGTTGGGATAAAGTTCGGCACCAAATTAATATCTTTAAAACGAAACGGGCGATATTTTTGAAATTTGGCAGCTGAGTGTAATGGACCACAATGCATCTGATGAGCATATTTTCATTAATGAGATACTTCCGGTTTAACCGGAAATGACCAAAAATTTTTTTATTAAAATGGGACACCCTGTATATTTCTGCAGATTCTAAAAGTGCACCTTGTTTCGGATCTGTCCATATTGGGTTCCATGTAAAAATTCTCTGTTAAAAGAAGAAATTCAGTCTTTTTGTACATTTGAGAACAAATCCATTCAAATAAATAAATCGTTGTTATTTGTATCAATAGTGAGAAAAAAAACGAAATACTTTGTAGTAGATAACTCTTTCTGCTTTTCATGACGTATTTTTTATGAAAATCTATAAAAAGAAGATATACTTACAGCTTTTACTAGTAGAAAAAAATTCTTAGAAATAATTTTAAAAAAATCATTTTAAATGTTCGAAGTGCTTGCCATTCACCTCCTGACAATATGCCAGTCTATTAACAAATTCTTGAGTAACTTTTATCAAGACTTCTCCATGTATTGATGCACATTCATCAAGAATCCGTTGTCTCAATTCTTCTTTTTACAGATAATTTTTACATGGAACCTGGTATGGACAGATCCGAAACAAAGTTCTCTTTCAGAATCTGCAGAAATATACAGGGTGTCCCATTTAAATAAAAAAAAATTGGTCATTTCCGGTTAAACCGGAAGCATCTCATTAATGAGAATATGCTCATCAAATGCATTGTGGTCCACTACACTCAGCTGCCAAATTTCAAATTATCGTCCGTTCCGTTTTAAATATATTAATTTGGTGCCAAACTTTATCCCAACCCTGTATATTGTATCCCGATTGAATAACCAGTCATTGGACATGTTGTTTGAACTGATATATCAAATTATTCAACTGTTTACATATTTAGGTATAGCCCCATACGAGTGTAGTAAGCACTGACATTTTAATGTTTTCAGAAGGACGATTATTAGAATTGGAATAATACTTTCAGTATTTCGGTGTAAGCAGTAGGATTTTTTTCACTTACAGTAGAATTGGTTTATTATGATTCGTTTTCGTTTCATACACATAAGTCGGACATAACGACTCCGTTTATAGCGACATAAGTACCGCTTATAGTGATATTATCCGTATTGAGACCTTTTTTAAGGAAATGGAAGATAAATATGTATGTATGGTTTAGGCAATGCGACATAATTTTCTTTCGTTTTAATTAACCTGCGAACCCATTTCCTTTCGTTACGCATTCTATCCCATGTATTATTTTCAACACATTACACCACCCTGTATTAGATACTCGAGGTCGGCCCATTTTTGGAACGGTATATCACTGAAACGGAAACTACACTTTAATACAGGGTGTCCCAAGATGTCCCATATACTCAATACCTCGGCTCTAAGGCAAGGTAGAAAGTTCGAATAGAAAATATTCTAAATTGCAGCAAAAACTCTAACTGAATCCGTCGTTGAAATTTTGTTAATAATTACTACCCCAGGAATATTATTTTGAAGTTCACTATAAGATTATTTTCACTCTAAACGATTCCCTAGCAGAAGAAAAAAACCGTTGAAACAATTTTTTATCATTCACCCTTAAAAGTATTAATTATGCAGAAAGCTACACTCCCTCAATAGTGAAAAACTTAGATATCTAGCTCCAAAGTTTTTATTAATTTTTAAAATATCTTGTGGGCTGCTCAGATGTTTTTTGGTATCTTTTTGGAATTATCGATAGATTTTGTCATATTTTATGTGTCTGATTATTCATACATGTCGAAAAGGACAAAAATACATAATTTTTGAGAGGTTGGTAGGTTTTTGTTCTTCGAGAAATAGGGCATTCTTCCAATGAATATATTAAATGAAACCGTATTTTTATTTTCGGAAAACAAAAGTTGCATTTTGAACATCATATTTATTTCAAAATCATTTTATTTCAGTTTGTATCCACTTCGAAATCAAAAGATAAGATATTATATCCAACATTTTCGATTTGTTAACACCCTGCAAATTCTCCAATTTTCACTCAGCGGTACTGGATCGGTAAAAATTTCTCCAGAAGCAGGTCTCCATCGAGAAGATTTTTTGATAAGGTTGAGAAAAATCATGTTGCTGAACAATCCGCAGAAATGGCTCCAGTTCATCAATTTCGATTGATTTTTGATTTTATCTCTGAAATCTGTAATTTTTTGATTGGTAATATTTTTACACAACTTAACACATCAATAAAAATAATACAAAACAAAAATTAGGTAAAGTTATTTAGTACGTTTTCTGAAGAATTTTTTACAAGAAGAAGCTGAAAGCTGCCAACCCACTTGGATGCACCGGGCGCTAGGTATATCCTTTATTATGTATATTAAATGTTTTGCTGTATATCAATAATACCAAGTGGGATGGAAGGTTTCTGCAAACTGAAGGATTTATCGAAATGAAGATGTGGGTTAGTCTTTTATGAGTTCAACGAGTCAAGTATTTTTAGAGGTTTGGTAGCTTTTTACATGATGTAAAGCAGGTTTTTAATAACACCTATACACATCCAACTCAATATCAAGGATATTGTGGATTGGTAGCTCTCTGCATAACGCCGTCCAATTATAAATTGTGGCATATCCAAACAGTCAATAAAATGTCTTTCTAGCATAACAAAACGATATACTTCAAGAACCAAAGTGACCGATTCTTATCGGTGACCACAGAGATTTTTCCACAATTTTAAATATTATTTCTAAAGGTTGAATTACTTCTACTATGGAATCGTTAAGAGTGAAAAAAACTGAGGGTGCAATTTCAAAAAATATATCATGTGGTAGATTTTAGGAGTTGTGAATAGAAACAAAATTTCAACTACGGTTTCTGGTAGTTTATGTTGCCATTTAAAATTTTATTTTGTTTGAACTACCTTGTCTATCTAGGAACACCCTCTATACTTTGAGCATAACATCGGACCTACGATCAAAAAATTCCAACCACCCTGTATCACAAACTCGCGGTCTAGCGTACCCATTTTTCGAAAGGTATCACTCGAGCGAAAACTACCCTCGACGACGGGTGCGCGTTGGGTAAGCGACGTGGACACAGCGGCGTCTCGGACGGCAGCGTGGTCGCGCTGTCCATAGCCGACTAATATCGCGATTGATAATTAGAGGGCAACGATGATATTACTACGCATCCCTGTGACACTCCGCAGCCACGGAAAAGAACGCGATCATCGAGCCGAACGTAATGCTCTAGATTCCAGTCGATAGCTATGATTGTGGTGGAACTCCACCCTCGTCTGTTATTGACTGACATCGCTCTAGAAATTATAGGACGAATGTCGACTTGTCTTCTCAACGTTGTTAGTCTTGTAGGGTGACGAATCTGACGAATCGAGTTGCTATAACGTCTTCTTTATGGAACTGAGGACCTGTTGTAACGCTAGAACTCCTGCTAGCTCGAAGTCCCTGTTCTAACGTGCAATTAATTTGAAACGAGAAAAATAATAATAAAAGGAACCAATTTTTCTTTCTTCTCTACTTGAGTGAGGGTTATTAACAAGATGGTATTATTTATTTTTTTGCTTTTATTTTATAGTCGCCAATCAAATCGTTATCAAAATCGCTAATTCTAAGTGGTTAGTTCGATATTATCTCTTTACGCCAAGCAACAGAGCTACAAATGATTAGTTTTTTGCCAAAAATACTACCTGGACGCCACCTGTGCCATTCCGTGCAGGACAGTCCGTTGTTTATTCCCACCATGTTTTCAACACGAAAATGCCATTTTTTTTATTTGTTATTAACAAAAAACAACAAAAATACACGTTCTTTTTAGTTTTTTCGTTGCAAAATGGAAACTATAGATGCAGTGATAACGTTGCAATGGGATGAATTGTAGAGAATTACATTGTGAAGAGAATGATGGGTCAAACGATCCGATTGAATAATTGAAACTGGGGAAAAGCGGAAAAAACCGGAAAATTGCGTGTTTTTTTCTTTTAACTCATAACTCTGCCATTTTGCAATATTAAGAACTGAAACTTCACACGATAGTAGCTATTGACGTGCAATTCATGTGTGCCAAAATTGGATTCGGTCGGATAAATAGTTTTCACATAATTCCCATTTGAATTTTTTTTGGACATATTTTCGCGGAGAGCTGGATGCGTTTGAGGTCGTCCGATTGAAATTAAAAAAATTGATTTGGAAAGAAGACGTGATCGGTAACAAAAAGTCTATTCTGATTTTTCAATAAAACGCGTTTAAGTGTGTTAAAAACTAGTGAGAACATGAGGGAAAACGGCCGACCGAGCGAGAGCGGTCGAGTGGAGAGGAAATAAGCGAATCGAGGGGAAACGTATACATATGTGTACAAAATTTGGTGCGCTCTCCGCGCACCAATTCTTATACTCGGCGACCGTTGGCTTTCGCGGCGTTTCCCCTCGATTCGCTCATTCCCTCACCACTCGACTAGTCTCGCTTGGTCGGTCGGTTTCCCTCATGTTCTCACTAGTTTTTAGCACACTTAAACGCGTTTTATTGAAAAATCAGAATAGACGTTTTTTTACTGATCACGTCTTCTTTCCAAATCAATTTTTTTAATTTCAATCGGACGATCTCAAACGCATCCAGCTCTCCGCGAAAATATGTCAAAAAAAAATTCAAATGGGAATTATGTGAAAACTATTTATCCGGCCAAATCCAATTTTGGCACACATGAATTGTACGTCAATAGCTACTATCGTGTGAAGTTTCAGTTCTTAATATTGCAAAATGGCAGAGTTATGAGTTAAAAGAAAAACACGCAATTTTCCGGTTTTTTCCGCTTTTCTCCAGTTTCAATTATTCGATCGGATCGTTTGACCCACCATTCTCTTCACAATGTAATTCTCTACAATTCATCCCATTGCAACGTTATCACTGCATCAATAGTTTCCATTTTGCAACGAAAAAACTAAAAAGAACGCGTATTTTTGTTGTTTTTTGTTAATAACAAATAAAAAAATGGCATTTTCGTGTTGAAAACATGGTGGGAATAAACTACGGACTGTCCTGCTCGGAATGGCACAGGTGGCTTCCAGGCAGTATTTTTGTCAAGGAAATATCTCTATTGCTTGGTCTGCTTCCTTAAAATTCGAATGCACAATTCAACCTTATTTCTTTAAGAAGCAAATAGGTATAAAATGTAAAACTTTACTGTCTTGTATGTCAATACACAGGCAGAATTGCACCAAAATTCAGTTGAGGTATACTTAGCGTGAAATGGGCGAAATGGCACGAATGTGAGAGGTGACAACGTCCTCGGTGAGTGGCGATGTACCAGGGTGAACTAGGTGTACCTGGGTGGTCGAAAGATCTGCAAAATCGGCCCAAAATTGGCAATCGGCAAATCGGACTTTCAATCGCTTTTTTATTAATCTCGTGAAGACAGAGCATCCAAAATAATAATGAACCGAGAAAAGGATTTATTCCAGTCCGACCATTCGCAACCTGCGCTCGAATATTAGCGATCTTTGCGCCCCTTCACGCGAATCTACAAACGTTTAAATTTGAACGTTACACTGTGCCACCACTTGCTGATAAGATGCTGATAGATATCTAACAAATATCCTTGAAATGAATATACATAAATAACTCTTTTCATTGTAGCCTTAAAGATTTTTCATTCGAGAAAATAATTTATGATATTCCATATTTAGAATCTGAAAACACCTCAATGTGATAGTTTTATAGTTTAAAAAGGGGTTATAGTTCACTGCGACCTCAAGATCTATTGTGCCCCCTTTACAGAGCTGTTCTGGCCACACCCTTCACAGTTTGCCTTCCAGTTCCAGAGATCTAATGACATCCAATGTCTCTGTGATGGCTTCAATGAGGCTAGTTCCTCACTCTCACAAGTTTCTTGCCCAAGGCATTCTCTCCTAAGGCTGGCAATGTCAAAGCATTTCGTGACTAGGTGAATGAGGGTTTCTTCCACCTCCTCACAGTACCTACTCTCGTCAGTGTCCGATAATCCTATCCTCAACAGGTGCTTCCTGAGGAGACAGTGTCCTGTAAGAAAGCCAGTGAGGAGGTGTAATTGTTTCTTACCAAGATCCAGATATCTTTTGGATATTGCTGTTTCAAAGTTTCGAAGGAACTTAGTGGAATGATCCATCCGTGTGAGATTTCGCCAGAGTTTTTCCCTCTCGGCTATCTCCTTCTCCAGAAACTCCTTATAGGTACATTTACCTATACCACAGAAGGTTCTGGACCAATGAGTGACATTCGTGCGCCCTCTTTGGCGAGTGTATTGGCCTCTTCGTTTCATTTGATTCCCGAATGGCCGGGAACCCAGGTTAAAAAGATCTTATTTTTCTTGCCTACCTTATTGAGTTTGTTCCGGCCCTCCCAGATCATCTTTGGGTCGATCAAGTAGCAGCTCAGTGCTTTAATAGCCGCTTGACTATCTGAGTGTATCGATATATATCACTTCTGGCAGTTTCTTTCAGATTAATATCTAGACATCTTTCAATAGCTAGAATTTCCGCTTGAAAGACGCTCATATAAGAGCCTACCGACCGTGCACACTTGGTACTTGGCCCATATATCCCAGCTCCAGCTCCTGTAGAGGTTTTGGAACCTTCTGTACACCATTTTACTGTATTTTCTTTGAGGTTATAGTCGGTGTATTCCCGTTTCCATTCTTCTCTTTTACTTATCAATGTCCTGAAGTTTTTCTTACTTTCTGGATCTTTACATAACTAGGGAGGTTCGCAGATGAGATGTAGTTGTTCAGGGAGGACCAGACTCTCTGATTCTTTATTATCCTTACCTGTACCTTCTCGAGATATTCTGAGGATATCTTCATGGGCTACCCTATCAATCACTAGATGTAGAGGTGTGAGATCCGTAATGACCTCAAGTGCTCTAGTTGGGCACGTTCTCATAGCTCCAGTGATGCACACACAGGCAAGCCTCTGTCCTTTATCGAGC
This sequence comes from Propylea japonica, assembly GCA_013421045.1. Classification (NCBI taxonomy): domain Eukaryota; kingdom Metazoa; phylum Arthropoda; class Insecta; order Coleoptera; family Coccinellidae; genus Propylea; species Propylea japonica. The sequence continues at coordinate 33,357,786 of CM024246.1, forward strand.
ATTTTCCTCGTAGTTACATAACTTGCCTTGGCAAACCAGGCTACTGTCCCATATGTGATTATATTTCTCACAATCATGACGTACATCCATCGCAGTATTTTTGGGTTACAACCCATCTGTAAGATAGCTATAAGTAACTCATCAGCAAGTGGTAAAACAGAACTGAATCTCCTTCTGGAATAAATTCTGGTAGATGGTGGTTAGTTTTCCATTGTTCAGCCCTACAACCCTTAAGGTCTGTTTTACCATTAGCTGATGAGTTACCGATAGCTATCTGACACAAATCGTTGAAATATATTCATGATTTCATTACATCGAAATGCATTAAGGTTTTCAACATGGAATATCATAAATTATATAAAAAGAAAGGAATATATTCCTGACTGAAAAATCTGAAATTTTAATGAATAGGGATATATTCAGTTCAATGATATATGCTAGATAGCTATCAAAACCTTATCAGAAAGTGGTGGAACTCATCCCTCTTCTAGCAGATATAGCAGTTATTATTATGTAGTTCTCGATCTCGTCTTTTGAGAAATGGAGAAAGGTGAAAACCGCAGAGTCTTCCACTCCTTTCATAGGACCAGGACTTTTCTGTAGAATTGCGAAAAGCATCTATAAAGAAATTTCCGAAGAAAGGGGAATCAGAAAGGCATATATAGGCAGATTTTTCCGGAGTTTGAAGCACTAACAAATTTGAAGAGAATGTTTAATCCTGAGAAATCTGATTCAGCTGGAGGCCATCAAAAGCACATACACATACTAAATTGAGAAAAAATAAAGAGAAATTATTTCTATGTTCAGTTCGTTTCTGTGCGCTTCTTAGTCTCACTGCTGAAGAATTCGAGGTCAAAAGTTATTCTGTACGGCCGCATGAACACGATAACTCTCGAACAGATGAGGTAAGGATTCTTAATTTTAAGGGTAGGCTTGGTTGGCTTCAGATACCGCGATTGTGTTCGTTTACGGGTCAAATCGGTTCAATAGTTACGGCATTGGTTATTTTTACTATTTTCTCAATTCTTCCGTAACTACTCGTCCCATCTATTCGAAATTTGGTATTCAGAATAAAAATATCGACGTTCAAACTTGTATGAAATTTTACGAGAGTCGTACGTTAAGAAAAAATATTTTTTCGAGTTTTGAAGTTGTTCTTTCCGATTTCAAAACTTGTTTCTTTTAAAGGTAGATATCAACAGGAAAGTTGAATTTATGAATATATGGAATGAAACCAATAGCTCTCAGGATATTCAAATTTAAGTTATCGTTTTCCCGAAATGGACAAGTGCGCAAAACGTTTTTGACTTCACGTCAAGACTTTCTTGAACTTTTGGCATAAACCATCGACTTGAATACAAATCCATAATTCAATCAATCCTCGAACTTTCTGGAGCTTCTCATTGACTAACGAATTTATTCAAAACCAATTATAATGGTTTGACTGAAAAATCAACATATTAAGCCGAAACTATCATTTTATAACGAACAGCCCCACCTTTACCCCAACAAAATAACAATTTTCAAATTAATCCGCTTGTGAAGTATCACGAACCGATTGTATGCAAGCTCGAATATTTCTCGAGAATTTTCCGTTCATGGACTTTTTCCCCAATTATCATACTGCGCCCGCTTCAAAGCTCTCCGTGTAGCCTGAAAACCATGGGTTTCCTCCCTCGGGAGTTCCGTCGAAGTCGAAGAGCCTCTCAATTTGTGAGAGTTAATAAATTTGTCAATGCCTTCGAAGTAGATGCGAGTATGGAGCAGATGGTTGGCTGGCGCTCGTTTGAATAAGCCCGCTTAAAATTGAAAAGATATTGATGTTACTCGTTGAGAGGGATTAGGGAATTCAAAGAGACCGCTATGTCATTATGAAAATACTTATCACACTCACTTGAGTTTTTTCCGGTCGTCTTTTTTGTTACGTGCTTTATATAGTCATGTGGAATTTCATAGCAAACGCTACAGAACAATTTGATTGATATCTTGATGTTTACCATTTTGAGTATTAGGTATACATTGTGGAACAGCCAGATGGAATGAATTAGATATCGAATATCTAAGGCCGTTTTGCACTGCGATCATTGAGGTCTTTTGAGCGTTACCATACAAGAGGTGTGACCTGTAACACAAGCACTACAAGTCCGACAATTGTAAGAATATATTCTACACTTGTAACTGTTTCATAACACAAACCATCTTGTAATTACAAGTACGGACTAGTAATTACGTCAAATCTCTACATATGTAAACTTTTTCTGTAACATAAAGTTCACACTTGTATAATCGTGTCACGGAATTTTCTACAAGTGTAGACAATGTTTTACATATCTCCAACTCTAGGTAAATACAACACATTTTAATGTATTTGCAAAAATTAACAAAAAATCACAACTGAGTAATATATGTTCCTTATAAAGGGATTGTATCCAACTACTATCACAAATTGAAAAAGCAGCAGCCATTTTCATCTTCTTTATATTGTGGTAACGATGCCGTGAACTCTGACATGGGCAGTTGGAGCTCTTGTTCTAATTTTACAATTTCCAGTTCAGTTTTATGGTTCTTCAACCTTAGATATTCTACTTGCAAAGCAAGCTCTTCTGTTTTATCTGAGCAACTTGTTCCCAATCGGAATTATTGACTCTATCTCGCTTCTTTTTCCTGTATAAAAATGCATTTTTCTATTATTATTCCTATTATTTTGCTTCGAAAAGAATTAGGTACCATTGAATTGCTTTGGAATAGATGGGGTTTCGTGAGCACTGATTGGTCCACTTTTATTGGACCGGTGTGAAGTTAGCAGCCACTTTCTTCGGATTGAGCGGCCGTTTCACCAGTGGCGTCGGGTGAAATATAATGTATCATAACTTTTGACTGGAATGAAGTAGCGATATGAATTTCTAGAATATCTTTCTGAAATGATTTCCAATATTATACTATAAAATCAGATTTTTCACCCACCCGGAACTGTAAAAAAAAGCCCTGGAAAAAGGAAAATTATGATCAATCAAAAATAACCGAAAGAAATGGCCTCTACCGATGAACTCACAGGATACGTTTATTATGACCTAAGGAACAAGTGTTATCAACCTCATCTCCTTCGGAAGGGGCCGAGGGGTGAAAATCGACGCCGCCTCCATAGAACCTATTATTATTCTGAACACATCGAAGAAAATGACCTCTACCAATGAAACTCACAGGATACGTTCTTTGTCATTTAAGGAACAAGTGTTATAAATTTCATCCTCTTCGGATGGGGCCGAGGGGTGGAAATCGACTCCGCCGCCTCCATATCTCACACTTATAGAAAAACACCGAAGAAAATGGCCTCTACCGATGAAACTCACAGGATACGTTCTTAATGATCTAATAAACACGTGCTATCAATTTCATCTCCTTCGGATGGGGCCAAGGGGTGGTAATCGACTCCGCCGCCTCCATGTCTCGCACTTATTATAGAAAAACACCGAAGAAAATGGCCTCTAACCGATGAAACTCACAGGATACGTTTATTATGACCTAAGGAACAAGTGTTATAAATTTCATCTTCTTCGGATGGGGCCGAGGGGTGGAAATCGACTCCGCCGCCTCCATATCTCACACTTATAGAAAAACACCGAAGAAAATGGCCTCTACCGATGAAACTCACAGGATACGTTTATTATGACCTAAGGAACAAGTGTTATCAATTACATCTTCTTCGGATGGGGCCGAGGGGTGCAAATCGACTCCGCCGCCTCCATATCTCACACTCATTATAGAAAAACACCGAAGAAAATGGCCTCTACCGATGAAACTCACAGGCCGAGAGGTGGAAATCGACTCCGCCGCCTCCATATCTCACACTTATAGGAAACACCGAAGAAAATGGCCTCTACCGATGAAACTCGCAGGATACGTTTATTATGACCTAAGGAACAAGTGCTATCAATTTCATCTTCTTCGGATGAGGCCGAGGGGTGGAAACCGACTCCGCCGCCTCCATATCTCACACTTATAGAAAACCACCGAAGAAAATGGCCTCTACCGATGAAACTCACAGGATACGTTTATTATGACCTAAGGAACAAGTTTTATAAATTTCATCTCCTTCGGATGGGGCCAAGGGGTGGAAATCGACTCCGCCGCCTCCATATCACACACACTTATAGAAAAACACCGAAGAAAATGGCCTCTACCGATGAAACTCACAGTATACGTTTATTATGACCTAAGGAACAAGTGTTATCAATTTCATCTTCTTCGGATGGGGCCGACGGGTGGAAATCGACTCCGCCGCCTCCATATCTCACACTTATAGGAAAACACCGAAGAAAATGCCTCTACCGATGAAACTCACAGGATACGTTCATTATGACCTAAGGAACAAGTGTTATAAATTTCATCTTCTTCGGATGGGGCCGAGGGGTGGAAATCGACTCCGCCGCCTCCACATCTCATACTTATAGAAAAACACCGAAGAAAATGGCCTCTACTGATGAAACTCACAGGATACGTTTATTATGACCTAAGGAACAAGTGTTAGCAATCTCATCTCCTTCGGAAGGGGCCGAGGGGTGAAAATCGACGCCGCCTTCATGTCTCCCATTTATTTCAGAAAAAAGTCGAAAAAAAACGGCCTTTACAAATGAAACCCATAGGAATTCGTTTTGTGTGATCTGAGGATGGTTATGTACGGGTTTAAAAAAACAAAAAAATTCCAATCATGTATGATATATTACGTGCGTACAATGATACTAAAGCAATAGTTATTTGTTGAGTTACATGAAATAATAATACAATACAAAATACAAAAAGAAGGTAATCTTTATCGTAAATTCATGAAATCAAGATTCGAAGAAGTAAGTTCTTTCAATACATAATTTAAAGTTAAAGTTAAAGTTTTTTCATAAAAAACGTTTCTCTCCAATTTTGTGGTGATTTCTATGAATATTTGCAGATAGTTCAAACATACTTCTCAGAGAATTTCAACCGAAAAATGAAATGTTAGTTAGATAACACTTGTTCCTTAGGTCATAATAAACGTATTCTGTGAGTTTCATCGGTAGAGGCCATTTTCTTCGGTGTTTTTCTATAAGTGTGAGATATGGAGGCGGCGGAGTCGATTTCCACCCCTCGGCCCCATCCGAAGAGGATGAAATTTATAACACTTGTTCCTTAAATGACAAAGAACGTATCCTGTGAGTTTCATTGGTAGAGGCCATTTTCTTCGGTGTTTTTGTATGATAAGTGCGAGACATGGAGGCGGCGGAGTCGATTACCACCCCTCGGCCCCATCCGAAGGAGATGAAATTGATAGCACGTGTTAATTAGATCATTAAAAACGTATCCTGTGAGTTTCATCGGTAGAGGCCATTTTCTCTTCGGTGTTTTTCTATAAGTGTGAGATGTGGAGGCGGCGGAGTCGATTTCCACCCCTCGGCCCCATCCGAAGAAGATGAAATGATAACACTTGTTCCTTAGGTCATAATAAACGTATCCTGCGTTTTCATCGGTAGAGGCCATTTTCTTCGGTGTTTTCCTATAAGTGTGAGATATGGAGGCGGCGGAGTCGATTTCCACCTCTCGGCCCCATCCGAAAAAGATGAAATTGATAACACTTGTTCCTTAGGTCATAATAAACGTATCCTGTGAGTTTCATCGGTAGAGGCCATTTTCTTCGGTGTTTTTTATGATAAGTGCGAGACATGGAGCGGCGGAGTCGATTACCACCCCTCGGCCCCATCCGAAGGAGATGAAATTGATAGCACGTGTTTATTAGATCATTAAAACGTATCCTGTGAGTTTCATCGGTAGAGGCCATTTTCTTCGGTGTTTTTCTATAATGAGTGTGAGATATGGAGGCGGCGGAGTCGATTTGCACCCCTCGGCCCCATCCGAAGAAGATGTAATTGATAACACTTGTTCCTTAAATGACAAAGAACGTATCCTGTGAGTTTCATTGGTAGAGGCCATTTTCTTCGGTGTTTTTGTATGATAAGTGCAAGACATGGAGGCGGCGGAGTCGATTACCACCCCTCGGCCCCATCCGAAGGAGATGAAATTGATAGCACGTGTTAATTAGATCATTAAAAACGTATTCTGTGAGTTTCATCGGTAGAGGCCATTTTCTTCGGTGTTTTTCTATAAGTGTGAGATATGGAGGCGGCGGAGTCGATTTCCACCCCTCGGCCCCATCCGAAGAGGATGAAATTTATAACACTTGTTCCTTAAATGACAAAGAACGTATCCTGTGAGTTTCATTGGTAGAGGCCATTTTCTTCGGTGTTTTTGTATGATAAGTGCGAGACATGGAGGCGGCGGAGTCGATTACCACCCCTCGGCCCCATCCGAAGGAGATGAAATTGATAGCACGTGTTAATTAGATCATTAAAAACGTATCCTGTGAGTTTCATCGGTAGAGGCCATTTTCTTCGGTGTTTTTCTATAAGTGTGAGATGTGGAGGCGGCGGAGTCGATTTCCACCCCTCGGCCCCATCCGAAGAAGATGAAATTGATAACACTTGTTCCTTAGGTCATAATAAACGTATCCTGCGATTTTCATCGGTAGAGGCCATTTTCTTCGGTGTTTTCCTATAAGTGTGAGATATGGAGGCGGCGGAGTCGATTTCCACCTCTCGGCCCCATCCGAAAAAGATGAAATTGATAACACTTGTTCCTTAGGTCATAATAAACGTATCCTGTGAGTTTCATCGGTAGAGGCCATTTTCTTCGGTGTTTTTCTATGATAAGTGCGAGACATGGAGGCGGCGGAGTCGATTACCACCCCTCGGCCCCATCCGAAGGAGATGAAATTGATAGCACGTGTTTATTAGATCATTAAGAACGTATCCTGTGAGTTTCATCGGTAGAGGCCATTTTCTTCGGTGTTTTTCTATAATGAGTGTGAGATATGGAGGCGGCGGAGTCGATTTCACCCCTCGGCCCCATCCGAAGAAGATGTAATTGATAACACTTGTTCCTTAGGTCATAATAAACGTATCCTGTGAGTTTCATCGGTAGAGGCCATTTTCTTCGGTGTTTTTCTATAAGTGTGAGATATGGAGGCGGCGGAGTCGATTTCCACCCCTCGGCCCCATCCGAAGAGGATGAAATTTATAACACTTGTTCCTTAATGACAAAGAACGTATCCTGTGAGTTTCATTGGTAGAGGCCATTTTCTTCGGTGTTTTTCTATGATAAGTGCGAGACATGGAGGCGGCGGAGTCGATTACCACCCCTCGGCCCCATCCGAAGGAGATGAAATTGATAGCACGTGTTAATTAGATCATTAAAAACGTATCCTGTGAGTTTCATCGGTAGAGGCCATTTTCTTCGGTGATTTTCTATAAGTGTGAGATGTGGAGGCGGCGGAGTCGATTTCCACCCCTCGGCCCCATCCGAAGAAGATGAAATTGATAACACTTGTTCCTTAGGTCATAATAAACGTATCCTGCGAGTTTCATCGGTAGAGGCCATTTTCTTCGGTGTTTTCCTATAAGTGTGAGATATGGAGGCGGCGGAGTCGATTTCCACCTCTCGGCCCCATCCGAAGAAGATGAAATTGATAACACTTGTTCCTTAGGTCATAATAAACGTATCCTGTGAGTTTCATCGGTAGAGGCCATTTTCTTCGGTGTTTTTTCTATATAAGTACGAGACATGGAGGCGGCGGAGAGTCGATTACCACCCCTCGGCCCCATCCGAAGGAGATGAAATTGATAGCACGTGTTTATTAGATCATTAAGAACGTATCCTGTGAGTTTCATCGGTAGAGGCCATTTACTTCGGTGTTTTTTTCTATAAGTGTGAGATATGGGGGCGGCGGAGTCGATTTCCACCCCTCGGCCCCATCCGAAGAGGATGAAATTTATAACACTTGTTCCTTAAATGACAGAGAACGTATCCTGTGAGTTTCATTGTAGAGGTAATTTTCTTCGATGTGTTCAGATAATAATAGGTTTTATGGAGGCGGCGTCGATTTTCACCCCTCGGCCCCTTCCGAGGAGATGAGGTTGATAACACTTGTTCAATAGGTCATAATAAACGTATACTGTGAGTTTCATCAGGTAGAGGCCATTTTCTTCGGTTATTTTTGATTGATCATAATTTTCCTTTTTTTCCAGGGCTTTTTTTCACAGTTCCGGGTGGGTGAAAAATCTGATTTCATAGTATAATATTGGAAATCATTTCAGAAAAATATTCTAGAAATTTCAGATCGCTACTTCATTCCAGTCAAAAGTTATGATACATTATATTTCACCCGACGCCACTGGTGAAACGGCCGCTCAATCCGAAGAAAGTGGCTGCTAACTTCACACCGGTTTTTATTGGCAATATCTTCAGCATTATTATTCTCTACGTCAGTTTACCGGCTTGGTTGCTTGAGTTTTTCGAAAGACTCAGCTACTCCAAGACCGCATATTACAGGAGAGTCTTTCCCAATTATTTCCAGTACAATTTTTTCACTTCCGTTAGATTCCCCATTCCACCAGAGCCAGTTTTCTTCGCATTATCAATTTTAATCTATAAATATGTACCATATGTCGATAACAATAATCTTGCAAGTTCCAACTTTTGCTGACCATAGCAATTCTCTTCGAATTCTGCCATATCTAATGTATCCTTTACATAAGTCCAATCTTATTCGCTGGTAGGTACTTAACAATTACTTTGAGCCAAATTGGCCATTTCTTTCCACTTTTCTACTTTATCTTGCTTTCTCAGTTCATCCGAGAAAGCTCCGAAAAATATGTGTCTATTTTCTCTTATCTTAATTAAAAATTGCATTTTACGTTCGCACGTTGAAGACATAATGCAAACAGAAGAGCCGCAATACTACTTATATTGACAAGTCATGTCATATAGTAGGAATCAAATAATAATTAATTCTATGATATTTGCATTATATGTGTAGCTACACATGTACAAAATTATTTAATTTCTACAATTGTAGCCATTCGCATTGTGACATCGAATTGGGTTGGACTTGTAGTTACAGGCAAATTACTTGTAACTTGTAGACTTGTTACACTTGTAAGGTTTGTGTTACAGGCCCCTGGTTCGCAAAGTTGATTATTTTTCTAAGAAATTTCGTTCTTATGTCCGGTAGCGTCAAGTTTGCGCTACCCAGTAGAATAGGTCTGTTTTGCACCAATACATTGCATATGCTCGGTAGAAAAGATTAAGGGGAGAAAAATAGGAAACGCAGCGACTACGATGATTTCAGCGCCGTCTATGTGTCAGAATTAACTACTAAAATTCAGGAGAATGGTAAGAATCCAAGATTGTGGAGGCCATTTTGAGCAAAACAAGGACATTTAAAAACATTGCCATGACTGCACGTGTCTTCATTTTAGTTGCTTTTCGTTTTGTATTTTTGTTTATCTATTTTGTGTGTGCATCTTTTGAGATTCAAAATGGTTTACGGAGCATATTGTATGGTGGTGAACTGCAAAATAATAAGACGGCCCATCCTGAACCTGAGAAAAGGGATGGATGGTATAGAAACTCGTATCATGTATCTGTTTCTCATTGCTTTTCAATTTCAGTGCTCTCAAATGGATATAGTTTTCTGGGCGAAGATATACTGATCTCACCAGCTGTTATATAATGGACGGTGAGCATTTTTCTACAGATCAAATAGAAACAAATGGAGAAGCACTATCCTGATGAAACTTCAATTGCTAATTCGGTAACTGATATGTTAGAAAATTATTGATTTGAATTAAATTTCATTATTACATTTTTTGAGAGTGATAATTTTTAATATAGCTATAGCAATACAATATCTTGTATTAGCTTTGTTTCATCGATCAGGATGTTTTTTCTGGGCTCGACGTCTGAATTTAATTTAATACGAAAGAAAAATTTAATTCGCATTTGGAGCCCATTATAACAGTTTTCTGTATTGAAAAATGTATCCTTTTCAGTGCCATCTATTTGTCAGGATTAAAATAAAAAAATAAATTATTATTTACTGACATGAAGACAATTCATATCATTTTTGTTAAATGGTACTTACCAATGCATAGGAAATTTCATAAGAAAAGAAAGAGCACTCACCTGAAAAGAAAAGAAAACTTTAGTACAAGTACGGAAAGTTATTTAAGCGTAAATATAAAATGGGAAAAATCTAAAAAACACAAAAAATCTAATGAAGAGTTCAACCTATGATGACTTACGTTATCTTATCTTTTAACTGAAATAAAAGATCAGTAAGTATATCTGTTCTTTTTTCTAGGATCGAAGGAATTATATTATTCGCCAAGATGGCACATTTTCTGATATAACATAAGAACCAGAACTCCAGATCGTGAAATAGATCGTATCATTAAGAGCTAGAGTTTCCTAGAATTTATGACAAATTTTTTAGAATTCATAAAATTATTGTCCAAAAGTAGAAACTGGTGTACAAAATTTTAGAAATGATTTCCCCTTCGTCAAAAATCGAGGGGAAAATTAGTTAGAATTTTGGTTTACTCTCTATTAGAATTGGATGGACTTAATTTGGAACGATTTAATAGGATTTAATAAAATTCAGTAGAATTCGATAGAGTTTCCTATAATTTGGCAGAATTTATGACAATTTCTTTAGATTTTATAGAATTATTGCCAAAAAGTAGAATTTGGTGTACAAAATTTCAGCTATTTCCGCACTGAGGAGAAGCTTTTTTGGATATATGAAATCTCACCTAAAAACCATCAAACCACTTTGGCCTTCGAAACGTTATTAACAAAGTTAAAGTTTTTACATGAATATCATTTTATATGTTATATGATATACATGTTAGATATTATGTGAATATAATATTTAATCATCTATACTGATGTAAAAATTCTATAATTTTTCTAAAGAACCGATAAATTTCCGAAGACATATCTGAGGCAAATTCTGTGCCAAGTATTTGCGCGGACAGTCGTGATTATCTTATGAGTGATTGTAAGTTCGCGTGAGCATGGGGAATTAATTATAACTTTCTTCAAGTAGTGATTTCCTTCACGCTAAACGTTACATTCTTAGTTCAAATTATCCGTGTAAAATCTTTATGATACAATTATGTTAATTACCGACATTCACAATAATTATAAAATAGCTGTCCACTATTCGTTTTCAGTTGGAAAAGGAACATATGATTCATAGCTCATATTTGAGTTGCGTGAAAGAAAGGAACTAATAGCAATATTGAAACAAATAACTTTACGTATTCGAAATATTGGAAGTGAGTAGTTATTTATTGTCCAATATAAAAATTGGTAAAAATGAAATTGATTGAAAAATAAATTGAATCAGCCACGTACATACACGAAATTTATCCACGAGTATAATATACCGTTGCCTGTAATGTAATTGAAATAATAATACAGGATATTTTCCATTACATTGTATTACAGTGCATTCGTTCGGATATTATTGATCTCTTAACATTGAAAAAAGTGTTGAGACTGGTCGCAATATAACTGCGAAGAAATAGTTATTTATTAACTAGTTTATTAATGACAGCGATAAATAGTCGAGATATTTTGAGAGGCGTTGATAGTGCAGGCCCATTAATCGTTAGATTAACGAACGAGTTGATTACCAGACTTTTCCGGCACCCATCATGACTTCAGTATGAATTATAGACTGAAATTCATTTTATTATGCACAAGACATACATCTGACTTAATATAAATTTCCATGTTCAAGTAGAATTGTACTGCTCCTGAATACTTAAGGTACAATATCGAAATATCGAGAGCTTGCACTACAGATCTAAAGGCAGTGGGGAATGTCTAATACCAGAACCATTCCCATTCTCATATCAACCACAGGAATTATTTCTAAGAGCATCGAGTCCAACCTCAAGGAGCTAGATTTGGATGGAATCCTTTTCAGAGTAATGCAAAAAGCAGTACTTCTCGGCACTGCTAGAACGGTAAGGAAGTTTGTGGGTCACGATGGACACCAGGAACAACCATGGAGGGAAACATTGCAAGACCGACTACCAGGACATCAATCGGGAAATCCAGGACCAAGCAACAAAGGACAACTCAGGACCCAGAAGGAGAACACCTCAGAGCTCAATTCCCCTGATATGGGCTATCCGGGATGAGTGAATGTTCCCCTTAAGGTAAGCGTCCACCTATCGGCAGCGAACGCAGCGGCTTTTAGAATCCTTTGTATAGAAACTAATGCAAGCGCGTCCACCCGAATTCTAAAATCCGCTGCGTTCGCTGCCGATAGGTAGCTTAAGTAGGGAGTGTGAGAACTCACACCCTGTCTACGCTTATAGGCTCAAGTGAAGATAATAATAAAAAACTTTATTGCTTTGAACCCATACAAAAGGTGATAGTTTGAATGAAATACCGCAGTTCATTTTGCTTTATGAAAGCTGACAAAAATCCAAAAAGCAGAATAATAGTTTCATGAAAACAAACAAACAACAAAAATAAAATTCCTGGAAATATTTTCAAAAATATTACATAAAATGCCAAACATATAAAACTAGAGACTCAAGGATGCCAAGTCGAGTAGATTTATTTTACATGAGAAAAATCACACGAATCTTGTGGTTAAAGAAAGAAACGAGACTCCAAGAACACAAAACTTAATAATAAAAATAAATTATACAGTGGAACCTCGATATAACAAATCTGAAGGGAACCAGTAAATATTCGTTATATCAAGTAATTCGTAAAACTGTTATATTGAGGTGAGGTTGGTCCAAAATTTGTTATACCGAGGTTTTATTCACCTCGACATTACGTACTCATCTTGTTATAGCGAACTAATTTTGCTCATATAAATGAAAACTCATTTTATCAAATTACTCATTTATTTTATATTTTCTTTTTCAAAACAATAGGGTGAGTAGGTAGGTTTTTTTCTTTTCAAAAATTCGCAGAACAAAATAAAAAGAGGTGAAAAATCAACAAATTCGTATAAAAGCCTAAATCTGATTTTATTCATCTTGATTGGAAAAAAAGTCATAAATTGTAGTTTGTTTTCCACGGTTTCAATCTTCTGATGTTTGAAGGCAAACCAATTTCGTCGGAAAACTTATCTTTAGATTTTAAAATTGTAGCCAGTGAACTTGCGGGAATCCCGAACTTATTAGCTATGTCTATTTTTTTTGTGGAAGGATTTTTGTCAACATAATAATGATGCTTCGCTTTTCTGCGACAGATAAGGAACGCCTTTTACATTTCTGAGCCATTGCAAAAAAGTGAGGAGCAACACGATTACTTTCCATCAACTAACTTCGTAATTTTCGTAATACGCGTCGAAACCTGCTGACCGGCTGAATCACATACATACCTGGTTATTGGTGAAAACGTTATATAGAGGTTTTGAGTTGACGAAATTCGTTAAGTAGAGGTATTCACACTCTTTTTGGTAGTTGAAAATTCGTTATAAAGAGGTTGTTCGTAAAAAGTTTTCGTAATGTAGAGGTATGATTTACATTGACTCTTATGGACGATTCAAGGGGATTATGAAAAATTCGTTAAATCGAGGAAGTCGTTTTATTGAGGTTCGTTATATTAAGGTTGCACTGTATTCGGAACACGATCATTCAAATGTGAACTATGAGTTTCCTCATTGTGTTTACGACTCAAATCATGAAATTTTAAGGTAGGTTTAAGATTTGAACAGTTCAGTTTATTAATGAATAAAATGAAACCAATACTTGCCATAGTATTCGAATTTGAATTATTGTTTTCCCAATATGAACAAGGACACAAGAGTTTCTCACATTTTTTAACTTGATAAAAAATTTTATATTTTTTGGAAATTTTCAATGATGTTTAATTTAACAATAAAAATTTTCTAATGAAAACAAGTTGTTGCTTATAGGTATTATGTAGATTTTAATTCCAATTCGTTATGGAAATGGTGGTTATTGATTACCTTTCGATGATAGCCAAACTATCAAATGATCTAATTTGAAAATAATTTGGTTAGTGAACATAATCACAATAACTCTTGTCTTTATCAATTTGTATCAACATAGAGAATGTTTGAAATATAACCGTAAACTGTCTAGCTGTCTTACGATTCCTGATTTCATGAGATCAACTTCTGTTTTTTCTCCAACTCCTCAGAATTTCCTCAATCATTCATCTCTAGAATTAAACAATCGATTTTCTCCTTGGAGAAGGTCAAGATCGTCTGAAATGACGAAGTTCCAAGGACGTACGAAAATTTATCGCCTCATTAACATACACGCTAAACCTTTATTTCCGAACGGAACGGAAAAGGAAAACGTGATAATACCATTGGATCTCCCCCTGAAGAAGCCAACTATTTCATTCAGGAGAAAAATACAACTAGATGGTTATTTCTTATTACATTCGCTAGCATCCACACACTTCAAATGGCCACAATGCTTTCTCCGCTCAATATTTCACGATATAAAACCATAAAAAGAATTTCTTGGTCTCTCGAGACTATGAAATGGAAACAAACCATCAACTTTGTGCCTTCCTTTGTTTTATCCTTCATTCTACCCTTTCCGGGAGTCATGCCACAGGCAATCTGTTCTCCGTGTTTTCTGTGCAAAAGTGGAGGAGATACGTTGTTTGTCCCCATTTAGAAATGACACATATTTCGTCCTTTGCAGTGGTCTGAATAATGTCCTACGCTCTTATCAAGCGCCCCTGTCAGGGTTAAATAATATCGTGTAAAAGGCTACCCCGCTAGTTCAGCTACTCATTATTTCAATTTGAATCAACTGTATATCAATATGACGAAACTGAGTAAAGTGAAGACTTGAATTGTGTTGAATTTCAATTTTAATAATATCTAACCTGATCTATATTTTGTTATAATTTTTCGGTATATTGTAATTTTATAGTTACTTTTAAGAAATCATTGTATTCTTTGAAATAGCTTTGAAATTGAAAACGGTTGGATAGAAATTATAAAATCAAAGAAAACGAAACATCTCATTAAGTAAGAAAAAGAAGAATTGAAGCAGGTGAATCCAAGGAATTGAGAGGAAACAGAAAATTCTTCCTAACTGGTATAATCGACAACGTTCGAAATAAAATTGACCGTGGAGAACAACAGAAAGAATGAAACACTAAAAAAAGGGAAAGAATCGAAATGTTTCAAAGATGAAACGTGGACTTTGGAGAAGGCCGGTCTCAAGGCAATGAAAGGCTCACGGCTATACTCAGTGAAGAAGGGAGTGAGTTATATCAGATGGAATAGATGGGCGCCAGGTAGAGTAATGCCTGCCTACTCAAGGTAAATGAACTGCTTACTCCTCTACCAGAGTAATAGTTAACAAAAATCCCTCAAAAATTCAAGTCACAATTATTTATTACCAAAAACAAAAATTTATGTGCAGTGGTTGATACAATACGGATAAATATTTTCCCCCACGGGGTAGTCAGAAAGAAAACGTACTAATACACTAAATAAATGAGAACGAATCATCTGAGCTAACAAAATAAACCGGCCTAAGTCAATACTACTTTAAATAAACAATGGTTCCTGAAGGGAATACCGATCAATTATCCTATAATAAAATCCTGAAGGGATACACGAGCACCTTTGTTGGTACCCAACGCAACTTATGAAGTGCACCTCACTATAATTGCTCACAATGATATATAAAATTATCTTACAGAATAATATCACAAATTATCAAAATAAAAGACCAATAATTTACAATGTTAAAACCAGTGCTACACACTGGTTACCTTCACAAACTACTGCAGATGGTAAGTTGAACGTATAACGCCAGGTACGTAGTAGGTAACTCCAACTAAGAACGCCAGGTACGTAGGCCTCCAAGATGTCAGGCAAGTGGTGATATCTCTAACTGACAGGTTCGTGGGTATTCCTAACTGACAGGTACATAGATAACTCAGGCAAAGAGACATGCCAGGCACGTGGACCCTAACAAAATACTATAAGAAACGGTTCAAAAGCTATTAAGGATATTTTAGTTACCTCTGTTGTTCGAGGGAGATCAACCTACTAAAAGAAAATGGTCATACTACTGGTTCCAGATAGAAAATGTATGCATACCTAGAGATGCAAGATATATTCTGTACGGACTCCATGTGGAAAAGTCTGTATTTCCCAAAATATTCCAAAATACTTCTCAGGGAACAATAACACTCGAAGATATAATCCCTCACAACGAGGATGAATCTAGATTCAAAATTCTCCTCGAAAATGCCTAAACCTTTCACACGACCTCCGCACAACAAAATGCCGGCCTGACAGTCGCATAGAAATTTCCGGATACTCAAAGTTCACAGAGCCTATCAGTTGTCATAGCGAAGAAGAAGAAAAACACATCAAAACCAAAATAATATAAAGGAATCATTACGGTACTGATAATCTACGTAGTTTATTCCAGAGGAGGGTCTCTATAAATCCATTTCTATAATTCTTCCACGATTTTCCGAAGTACTTTATTGAGGCCAAATAATTCCAACCACTGCTTTTGAACTACACAAAATGACAACAATCACTAACCTCATAATTTTAAACAATAAACAAACCGCTTTCTGATGGAAAACAATCCGCGAAAAAGGTAGGTAAACGAAGCGAACAACTACAACAATAAGGAAATTTAGAAAATTAACCATCCAAACAAGTTCACTAACCAATAACCCTCGAAAAAGATCCAGTAAATTTGGCAAAACCATATTTTATGATAAATTCAAAATAATAACGTTACAAAGAATAATAAAATTAATTCAGAAAGCCCTGACCAGGTGCTTTTGAGCGATTAGGCTATTACTTCAAAATTTTGTAAAGGACTTGAGATTGATACTAAATATATAAATGCAAAACCTCAGCACGATCGGAATAATATTCTGGCAATTGTTGAAACACTGAAATATTTAAAAACTTGAAAAAATTAAATTCTATGGTGCTAATTATCCGATCTTCGAAATATTGCATGAACGTTCAGTATATCAATCTTCATTGACAAAATAAATCGGATATCTCGTTATGGCAATATGAAGTTTCTTCTCTTCAAGATTCCAATTGAATTTCGATAGTTTTGTTAACACTAAGGCCACAAAATTTTGCATGAAGCTTAATATGAGCATTTTGGATGTGGCTACATAATTCAACCGATTGGTTTCGTTTGTCTGAGATATTGAGGAACAAACATTCTGAATGGCCATATTTTATGGAACCCTGCACGACATGACTGGTTAACGAACTCAACCGAGGCATTTGGGTACCGAACTTACCCTGAAAATTTTAAGTCTCTACGACAATACCCTTCGTACTAACGGCACAGACAGAATTGAATTTGACCACGTATTCTTCATCAGGTAGTCGAACCCTATCGTTTGAGAATATTTTAGGCTCAAAAATAAAATATTACAGACATTTGGACAAAACGATATAGCACTCGTTTAAGTAGATCGAGAGCTCAAAAAGAAAAAATGATATATTGATTACGGGTTTTTTCTAATAAGCTGGAAAGACATTGAAGTACAGAGAATGAGTACCTAAATGAAAGAAGGATGAATATACATATCACAAATGAATAAAGAGAAGGAAGTTGGGAAGTCATTGAAAATAAAAGATATGGCCAACAATAGTAACAATAGTTGGTTGTTTCAACCAAAAACTAGAAATTTCAGCCGAGTCGTTTTAGACCATCTGATAACTCGGAAATCACAGACATTTGGACTGAACTACGCGAAAAAATAAGTGCGCAAAAATGACAGCCAGTTGGAAAAAAGAATTATTTGTAAAGGCAGAACTGACTTTGTTTTCGATCACTATTTTATTGAAAGTTTTTCAGTTACCGGCGTAATACTATGTCATTTTGAAAATGGTAGTAGTAAGTAGTATTAACAAACTTGAATCACTGTCAAATAAGTTATTTCATTTATCCTTTTTCAAGGAACTATCGCAAAGTGTTACTCTATCTAATTAGTTGTGCTTCTGTATATCCCAAAAGATTTTTACAATTACGATTCTCAAATTGTCAGACAGCAAGTTAACAGAAACAGTTAACTCTAGAAATAGTTCTTTCCTTCATGTGGAGGTTTAAATTGAATGCATTTCGTAATTTGTACTTACTTGTAGGTATTTAATTAGAAGTAACGGTTGAATCATTTTCTCATCACGTACGTTCGACCAGTTAACTATCATGAGAAAAGTAAGGTATAGAATTTAGTAGTAGAGTAAGAAGTAGATGAAATTCAACTCGGAGGATTCAGATTAATATCCACTTGAGAATTACTTTCCATGATATATCCAAAAATCAAAAACAATCTCGTTTGAATTGAGTTCTAATGGTGAAATTGTGGTGAGAACCTGAGGTTGCATTTCTGTGTACTTGATATTATCGGCGCTTCATAAGCATATTCCGAATGTCAACGTCATATTTTCGCGTATATCCCGAATAGTTGGACAGTTTATATAAAATTCCAATCTAATCGGTTTTTCAGTTCTGCAATGATTCGAAAAATAAAATCTCAACAACCAGCTGACCTAAGACCCTTTCAAGGTACTACAGCGACGAGGATCCCCACTTTTTGCTTACGACCTAAACACCCCTTTGCAAAGATTATTTTACTCACTCTTATGACCCCAGAGTAAGAAATAAACATAGAGATGCTCCTACGCGTGAATAGTACTGCATTGTAATCAACCAAGCATTAGAGTGAGATGGAAAGCATTTCATCACGGCCACACTGGGCTGGGTAGTACAATTGGTTAAATTTGCATTTCTCCAATGCCTGAATATAATTCATTTTAGTAATTTTGCCCTAGCTATAATTAACGGAATAGCCTTAAGCAACAATGAACTGCCATCAAATCATTGTATAATTCAGTTTATGAACGTCAAATCCATAGACTAACTAAACGGAGAATAGATGAGATACTAGTAGAACAAGCTTCAACGCCATCTGTTTTTGTACAACATTACTAATTAGTGAAAAAAGCTCAATTGAAAAAGGAATCTGTGTCGTAAAGTTGCCTCAAAAAGAATTCTGTAGTGCACTTTTTGAATAGGTAGGTACACCCATATAAAAGAGGCAAAAAGTTTTTTGAAATTCAATTTCCAAAAGGAAATCAGAAATGGATTCGTGCAAGTTATCGATGAGTGAGGAAATTTATTTTCATGAAAATAATACCTTCAACGAACTTCATCTGATTTTCTTAGGGAATCGAGAAATGAGGATCAATAATGAAATTCTGGTTAGAATAAAAATTTATTAACTGAAATAGGTGTCACCAATTGAAAATACAGATTTATTTCATAAATATCTAATCAATAAACTAATAATTGCATTGAAAACATTTCAAAAACTAACAATAATGAATTCAATAATACAAAATATGAGTATTTACCGACTAAACTTATTCAATACATGAAAAACTTTTTTGAAAACTACGAGCATCTTAATTCTCATAGTAACAGAATATACATATAATTTTATAATTACCTTCTTGCATCTCGATTTTCACATCCAATAACACTCTTGCAGGCATATCGAAATTTATTATATTTCAAAAAGAACGTGTCAAACCACTCCTTGTGTCAGTTGACAATTCAAAGGTTTTTGATAATAATGATTTCACACCTACTTACTATTTTCTCGATAGGATTTCCATGAATGCAACGACATCTAACTATCAAATTGAAAATAATTTTTTCGTGTATTAGTCTCCCCCTCCGACAGATGGCGAGGAATATACGAGTGGCTCATCTAATTTTTTAGTTTGTCTATGGTCAAATCGAAATGAAAAGGTAAACCATCGCATCAAGAAACTAAACACTAACAGACAATGTTGCAAAACTGACATACTTATCTGTAACAGACACAAGCCGTTAGTATCAGAGTAGGGGAGCGGTAAACCAATTATCCCATACGGAATAAACGTACGGAACGATTTCACTACGCCGGAAGTAAGTTCACGCGTATAACAGATTCTACTTGGCTGCATAACAAATGCGTGAAGGCAACTCTATGTTCACTTTGTACTCTGCGCTTATGACGTAAGTGTCAAGCCACGCAGTAGAATGAGTATGGTTCAGGCAAATACATTGCATGTTGCCTTAACTAGTTTTTTCTCAAAGATAGAGCTTGTTGAGACTTCTCTTGAAAGGGAAATAAGCTATGGCTAAGTGTTCAGTGAGAGGAGTCTTTTTCTATTTTTCCATCATCGCTCTGTTAGTGTCAGCGATAACCTAAATGAGATCCTGGTCGTGTGAATAGCGTGTTCGTTCGTTTTTTGCAAGGGTGTAAGCTTTGTCATTTCCTTCAATGTCCTGACTGTTTTTTTCTAGGTCCAAATCAACGGCTATTAGTTGCTTCAGTGCCATCTGACAATCAGAGGCAATACAAATTCTGGCTTCCTTGTACTACCAGAAAAATTATGGTAATTGTTAGCGCAGAAAGTAAGCTGATCGCTTGGGAAAAAAATTTTGGGCAATTATAATTAACGAAAATAAAGGGTTTGCCATTTCCATGGTCGGAAATTGTGAGAATGCCAAACCGTAAATTATCAAGCACAAAATGTAAAAAACGAGGATGCTCTCACGATTCATTCCATATTCCCGTCCTAATTATTCTTTGCACCCTTTGAACTGAAGGGCTCGTTCTTTTCCACGCCGTTACCTTTGGCATTTTCTAGCGAAAATTACACGCCGGGGCGGTTCTACTATCCAAAGTTTCAGAGCATGCTGCGATCGATACAAGCCGAACAGCAGGATGGGATTATACAGTTAGAGTTAAGCGGATGATTGACGTTGCTCACGGGATGTGATCATAGGTAGAATCCGTGGGAGGAAATCAAGGGATATAATGCAGTCACCGCGCCCTGAACGATTAGGTTATCTATGACTTAACTGGTTGAGTCATACGCGGAATATTCGATGAGACTCAAGCGAAGTGAACTAATTAGTTATAGTAAGTAAAGTGAACTGTTTAATGGAAAGATGAGGAATATCAACCATATACTGACTGAGGAATTGCGATTTAAAAAGAAATAAAACAAAAACTTTCAAGTCAATTTTAATTTTTTTTCTACAAATAATGCTCAGCTCTATGGAAATTATTTTTTAAAAATTACGCTGTCCAAACGCCACCGTTTTTCTGCTGGCACTCTTCGAGTGAAACCCCAAAATTTAGAAAAACACGTCGCAGAGTTTCTGGACCGATAGCTTCAATTTCCTGGCGGCTATTTTCAATAGGGATGTTGACTACTTTTTGGAATTTATTTTATTTTAAAGATGAACCCTATACAAACACGAAAAAATTACTTTTTCCTTAAAACTATAGTAATTGCCAATAAAAATGAGTAAATGAAAAGACAATCAAAATTCCCGCGGAAATGCTCAATTTTGTCACGTTCTGATGATTACGTCATAATACAGTGAACATACTTTGACTTCTGTCAAACCGAACTGATTTTGCCCGATCCCTTGTGGAAAAGTTCAATCTAAGCCTTCAAAATGAATAGGTTGGTCTGTAAATGCTGAATGAGGTGCTTCTTTTATTTGTAATAATAAATATGAGTTAAAAGTCTGCTACTCACAAGACAATTTCACGTTTTTAAGCTCCGCTGCAAAAAATCCTTGTTTTCAGCAAAGAACTTGAGACCATAAGGGAATTTATCTTCGGTAAGTTACTACTATTACCCTTGATAAATCCTATCTCCATTATAAAGAAAATTGTAGATTGCCGTTCTTGTAACGAGCTAGGTATTCTGTTCTCTTTCAGCTTTCAACTTCGTACGTTCGAATCATAGATATGATATATTATATATTTACTATGGTTCAAGTCACAGAACCGTGGGTTTCACAAAGCTTGATTGGCAATCAAATCGTTTATATTGAAGTAAGTCGATGGTTTATGTCAAAAATGAACTGAAAATTGCAGAGAAATGATGACATTTCAATAATCTAGGTGATTGGAGTTTTGTGGAACCCGGCCTATGAATGTATTTTGTTGATCTGAGCACCGAACATTCGAATTTGCAATGACAATACGGATAGTTTGACGTCACTATCCCATATTAGCTCTGATTGGCGTTCGCAGTCACGTGATAGTTGATAATAAATAACATAATTTAAATCAGCTTTATTTAATTCAACGAAAATAATAAGATCACTTAAATGGTTTTTTAGGATTGCAAAAATTTCCTTCTATGAGGAAAACCTCAATTTATATGAATTCGTAACATGAGTCAACATCCCTATTAGAGTGCGGGAATTGTTGCGGTAGAGTACATTTTGAGGTACATACAAAATAAAAGTCGCAAGGTGTCAACTCGGGCAAGGTCTCCACGTCGAGAAATCAATTTTTCAGGAAAGGATTTGAAGTGTGACCAGTGGCCCCGTCTCGCTGAAACCAAGTGTTCTGATTGTATCCCTCAAAGGCATGAAGGGCTGGTTCAAAAAAATTATTCAACACGTCCGCAAAACGATCAGATTCCACTGTTACTGCTCGGCCGCGCCAAACTGTGACATTCAGGACTATGCAATTGAGTTTCATGTTCCGCTTTGGAGTTTTCTGAAGATCAATACCGGCAATTTTGTTGGTTGACATAGCCGTTGAGATGAAAATGGGCTTCATCAGAGAGAGAAATTGTTGATTTTGAAAACAAGCGCGCACACAGAGAACGAAAGCTCTTCGCCCCTCCAGCGAACCATGGCGACTGAATTTCCATGAACCCTGCCTTCGTTTAAAACTCAAAATAATTTAGAGCGCTTTCAAATCGGAGGTTCCGAAAGTTTTTGAATTTCTAAAGAAATAAAATAACGAATTCATTTTTCCTTTTAAATATCATCATCAAAATGTAGAGGTTGAAATAATTTCTATGAACCATCGTGAAATATTTCCATCTTTTGCCTCTAAATGAGTTGGAATTGGCTTACTCATTGTTGTTGTTAAGTTTCCTTCTTCCCGAATCAATTTTGAATTAGGAAAAAAACTTGGGACCAGATCTGTAATGTAGGGTAAATGGACGAGTGATTTGAAACAATGCTGTGCAGTGCAGCCAATGCAACCTTACTCTTGTAAACACACGTGTATCCTTGCAAAAGTTACACACCCTTGGTCAATTTTTCACGATGTTTTTCTAGATGGCTTCCTTCAGCATCTCTAGTATCGTCACCATTCCCAAGACGTGGCCCATATCGTTTACTTTAAATCGGTAGTCGAATTTTTTTTATGCCATTGCGTGAACCCTGGCAAGGACTTAGTTTCAAAGTGATGAACTATGTTTCATTTCTGGTAATGATCCGCTCCAAAATCTGTGCTGTTTCGTGTGCATTTTTGGTACCCATCTCGCACTGACTTGTCATGCCAAGTGGTCTGAACGTTCTGTCGTTACTTGGAAACGAATTTCATCATAGTTTGGTGTTCAATTTCCGCCATAGTTTTGATTTTCTTCCGGAATAACTCGTTTAGAACGCAAGTTTTCGTGAACGAAGGATACAGTAGAGCTAATGCTATTTCATGACCTTCCCTGGTATAACCACAATCAATATTTCTCTTCGCGGTAATCATTTAAATCTGTATAACTTTGTAAATAGGTACTAGAATCACAGTCTAGATACAAGCAAAGTCCGTTCACGAAAGTTTGAGCGCATAGTAGGCGTTTGTTTATTTATCTGAAGTTGGCAGTATTTGCTGTCATAACGTAAAATAAAGTCAACGTTGCCGAATGTATCCGGCCTCGTCCGACGAGCTTCCGAAATATCAGAGAACTTATGACCTATTGATAACATTGCGTATTGTATACTTAAGTGATTAAAACTTTGTATAGCATCTCACTTTTTTCGCGCTTGTTTCAAGGGGTACAGCGGTTTTTTATTCAAAAATGGTAAATTTGTTAGAAAAGTGCTTAAGTATCATTCTAACATTCCTTGATCCACAATTTGCATCTTGTTATTGAACACATTGGAATGCGAAGAATTAATCATTCAAAAATTGTTGTAGAATTATTAGTGTTACCAAAAATCTGATTGGATTGAATTCATTTAAATTTTCTGTGATTAGATTCTGCGGGCCCCTTTGACATATAAATTATAACATAAATATTATAAAAAATAAGGAAAAATTTTCTAGCGACTATTTCCAACAATGGTTTCCAGATGGAATAACTCTATGGCAGCAGCTGTCAGCAGTTTTTTCGAATTTAACTCCGGCAAAATTTGACAATTCTCGTCACGAAGAATCACAATGATAATAAAGTTTGTACTATTTTGTGATTAAATAAATAACCTTTTTTTTTCAGTTTTCAAATCAATACCTATACATAATGGATGCAGAATAATCTGTCACTCAAGAAGTAGTCTTGCCAAAAACTATTCGGATATCTAATTTTCCTGAAAAAAATCCGAAACGCACAATGCAAAGTAATATTCTTCAAGAAAAAGCATTCGTGCAGTTTCCACCAGCACTCGAACTACATGTTAAAACATTTCTTAGCAAACTCGTTTTTTCGATTTTTTTTCGGAAAAATTAATTGCTCCTATAATATTACGTACGAATGTTTTTCGATTATATTTAACAACAATAAAAATAAGCTTTTGTTTCTTTCTGCGAAATGAGTTCCAGTGCTTCCAGTGGACTTTACAATCATTTCATATAGGTAACCCGATACTTGAAGTTAACCATTTTACTTCTACCATGAAAAATAGTGAACATTAAAGATGCTAGTGCAGGAAATTCTAGACTTCTTTAACTCATTGTCGGGGGCCTATAATAATGTGCTTCAAGTGTGGGAATGAAGAAGGGAAGGCCGCTCATGTACATAACAATGACTTCTCTGTTTGAAGTTGTGATATGAACCGTATCTTTCTGCATAAACAAGGGTCTGTTATCGTTACTGCACACATAACTCAACAAATATGGCCCATATGTATATCTCGCTCACAGTTTACACGTACAAAATAAGCCTTGGTAGGTTCAACAGATTTCACTGAATACAGTAGGAAATAAACCAAAGAATAAAAATCGGGGAATCCAATTCCTCTGAAATAGAAAATAAATTTCCTTCAAATCTGCAGTGAATCTGTTCCTTATTCAACATCGTATACACTATGTCCGTAAAGTAGGGAAGAAATTCATTTTTAGCTAAACAGACCATTCGAAAAAATACTCTGAAACGTCGATTTTTGATTTTAATCACCGTATTTTAAAATAATAATCTAATATACAGGGCGAATTATCATTTAATTTAAATGGAACACCCCCATTTTGTTTCAATTTTCGGATTACTCTAGCTGAGCTGATTCCAAAAATGTATCGCATATTGATTCCATTTGGTACAGCATGAGTGTGCTCATGAAGTAACGAGTAAAATTCTTTATTAATCAAATTAACAATATTATCAGAAACACTTATTGTCAAGCGGTCATTGGTTTAAATGTAGTTTGTTACGTTTTTAAATTAATAAAAATGAGCTGTTTCCAAACTTTATGAGCACACGAAACTATTTTATTTTCGTACACCCTGTACCAATTGAAATAAACATGTGAACATTTTTGGAATCAGCTCATTTAGAATAATCCGAAAATTGGGATAAAATGGGAGTGTTCCATTTACGAAAAAAGACGGTTACGTCATTACTCGAAAGTAATTCACCTTTTATATTACATAATTATTTTAAAATACGATAAATTAAAATCAAACATCGACGTGTTTCAGAATTATTTCTCAAAATTTTTAGCTAATGATTTTTTTCCATACTTTACGGACACAATGTAGAGTAAAACTGTGATATAATATTGCATATTGGTAAGCGGAACTCTACGGCTCTATCCGTCAATATTGCGTTTTTTGTTCATGTTCAGAAGTCAAATTATGATAAATGAAATTTTATCTAAGAATTATTGATATCTAAGTAAGCACTGAAAGTCCATTGGCATTTTTTTCTGATTTTTCAACACAAAAATCACTTAATTAAATTAATGGAAATATTCTGTCGATCTCTACTATGATTGAATATATAACTATACTGTCACCTATCTACTCATTTCAAGGACAGATTGCAACAAAAATATCTCTCTGATATTTTCATCAGTAGGTAGTCACGTTAGTATATTTATCCATTATTCAAGTACCTTGAAAAATTAACCTGAAATAATGCTTGAATTAAGCCACCCCCAACGAAAAGAGAAAGAGACAACACTATATTATTGCAATCGGATAACTGGATTCAGTTGATTACGTAGCAAGTTAATCTCTCGATTATACAACTGTTCAAGTGGACGGAAAAATTCTCTGTCAGGTGCATTGTATATCATATGTTTGCGATGTGAATTTCCACACTTGTAAAAGAAAATCACTTCCAGGACGTGCTTAACGCGATAAGGGAACACCCCTAGGATTTCTTTCAGCAGAAAACTGCTTCACACCCAGTTCAAGTTTTGACATGTCCTTCGAAGGTCCATCTAAACCATGCACAACCAATTTCATCCAAAACAATGAAATGTTTGAAAGTGCCTATAATAACTGTTTTAGTGAACTATTATCGATTTCAGAGTTTATTTCAATAGTTGCTTGTCCCCCTTGATGACATTGATCAGTCATCTAAATCAATCAAACCGTTCTCGAGCGATAGATTATGAAACTAACGCGGCATTGTTTAATGCAGAAAGGATGTAATCCTGAATGCAACCTCACTGCAGATAATAAAATAAGTTTAATCAGTAGGGAAAATCCGAGCAACGAGGATGTTCCAGAACAATTTTCTGGAGACAGATCCAAATGGTCTTCGTTGGAACGTTGCCAGAATGACGTTATTTCAACGAAAAGTTATAAAAGCTGAACTGCGAAAAAGATCCCCAAGCTACCTCGTTTCACTCCAATACTCAGCTTGGTACAAAGGGGAATACACCATTTATTTAGTGGCGCAATTCGCAGAGATATACGCAAACCGCATACAACACGGAGGTTCGCCAAGTTTTTTTAATTTCGTCCAAGTTTTTTATGTAGTGGATTGAATGCATATTGTAGCGTATACCTTTTGCCGAGTAATTCGCAGGATACATGACGTGTTATGGAAAAAATATCAGAGGAAGGATTTCGAATGTTTATTAAACTCGGGAAATAATGATACCGATATTCCGCCTTTTTCAGAAGATGATGATTTGTGGCAAATATTTAGTTTTCTCGGGACCTGGCTACGAAGCAAAAAATGGATAAACGCTATGATTTTCTGAGGATCCATTATTTCGAAAATGTTTTTTTCTGAAATTCAATGGAAATGCCCGTTATCAATGCCGAGATGATCTTCCCAGATCTGACAACCACACAAAACCAATTTTTTAAGTCAATGGAACGTTCGGGGTGCTCATAATTTCTGATCTGGTAAACATTTTAGACTTTCCGTTTATATTAGTATTAAGTTGTTCTAGTCCCCGGTGAACCTAAATGTCAATATTCAATAATTTAAATCGATCGAACCGTTCTCGAGCGATAGATTATGAAACTAGCGCGCTTTAATGTAGAGAGGACGTAATCCTGAATGCAATATCATTGCAGATAATAAAATTAGTTTAATCAGTAGGGATGAGGATGTTCGTGAGCAAATTTCTGAAGACAGAACCAAAACCGTCTACGTTGGAACGTTGCCAAACTGACGTTATTTCAACGAAAAGTTATAAAAGCTGAACAGCGGAAAAGATCCCCAAGTTACCTCGTTTCACTCCAATCCCCAGCTTGGTGCAAATGGGAATACACAATTTATTTAGTGGCGCAATTCGCAGAGATATACGCAAACCGCATACAACACGGAGGTTTGCCAAGTTTTTTTAATTTCGTCCAGATTCTTTATGCAGTAGATTGAATGCAAATCGTAGCGTATACCTAATGCTGAGTTATTCGCAGGATACATGACTTGTTATGGAAAAAATATCAGAGGAAGGATTTCGAATGTTTATCTAACTGGGGAACTAATGATACCAATTTTTTTCGTTTTTACAAGGCGATGATTTATAGCAGATATGAGTATGACTAATGAATATAGCGTATAACTGCAGCATAAAATCAGAGGGGAGATGAAAGGTGTAGGAGAATTTACCACTGATCCTATGATAAGATGATAAACGTATGATCTTGTATTGAGATAAGAATTTACCTTATAACATTGCGAAGAGTGTGTGGAAAAGTTAGCTCGATTTCGTA
The DNA here is from genome assembly GCA_013421045.1 of Propylea japonica. Taxonomy (NCBI): domain Eukaryota; kingdom Metazoa; phylum Arthropoda; class Insecta; order Coleoptera; family Coccinellidae; genus Propylea; species Propylea japonica. The sequence continues at coordinate 33,385,890 of CM024246.1, forward strand.
AAAGCTATCTCCAGTATACAGGATGTTTCATCATAAACTGGACAAACATATTTATTCGTGTAGAGGAGACCGGGAGAATAATTTTTGCCTTATACAATATATCCTGTTTTCGAAGCATAAGCGAGATACAGGGTGTTAAACGTAATTTTTAGCAAAATTCTTATGAGTGTGGTCAGTTATGTATAACACTTAGAGTAACGGTTTGTGGTCAAATCTCAGTATTTCTTTTTTTGTCGTGTTCATAATTCCAGGGCAAGGTTTATACAACAATATTTCTGAAAAAATAAAAGGCTTTCCTTCTTCTTACGACCAATCAAGCAGTCATAGAGTATTTATAGGTGATTTTGACATTTGGGCAAAAAATTAAGATACATCGAGTGGCATATCTAGGTTTGCTGGGTCAGCTAGTATGTTATAGATACAGATGAATAGAGTTATTATGAAAACGATTTATCGACATTGCCATGATGCATGATTTTGAATAATCATTTCAATAATCACTTTAAAAAATTTAAAATCGTGAAGATGCTCACCAAGACATGAAAACGACAATCCCAACGCTAACATGGACATACAGAATTTTCACATTGATCTGAAATAATATTTTACAGACAAAACACATATTTTCCCGACTAATTCCTTGCTGAGCTGCTCAAAAAAGCAGAGAAACATCAGGAACAGTTGGCATGAGACAGTTGTAAAATTCAATTGGTGAAATGTGATTTCTTTGAGATTTTTTACTCTCGAATATAACTGTTATGGGCGTTAAAAAAATGTATTTGGATCTATTAATCATTCATAGATTCGACAATGATGGATGAACATACAGTGCATCTATTCCTCAAAATAAATAATCGATTAGATACTAATGTACCAAACAATTAAGATTTTCAATAAATTATTGATATTCTTAAATCGGAATGAAACTTTTCTAATATGATATAGATGAATAGATTATTAATGGAAACGATAAAAGGACATTTGTAATGATGACTTTAAATTATAAATTTTATGGTGTGAACATACCAAAAGAAGTTGAAACATTACTATCATTAGGTCCGAAATTTAACATAACACCTACAAAGAAAGATGTTAATCTCCCAAGTTTACTGGCAGATGTTGAAAACATAGTTGCATTAAGCCCTCCTAACATGAGAAACATCCTTACATCCAAATCAGTAAACGTCGTAACTAACTATATGCACTCCAGCGACACTTCTTATGACCCATTCAAAATAATGTTACATAAGACCAAAAGATTTTTACGACTTCACCAAGAATTACTTGTTACAAAATCTGACAAAGGAAACGTCTCTGTCTTGATGAAAAAAGATGACTACAACCACTTAGCCCGAAGCCTACTGACAGATGATATCCACTACCTTCACCTAGCTAGAGATCCAACTAACACAATCCAACAAAAGGCCAACAAATTGATGATAAAATTAAAAATAGAATTGATAACGACTCAGGTTTGATAAAAAAACATACAATTTACAACTCAAGGGTACCAAAATTTTATGGTTTGCCAAAAATACATAAACCTCAACTTTCTTTAAGACCAATAATTTCGTCAATAGATGCTCCTACTAGCCATGTTTCCAAATATGTTACAGACGTACTCACAATCGCATATAACCAAGACATGAATATTATGTAGCTGACTCTTTTTCTTTCTCTAATTTCATCAATGATTTCCAGTATCCACCTAACTATGTTCTGGTCAGCTTAGATGTGACCTCTCTTTTCACCAACATACCACTTCAACTAGTAATAGAAAGCATCACTAAGCACTGGAATGAAATTTCTTCATACACACAAATGACATTTAATGAATTAATAGAGTTAGTCACATTTATATTCAATAACACTTATTTTTCTTTCGAACAACAGTTCTACAAACAAATCTTTGGAACCCCAATGGGAGGGAATATATCTCCCATTCTTGCTCAATATGTAATGGATGATTTAATTACTGCAGTTCTATGTAAAATTCCATTTGGTATACCTTTTTTAAAAAATTCGTCGATGATATCATCTGCATGATTCCCAAAGGATCAATTGATATTGTTCTCAAGTACTTCAATAGTTATAATACCCATCTACAGTTCACATTTGAAGAAGAAGTTAACAACAGTCTACCATTCTTAGATATGAGAGTTATAAGATCAGAAACAACATTGAAAACAAAATGGTACATGAAACCTACTAGCTCTGGTAGATACCTACATTATAAATCCTGCCACCCATTTAACATGAAGATGAATTTAATCAAAGGTATGAAAAATAGAGTTTTACAACTAACACATCCAATTTATCAAAAAGAATCCATCCAGAAAATTAAAAAACTATTCCTATTAAGTGGATATCCCAACAGACTTCTTAACCAGATATTGTACAACGTAGCATCTTCTCCACCTATTACTAATGTCGTCACTGTTAACACTAATATAAATGAACCACCTACTATCCAGTCTTCACTACACTACAATACATTCCTACTATTTCTAATAAAATTTCAGTAATTTTCAAGGATTAAAAATATAAAGATAGTTAACACCATGAAACACACCTTACACAGACTTGTGTTTAACAAACTCAAAGACAAAGAAAAAGAAGAATATGAATCTGGAGTTGTTTACAGTATACCCTGTGGAAATTGTGAGAAAGTTTACATTGGACAAACTTCTCATTGGATTAAGTCTAGAATCTCTAATCATAAAAGCGCTATTAAAAGAAATCTACTAAATTGTGCCTTAGCGATACATGCAAATAGTCATGACCATGTAATAAACTATTCAGGCGTCAAACTTCTTTTCAAAGAACCACATTATACAAAGAGACTTTTTCTAGAAATGTTAGCCATTACAAATTCTATAAATACAATGAACACAAACAAGACACAAACATCTCAATATATATATTCATACTTAATTCAACTATCTAAAAATACACATACACAATTTCGTGATTTGACAATACAAGATAGCATTAATGACTGAAATAGTTGTCAAATATGATTAGCAATTGAACTTTCAAAAATACTCAACTATAATTCCATAATTTTCATGTATTAAAGGCAACATTAAAATTTTGTATCTCAGTGAGAGTGAGATTACAAAATATTTTACTACTACTAGGATAAAAATCACACCATATGTATGTATAATAATTTTGTCACTTTAGTCCCTTATAACAGTATATTTATTTGTAGATCCTTGAGAAAGGTAATAAAAATTACCGAAAGCTTGGGTAAATAAAAGTGTATCACTGATCCTTCGACCGAGAAATCCTAATAAACTCTCAATTTAATAACAATTACGGTCGATAAATAATTTTCATATTTTATGAAAAAATTATGGTGAAATCAAAATCGTTAAAAGCACTCACCAAGTAAGGGAAACGATAATCCAAATGCTTACTATCAGATCACCCCCCGTTAATTCACCATATCGAAATTCAATAATTCCAATATCACTTAATATTTAATGTTGCCAATTCAAATATTCACATCGACCCTACATCACTCTTATACAGGGTGTCCAGAAAGGATATCGGTATTTGTAAGTTCAATAAAACAAAAAATATTTGTGAACAATGAAGAAATTTATTGTTTATTATTCACATATGAATTGGAGAATTATTTGAAAAAGATAATGTTATCCAAATGATGACCGTTGCGTTGCTGGCACTCTTCCAAACGGGAACGAAGATTGGCGATAACACGTTGACACATAGCTATATTGATATAGATGCCATTTCTGACCTGATTTTTTGCTTCATCTGGTTTGGATTCGTCGGATTATTTTGATAAAACTTACTTTTAAGGTATCCCTATGCAAAATAGTCAAACAGCCTAAGGTCGGGGCTTCTGGGAGGCCAGTTGATGTTACCTCTTCGCGAAATGACTTGTTGAATCGCTGCAGCATCTCGTTCGGAAAATAAGTCAATTAGCATAGTCCGCATCCTTCAATTCTTGAATCAATTGAATTTAATAGGTTTTTAGATGTAAGTCTTTCTCTACAATCGAAAGTAAAGACGATTTTTAGATGTTCAACGCTTGGCTTCGCTTTCGGATGGATAAGACGGATTTTGACGAACCGACGCCTCAACTTCTTCAATTGTTCCTTCATCGCGAAGTAAAGGACGACCAGAGTTTTGAAGTTTAATTGTCGCACCTGTATTCTCGAACATCCTGATCCATTTCCTAATGCTATATAGTCATTTGTCGCGTGGCGTGTAGATATTCCGCACGATAGAGACGTTGAGCAGTCACTATTGAACCACCATTACGATAATACGCTCATACGCAAAATGCGGGATGCGTTCCGAGTATTGTTCCATCGTGACTAAAACTCCACAAAATGGCGGACGCCACGAACCCCTTCTCGCTCCTTTTAGACGTCCCGTTCTGAATATGGCGCGAAAACAAATACCCGATACCCTTTCTGGACACCCTGTACCATGCACAATCGAACTAAAATCTTCTTCCAATTTCTTTCCTGCGACAATTCCGGAGCACTTAAATGCCATATCGAGGATGGCAACTAACCTAATCTATACTAATAAAACAGGATCTGTGGTTACCGTCAAAATGCCATATCTTTCAAACGACTGCACCAAATTGGATAATTCTTTTTTGTTCAATATTGCCAGGGCAAGGTTTATACAACAAAATTATTCAGAAAAAATAAAAGGCTTTCCTTTTTCTTACGACCAATCAAGCAGTCATAGAGTACTTATAGGTTATAATGATTTTGACATTTGCACAAGAAGTAAAGTTAAATCAAGTGGCAAAACTAGGTTTTTTGAATTATGATTTCGATAATCACTTTAATGATCCAAAATCGTGAAGACACCCCCACTAAGACATGAAAACGACAATCCCAACGCTAACTATCAGATCACCCATCGATAATTCGCCAATTCGACATAAATAATTTTCACATCGATCTGAACGATTATTTTACAAGAAAAAAACCATATTTTCCCGATTAATTCCTTGCTGTGTTCCTCCAAAAAGCAGAAAACATTGGGAATAATGAACAGTTTAAATGAAACAGTTGGTAAAATGTGATTTCTTCGAGATTATTTACTCTTGAATATAACTGTTATGGGCGTTAAGAAAATTTGGATCAATTGATCGTTTATAGATTAGACAATAATGAATGAACATACAGTGCATCTATTCCTTAAAATAGATAATCGATTAGATACTAATGTACCGAACAATTAAGATTTTCAATAAATTAATGATATTCTTTAATCGGAATAAAACTACTCTAATATGTTATAGATGAAACATTATTATTGGAAACGATAAATGGGCATTTGTAATGATGACTTTAAATTATAAATTTAATGAAAAAAATCGTAAAAAGCACTCACCAAGTAATGAAAACGATAATCCAAACGCTAACTATCAGATCACCCACCGATAATTCACTATATCGAAATTCAATAATCCCAATATTACTTAATATTTAATGTTGCCAATTCAAATATTTACATCTACCCTACATCACTCTTTCACCATGTACAATCGAACTAAAAAATCTTCCGATTCCTTCCTTGCAACAATTCCCGGAGCACTTAACTGCCATATCAAGGATGGCAAAGAAACAATAGGCAAACCAAATATTCTACTACTAACCTAACCTATCTATATTAATAAAACAGGATCTATGGTTACTGTCAAAATGCCATATCTTTCAAACGACTGCACCAAATTCGATAATTCTTTTTTGTTGTGTTCATAATTTCCAGGGTACAACAGAACTGTTCTCTTTTCTTACGACCAATCAAGCAGTCATGGAGTACTTATAGGTTATAATGATTTTGATACTTTTGGACAAAAAGTGAAGTTACATGGAGTGGCGAAACTAGGATTTTCGAATTATGATTTCGATAATCACTTCAAAAAATCTAAAACCGTGAAGACACGCACCAAGACATGAAAACGACAATCCAAACGCTTAACTAGCTATCAGATCACTCACCGATAATTCACCAATTCGACATACAGAAATTTCACATCGATCTGAAATATTATTTTACAAGCAAAAACGCATATTTTCCCGACTAATTTCTTGCTGTATTCCTCATAAGAAGCAGAGAAACATTGGGAATATAAACAGTTCGAGTGAAACAGTTGGAAAATTCAGTTGGTGAAATGTGATTTCTATGAGATTATTTACTCTCGAATATAACTGTTATGTATTTGGATCTATTAATCATTTATAGATTGGACAATAATGGATGAACATACAGTGCATCTATTCCTCAAAATAAATAATCGATTAGATACTAATGTACCAAACAATTAAGATTTTCAATAAATTTATGATATTTTTCAATCGGAATGAAACTACTCTAATATGTTATAAATAAATAGATTATTAATGGAAACGATGAATGGACATTTGTAATGATGACTTTAAATTATAAATTTAATGGGAAAATTCTTTAAATGCACTTACCAAGTAATGGAAACGATAATCCAAACGGTAACTATCAGATCACCCACCGATAATTCACTATATCGAAATTCAATATCCCAATATTACTTAATATTTAATGTTGCCAATTCAAATTTCACATCGACCCTACATCACTTTTACACCATGCACAATCGAACTCAAAAATCTTCCAATTCCTTCCCTGCGACAATTCCCGGAGCACTTAACTTCCATATCAAGGATGGCAAAGAAACAATAATAGGCAACCTAAATATTCTACTACTAACCTATAACCTTATATCAATAAAACAGGATCTATGGTCACCGTCAAAACGCCATTTATTTCAAACGACTGCAACAAATTGGATACTTAGTTGTTTTTTTGTTGTATTTATAATTACCTGGGCAAGGTTTATACAAAAAAATTGTTCAGAAAAAATAAAAGGATTCCTTTTTCTTACGTCCAATCAAACAGTCATAGAGTACTTATAGTTATAATGATTTTGACATTTGGACGAAAAATTAAGTTACTTCAAGTGGCAAAACTAGGTTTTTATCATTTCAATAATTATTTAAACAAATATAAAATCGTGAAGACGATCAACAAAAACTGAGAACGACAATCCCAACGCTTAACTTACTATCAGATCACCGTTAAGAAAATGTATTGGGTCTATAAATCATTTATAGATTGGACACAAATGGATGACATACAGTGCATCTATTCCTCAAAATAAAATCGATTAGATACTAATGTACCAAACAATAAGATTTTCCATAAAGTAATGATATTCTTCAATCGGAATAAAACTACTCTAAAAAGTTATAGATGAATAGATATTAATGGAAACGACGAATGAACATTTGTAATGATGACTTTAAAAATATAAATTTAATAAAAAATTCAGATTTTGGCGGAATAAAAATCGTTAAAAAGCACTCCCCAAGTAATGGAAACGATAATCCAAACGGTAACTATCAGATCACCCACCGATAATTCACTATATCGAAATTCAATAATCCCAATATTACTTAATATTTAATGTTGCCAATTCAAATATTCACATCGACCCTACATCACTTTTACACCATGCACAATCGAACCAAAATCTTCTTCCGATTCCTTCCCTGCGACAATTCCCGGAGCACTTAACTGCCATATCAAGGATGGCAAAGAAACAATAGGCAAACTAACCGGCAGAAACGTCATACAGTCATGGCAGCAGGATCGACCGCGCCAGCTCGACGTAAATAATATATTTAAACGCCTCTCGAAATTAATCGGACGATTGAAGGTCCTTCGGCTTGGACCCCCGGCAGGCAATACGAAGGCAAAGTTGCGGAAATGCGACACCTATATCCGATAACGAGTGACGTATTAATCGGCGGCCTACCGAGAATGATAAGATAAATCAATCGAAGTGAGGAATTGACACTGTTGACTGTCGGCAATGATGATGGATCTCGTATACAGGGTGGTTTTCTTAAGTTTTTCATTAAAAGTTTTCGAGTAAGGAAATGTAATACGAATTCTTTTTGAGTGCAAACACTCAAATTGTATAATATTTTCAAACATTATTCACTACCGGTTCTATCGGAAACGAATGAAAACTTCGTTATTTCAAATGAAAAGCTTCAATTACAATCAGCCCTCCTTCCTTCTGCCACTCGCGTTGTTGGCAATAATCCCGAAATACTTCTGCGGCGGTATCGAAGGCAGTAAGAACTCAGCTGCAACATTTCTCTCGGGACCAAGTGACGGCAATGACGGACGAAGAAATTCTACAGCAACCTAGTTAAATGTTATCACTTACTGCCGTTTATTCAGCCGATCATTCAGCCTCAATTACACTCAGCCCTCCTCACTGCCAATCGCGTTATCGGCAATAATTCCCGAAATACTTCTGCAGCAATATCTAAAGCAGTGAGCAGTTACACTCTGTCGCAACATTTCCCTCGCGACCAAGTGGCGGCAACGACGGATAAAAAATTCCACAACAACCTATAGTCCAGTCAATTTGTGCTCAAAAAAACCCCTAGCAGGAAAGTTCTGGGGTAGTTTTGATTTTTTCGATTTTTTATGTTTTTTGGGGTGCTGAATCCGAATCTGAGGTTTGCTAACAAAATTTCATGAGAGAACATTGAAAAAAATACAAAAAAAGGGAAAAAATCTCATTCTTATACAGTTTTCTGCTTATAACTCGGAAACTATCAACTTTTCGTGAAAAACCTCTCCATACAAAATGAAAGTACATAAAATTTCCTACAAATTGTACTACCACAGCTTGTTCTGCGACCACCTGTTCTGGCTCAAATTATAGTTTTAAATGAGGTATTTTTTATGACTCAATAAATGAAAAAAACTCAAATTCTATGGTTCAGATGATGCGATTCTCTTGAAATTTTGCATGAACATTCAGCATATCAGTCTCGATTCATAAAAAAAAATCACTTGAATCAGATATCTTGTTATGGAAGTAATAAAGATTCTTTCTTTCAATATTCCAATTGAATTTTCTATGGTTCTTCTCTCACTATGGTCACACAATTTTGCATGAAGCTTATTATGATCATCTTGCATATTGCTGCAACATTTCATTTCGACTGGTTTCATTTTGTCTGAGATATTGAGAACAAACATTTTGAATGGCCGTATTTTGTTTCATAAAACAAGGCCATTCTAAATTTTTGTTCCTCAATATCTCAGACAGAACGAACCAATCGAAATGAAATATCGCGGCCAAATGCAAGATGCTCATAATAAGCCCTATGCAAAATTGTGTTACCATAGTGTGAACAGAACCATAGAAAATTTAATTGGAATATTGAAAAGAAGAATCTTTATATTTCCATAAGAAAATGTCCGATTCGATTAAATTTTTTTTTGTGAATCGCGACTGATATACTGAATGTTCATGCACAATTTCAAGAGGATCGCATCATCGGAACCATATAATACATTTTTTTTTCATTTATTGAGTCATAGAAAATACCTCATTTTCAACTATTATTTGAACCAGAACCGGTTGTCGCAAAACAAGCTGTGGTAGTACAATTTGTAGGAATTTTATGTACTTTCATTTTGTATGGAAAGGTATTCTTGGAAAAGTTGATAGTGTCAGAGTTATATGCAAAAAACTGACCAAGAATGAGATTTTCATTCTTTTTTTGTATTTTTTTCTATGTTCCGTCTAGAAATTTTGTTAGCAAACCTCAAATTAGGATTCAGCACCCCAAAAAACATAAAAAAGAAAGAAATCAAAACTACCCCAAAACTTTCCTGCTAAAAGCACAATTCGACTGGATTACTAGTTAAATTAATCACTTACAGCTGTCCACGCTGCTGTTCCTTTGACTTCCGTACGAAAGACCTCCAACCAGGAAGCGTAAGCAGGGAAGTGTAGTGATTACATTCCCGTTGCCCACTTCCCTGCTCAATTCCTTGCTCCATGCCGTGAAAGTGAGCTGAGTGTAATCGGGGTGTTAGACTCCCGTACGCAAAACGTCGATGTGGGGAGCGTAAGGCAACACGAGCAGCAGCGGCAGGGAGCAGGGAAATGTAGTGATTACATTCTCGTGCTGCCCACTTCACTGCTCCCTACCGTAGCAATGAGTTGAGTGTAATCGGGGTTTAACACCCTGTATATTCATACATATTTTAATTATTCGTTCAATTCTGCAATGATTTCCACTTCAAGCAGTAGCGGAGTTATAGCCTGAAAGTCAAATTGTTTTAAAGAAAGATTGTCACAAATTAGTGTTTATTTGTATTCTCGCAATCCATCAGTGTAAAATGTTAATCGATTTTTAAAATGTCGGACAATTCTGTCATAAGACCTAGCTTTTATGTGGCTGACGTCAAATTCGCACCACCCAGAAGAGCAAATCTCGTTTTCGCCAGCATTTTGCATTGCCATAATATGAGCTTGGTAGTATCTGTTGCCGATGGCGATGTACTGAACCTATAGATATCGAGAGTTTTCCTACACCTACACTGTTTTTGCAGGTGATATCTCACGAAACAGTGACCTGTGAGAAGCTCAGTGCGCAGCTCGTTTTTTTTGTGACGATATAGCTTGTTGTTGTCTTTCATTCAAGTTTGAAAACATAATTTTGGTACCGGACACTATTCGAAAATCGAATGAAGTGAAGAACTGGCTATCCATTCTTGTAATGACTTGTAGTGAAATATGTAATTGCTACTTTTGTTTCAACACGCATTATTTTTGAATTTGAAGAATATATTATAGAAATCTAATATCTTATTTCGAAAAGCTGTTGAAATATAGATCATAAGCTTATTTCATCAGTTTTACAGGGTTCCAAAGGGTAAGTCGACCTCAATACACCCTCTCTCTCCCTTCAAGCGATGTACTACTACATTAATATGAGCTTGAAGGCAGAGTTCAGTTGGGGTGAACGCAATCAACGTTCATATTTCGACGACAATTGATTCAATTACGCGAGTAGACCTATTCAATTAATGTTGTTTGATTCATATAGAATAAAGAATCTGAAGGAAGGAGCATTTGTATTAAATTTGTTGACCTGATTGGTTCTTGCAATGACAGCCTTACAGATCTCGTACAGGTGAAACAGAGACCTGTGAGAAGTCCAGTAAGAAGCCTTAAGACTTTTTTTTGACAACGATAGAGCTTGATGAACCTTTTACTTCGATATTTGCTTGGTGATTTCCTGTCTCCGACGCCGTATATTATGCCTATGCCACTGTAGGTCATTCGAAGTTAAATGAAATCTAATATCCTTATTTTGAAATATAGTCCATCACATGATATCCCAAAGCGATGAAAACAGCTTATTTCAATCAGTTTTCCAGGTTTCAAAGGGTAACTCGACACTTCCAACCTTAATACATCCACTCTCAACAAAATTTGTTTAGCTATATCTACGTACTCGCTTTACCCTACTTTATCCCTTCCAGCGACGTACTAATGCCATTAATGTGAGCTTGAAGGGCAAAGTTTAGTTGAGGTGAACGCAATCAAACGTTCCTAATTCGACGACAATTGATTCAATTACGCGAATAGAACTATTTAATTAATTTTGTTTGATTCGCTGCCTTATATAACGTCGGCCTGCCTAATCTAATGACGAATAATCTTTTCGGTTCGCGATTCAATGCCGATTCGATTTAAATGTCGAGACGAGAATGGATATACGCTTCGTTGGCAACGGGAATGATGATCGCATAGGTCGGTACGTTGGTTTAAACATCAGATTTTTATTTGGTTGTACCTGAGATGTTTTGGATATAATATTGAAATAATTACTTAAGGGAGAAAATTCAGGTATAAGCTTTCCGAGATATTATCACATCTAAATGAAACCATACGTGAAAGATCAACACGAATACTGCCAGCACAGAATAATATTTCTGTGCCGCGAATGAAAATATTAACTTTAAAAGTGAAGAATAATATCAATCGATTAATATCAATCAATACAAAACTCATATTCGGAGCTATTCTCGTCAAAGTCCAAAGCAGCTACAAGGCAGGGTTGCCAAGTTGCTTCATTGAAATTGAAAATAACCCAGATGATACCCAATTTTCCCCCAAAATCATGGTATTTTTCGGAAAATCCCCCAGATGTTCAGAATGTTAATTTTTAATGAGACCGCAGCAAAAAATGGACCAATTTAAAGTGGTCGACCTAAAAAAAGGTTTTCACCACCCAAGATGTTTTGAAAATAGTACACAGAATGTAGTTAATGTTGAATAATTGTTCTAATTCAAATTTGAAATGAATAATTATCTTTGGCGAGGGGAACCTGAACGAAACACTGAAACCCCCAAAATGTGGCCCCCCAATTTTTTCCGGCAGTGTTCAAAAATCCTCCAAATTTAGGGGGAAATACCCCAACAAGATAACCCTGCTACAAGGAGGTAATATCATTCAGAGCAAACACAGACATCTGGCCCCGTATTCTCGCTCTTTCAAAGCGTATACGAACTTCATTGTGCAGTGTGCATTTTTGAAGGTATAAGATGAACTCGCGTAATGAAGTTCGTATACGCTTTGAAAGATCACTTGTCCAGAATACGGTGCCTGTGTGTATGCGACAGCCGAAATAAGATCGTCCCCTATGAAAATAATCAACTTTTCGAAGGAGTTTATACATTCCTAGGCAAATAGGGATGTTGACTCATGTTACGAATTCATATAAATGTGGGTTTTCCTCATAGAAGGAAGTTTTTACAAACCTAAAATAACCATTTTAGTGATATTATTATTGTTGTTAAATAAATAAAGCTGATTTAAATTATGTTATTTATTTTCAACTATCACGTGACTGCGAACGCCAATCATAGGTAGTTGACGTCACTATCCGATATTGTCATTGCAAATTCGAATGTTCTGTGCTCAGATCAACAAAATACATTCATAGTGCTTTGTTGATCTGAGGTTCTGTGATTCGAAGCATAGTAAATATTTAGTATATCTCATCTATCATTCGAACTTACGAAAATAAAAGCTGAAAGAAAACAGAATAGTTCGAATATTCGTTACAAGAACGATAATATAGGTACAATTTTCTCTATAATGGAGACAGAATTCATCAAGGCTGATAGTAGTAACTTACGAAAGATTGATTCTCTGATGGTCGCAAGTTTCTTAGCTGAAAACAAGGATTTTTGAGCAGCGGAGCTTAAAACTTAAAATGTCTTTGTAAGTATCAAACTTTCAAGTCATCATATTCATTATTACAAATGAAAGAAACACCTCATACTGAATTTGTAGATCGACTTATCATTTTGAAGGCTTAGATTGAACTTTTTCACAAGGAATTCGAAGTTTGTTTATCGGATATTGACGAAATCATCATAACGTGACAAAATTGAGCAATTCCGCGGGAATTTTGTTTTCTCTTCTCATTTACGTATTTTTTATCAGCAATTACTATATTTTCAAGGAAAAGTAATTTTTTTTTCGTGTTTGTATAGGGTTTATCTTTCAATAAAATAAATTCCAAAAAATAGCCAACAACCCTATTGTAGTATTGTACATACTTCTAATGTGGTATAGCACAAAAAACCTCATTGGTCGAAGTGCCGTAATATAGTCACAGTCCCACTTGAATAAATCCAATCCACAATTCACCGAGCAATTCACAGAGGATTTCAAGTTTACCGATTACGATATAAGTAGTGATGAAAAAACAGATAAAACTGATCGTATTAGAATATTTTTCTAAGGAGTTTCAACTACGGTTTCAAGGAAGCTTAGGAGTAATCAGTTCAATCCTATCTACTCATGCATTTCGGTTCTATTTTTCCGAATTTTAACCAAGTATTTCGATCTTCTTTCAAGTAACGTGTCCTTCCAACTTTTTACGTTCCTACAATAACAACGTGCCACGGCTTTGCCCAAATGTCTTAAAGTTTCGAATTTTCAATTTTGGACCGAGAGTATCCCGAATAACAGGAAGAGTTCATAATTTCGGTACTCAGTATCCCAAGAATCTGCAATAATAAAATATGATTTCAATTGTACAAGGCCATTCAAAATCCCATGCACTACCGCGATCAAAACCATAAAAAGTGCGTTTTTAAGAGGTTTATTGTGAGATTTCCAAATGAAAACGAGGTTTCATACTTGTATAGAAAATATTCAGGAAGTTAGAAGAAGTCTAAAAATGCCATGACATTCAGAGTGTCTCATTTAAAATTCTAAGTTGTGAGTACTTTTTGTTATACCTAATCGTCAAATATTTTAGATCGATAAAGCAGTGGTTCCTACCTAAGAAACTAAATCTTAATAACTTCGTATTTTGTGTTTTTCGCAAACAACTTGGGTGCAATCGGACTTGTGGTACCCAGTATAGAATTCAAATCAACAAGAATTTTTAGAATGAAAAATTAGTGGAGAGAGAAAGAGACAAGTGAAATTTTGAAGGATGTAATAAATGTCTGCATGAAATTCAAATGTATAACTTTTATCATTTCAATTCTCCAACAGATTGAAAATGTTCAAAAACATTCTTCCTCGCTGATTATACCTCTACGTGGAAGAAAGGAATAAAATAACTTAATTTAAATGCGGAGCAAACAGATTCCTCAGGATGAAGCCGATGAGGGCATATAACGTCGACCGTGTCGACTTTCATTTCAAGACCCATGAAAACAGATTGAAATACGGCATTTTCGAATTAGTGTCGAGTTCTTGACGTTCCATCGTCAGCTTTGGTACGTGGATTTAATATCTTCCTTGTCGAGTCACATTAAATATTTAGGTACCAGAAAGAAGGGATCACACTCTAATTCTAAAGAGAAAACTGAACACATCATATCTGCGCTGATTCTATCCTGCTCAAGATTCCAGAAATCAAATATTGATCATTTAATTTATTCCCTGCATAAATTGACAATGTCTAGTTTGACATTCATCGGATTTGTCATTTATTTGATAAGTAAAAATCAATGAGATGAAGTTCAAGTGAAAGTTCCTCCGGAACCATTCAACCGATCTTGGCTTTTAATAAACGCATACGGACATGTAGATATTCAAAATCTACAGTGGAAAACTCAAGTCCTTAACTCGTTCTGTTCGAGATCTACAGTGATCAGAATTAACTACCTCTCAAATTTGAATGGAGCAACGAGATATAATAGAGAAGAGACGCTATGACATACAATTGAGTAAGGAAAAATAGTACCACTGGGTGGGGCTTAGTCGGGGACCAATATGGCGGAAAGTTCAGGGTTGAATTATAAGTTGACAGTTTTTTCTGTTTACAAATTCACCCAAAAAATACGACGTGTAGGGTCCTGTTCAAATAATGTCAATTGAATATCAAATAAACAAATTTTCTGCAGGCGATAATATACACATATAAAAAGATATCAGAATACCGAGACAGACTAGCCAAAATTTTGAATGCGGATCTGTTCAGTACTCATCCCTATCATTGATATGTTTTTCCTCTAATTTTCTTCTTATATGTCTCTTCTCTGCTCGAAGAAAGCCTTACGGTGCACGATACTATTTTATAGTATATTATCAAGCAGAAAAATCACAATTTAACTAGAAACAGGCGCACGATTCACAATTCCTCCAGAAAATTCAACGATTGTCAAATTTGACATTAGGTGGTAATAATATGGCGCACCTGATACCACGTTCATTTCAATGATGGCAACTCTATACTATCCTATCTCTATGGAATGGAGTATAGTAGCATCCGCATTTTTTCAGAATATCCATCAGGTCAGAATGATCAAATATGTGTCGTTTTCGATCTATAAATTAATCATAAAGTGCAAAATGCAACTCTGCTCAAGAACCTAGTAGCATCAATCAATTAGTTTTATGAAATATTTTCGAAAATAGCGGAAATTCACAGAAAATTCTCTCTCTGGGCCTGATGTTTCCATTCCACCCTAAAAAATTATGTTTGCTATAACCAAATTTTCCAATTAAGTCATTCACGAAAGTTTGAGCCATCGGTTCGCCATAGAAATTTGGCATATTTCACTGTGTATATCAAAATTTTAAGTTATGTTGTTTATTTTCTTGTCAGATTGATACGCAATGTTGTCAATATTGCAGAGTTCTCTGATAATTCGGAAGCTCGTCGGACGAGGCCGGGTACATTCGGCAACGTGACTTATTTTACGTAATGACAGCAAATACTGCCACTTCAGATAAATAAACAAAACGCCTACTATGCGCTCAAACTTTCGTGAACGGACTATACATATACCCCTTTTACCATGAAATGAAAGGGGTAGCCAGAACATTTGAATGAACCATATATCAAAACATCAACGTGCAGTTTCAATTAATTCTCGATCAATAATCTTGACGTTATACTAGCAACCAACTGTTACCAATGTTTATGTTTGGCGAATATTGATTACTCGTATGTCGCTGCAGTACGTTCAAAATGCATTAGAGTTTCAATTGAAATTTCATCGTTCGACAAGGAAAATATTGATATGGTTCACGTTCCCAGACATTGGTCGACTTTTTGTATGTGTATACTAATTGGAATTTCCGAATTGCAAATGTTAACTATTATATTTTCAGTATAAATGTAACAAGAGAGTGAATATAAACTGAAAATAATTTGAAAGATTTCTTGAAAACTTGTTGCCAGGCAATAGTCACTGAGACCAACTTCCTATCTCCAATGGTGAAAATGCAATAAAACGACGCTTGAAGATTCAAAGATGACTTGGAAATAATATCAGAATAACATGGTAGAAAAAATTATTTTAATAAGTAACATTTTGAGCGCCCATAAATTCAAAATTAAGGAGGACGCACCAGATTATTCTGGAAGATTTACATTGAAAGGATTCATTTGCGGATTTCTCTGATTGGACAGATAACAATATTAGATATAAAAATCAGAATAATAAGAAATCAAACAAAAAAGTCTGCTCAATTGTAAGTAGGAATAACCAATTCGAGCTATTTTCGAGGGGTCTATCACTGGCAGTTTTTTGTACACTAAAATTCCAATTTGATAAATAATTCCACTAAATTCACAAAATTCTTTTCAATTCCGCATAATTCCATTCAGTTCCTCACAATTCCGTAAAATTCCCCTAATTCCATTAAATTCCCTATAATTCCGTTAAATTCATCTTAATTCCGTTAAATTCTCTACAATTCCGTTCAATTCCTCACCATTCTGTTCAATTCTGCGCATTTTCAATTCCATTCAATGCTAACAGAATACCGTTCAATTCCATTGAAATTCCATTCAATTCTTTTCAATTCCAAACAATTCCGTTATAATGCCGTCAAATTCCATGCAATTCCATCTAATCAGTGCAATTCATTCTCAATTCCAGCATTTTGTACATCAAAATTCCGCAGTGATAGCCCTCCGGTTCTAGACCCATCGCGGTCTATCACTGGCAGTTTTTTGTACACTATAAATTTCCAATTTGATAAATAATTCCACTGAATTCACGAAAAATTCTTTTCAATTCCGCATAATTCCATTCAGTTCCTCACAATTCCGTAAAACCCCCATAATTCCATTAAATTCCCCATAATTCCGTTAAATTCATCATAATTCCGTAAAATTCTCTACAATTCCGTTCAATTCCTCACAATTCTGTTCAATTCTGCGCATTTTCAATTCCATTCAATGCTAACAGAATACCGTTCAATTCCATTGAAATTCCATTCAATTCTTCTCAATTCCAAACATTCCGTTATAATGCCGTCAAATCCATGCAATTCCATCTAATTCCGTGTAATTCATTCCCAATTCCAGCATTTTGTACACTAAAATTCCGCAGTGATAGACCCCTCGGCTATTTAACTATTCGTCATTTTAACCAAGACAACCAGCGCATTCACCATACAGAATGATTCAAAGAACCAGTCGCATGAAAATAAAGAGCCAATTCATTACGCAATAACTCAATAGAGAATTATCCAAATCTATGGGAAAACAGCGATATTATGAGTGCTTCATGATGAAACTAAGTACGCATAGGTAGTAGATATTCATCGTGGAACAAACTATCATAATAAGGTTTAATTTCATGTTTACGAAACGTCAACTAGGAATGTAACAATTTAGATGATTTGGACATACATAAATTGAGTTAATTCAGATTTACGTAGAAGGTAACCACCCAAAAAAAATCTTGAACAATGTTAATGTACTCTTTTCAAGGAATGTATTGAATTGAAATTGAAATTCTGAGGGATAAAATATCTCCAAACCTTGGCAAAAAGCACAGGAGTTGGTTAAGGTGGAGGGTATGTATGAAAACCATATACAGGGTGTTTCATCATAAACTGGACAAACATATATTTTCGTGTAGAGGACATCGGGAGAATCATTTTTGCCTTATACAATATATCCCGTTTTCGAAGCATAAGCGAGATACAGGGTGTCAAACGTCATTTTTGAGCAAGATTCTTATGAGTGTGGTCAGTTATGTATAACACTTGGTGTAATAATTTTTGGTCAAATCTCAATATTTTTGGGTCCTCTATTCAGAAAAGTTGACGAACTCCGAAAAAAAATTCACAAAATGGCGGAAGACCTGCAATGTTCCAAATTTTTTTGCGGTTGTCAAATTGACTTTTATTTTCCGAATGAACATAATTTTCTTAGAATTTCTGCGAAAAATTTTTTTCAAAAATCGAACACAATTTTTTTTTACATGTCTACAGCGATGAAAAAATTTCACTGGAAATGGAGGAAATTTTGTACAATTGTACTTCTTAAATTATCAATCACGAATATGAAAACAGAATTGTGAAATATCGAACGGTTTCGTTACTACAGTCATTCAAATGCTTCGTTCAGACCTCTGAAATATTGAAAATAAAATTGTTTTGGGTTCTAGAATCAAAATAATTGAATTATTGGCATGTTTCAACATTCTAGATGAATTTATAAGAAAAAAATCAGTGAAACTTAGTTGGGACTGGAAACGACGTAGGTATTAAATAGGGAAATGGCACTGTTCTAAGGATATTAATATTCGTTGCCAGGCAACAGTATTCGTTGTTCATAGAGCTGGACTGTTATTATATTTTAATTTCAGTGAATATAATTTAGCCAGTAGTCCAACTCTATGAACTACGAACTACCGTTGCCTGGCAACGAATATTAATATCCTTAGAACAGTGCCATTTCCCTTTTTAATACCTACGTCGTTTCGAGTCCCAACTAAGTTTCACTGATTTTTTTCGTTTAAATTCATCTAAAATGTTAAGACATGCCAATAATTTAATCATTTTGATTCTAGAACCAAAACAATTTTATTTTCAATATTTCAGAGGTCCGACCGAAACATTTGAATGACTGTAGTAACGAAACCGTTCGATATTTTACGATTCTGTTTTCATATTCGTGATTGATAATTCAAGAAGTACAATTGTACAAAATTTCATCCGTTTCGAGTGAAATTTTTTCATCGCTGTAGACATGTAAAAAAAAATTTGTGTTCGATTTTTGAAAAAAATTTTTCACAGAAATTCTAAGAAAATTATGTTCATTCAGAAAATAAAAGTCAATTTGACAACCGCAAAAAAAATTTGGAACATTGCAGGTTTTCCGCCATTTTGTAAATTTTTTTTCGGAGTTCGTCAACTTTTCTGAATAGAGGACCCAAAAATACTGAGATTTGACCAAAAACCATTACACCAAGTGTTATACATAACTGACCACACTCATAAGAATCTTGCTCAAAAATGACGTTTGACACCCTGTATCTCGCTTATGCTTCGAAAACGGGATATATTGTATAAGGCAAAAATGATTCTCCCGATGTCCTCTACACGAAAATATATGTTTGTCCAGTTTATGATGAAACACCCGTATGTTATTGCCGTTCATCATCAAAGATCTAGAACTGAATGGCGATCTGAATGAAAGAGTAATTAGCTAGAAAAAAGCAACATAACATAAGCATAGCCACTGATCTATATGTTCGAAATAAACATATTGTTTTTTTGAAAAGAAAAAAAAACGGTGATTATTTCAAAGCAAAAATAAATTATTGTTTCCATGAGAATAAACGAAAGTTTATGTAATATAAAAAACCCATCAGCAAAAATTAGATTAAGCCACTTGATTACTATCAAAGAAATGTCTGTGCAATGTTTTTGTTTCAACTTTATAGCACAAACAGAAACTGAGATAATGTCCAATGTGCCATTCATTTTTCTCTATATTTAAGCAATGAAAAGTTGTAGTTCAGGATCACCAATCTGGCCACACTGATGTACTTAGTATAGTGGAACTTTCTATAATGAAAGCGCTAAATCTGCCAAAAAATTTCGTCGTAAAGAAATTAGGTTACACAGAAAATTAGTTTGTCGCGGTCGACTTTTGATAAATTTAAGTTATCATTTAAACTTAAGCACTTCTTTTTAGACATTTTCGCACAACGTTCAAACTATCGTAATGGTTGGATTCAAACCAAACAACATTCAAAACTGTTTCATAGGGATCTCTCTGTCCCCCGTAATGATTAAGTTTGAGGGTCGGGATTTATTACGTACGTCCGGAAAAATTTCGAAAAAAACCCACCCTTATACATTCTTACAATACCCATTCAGAAAGTGAAGATCTTTGAATATTTCGTTGTAGATAGAATTTACTTCGTTTAACATGGAATTTTCATTCAAGGTGCAATGTCTTGTACGAAATTCGAATATATCAAAACGAATTAACCGTAAACAAAGGTTATCATTCAAAAAAAAACTAGTCAAATATTCAATTAACCATAATCATAAATTCACTGACTATCCACAAATCAATCAGGGCACTCATCAATGTATTCACCCATTATCTTCGCCAGACATCACGTCATCAACACAATGACGTATTTTCATCGAGGACGAGAGTGAGGTCGAAATGATTTTCCAATTTTCCGGAAAATTGACCCACCAACTCAGTCCATGAAGTGACCTTTTCTAATACATCCTCTTTTATTCTGCGTTGTTATCTCACACCGTTCGTTCGACGACAACAGCGAAATGTTATTGACGGAAATTTAACTCGGAGGCTAAGAGAAGGACAAGGATGACCTGAATAGGAAAGATAAAACCAGGAAATATTCAATTCTGTATATCGGCCGATATCGAATTCGATGTGTTACATCGTGGTGGATGCACTATCCGATGAAATTCGATTAAAATACGAAATTCATAAGGGATTGGATAAACCCAAACGAAATAAATTGATTGCAAATTTAACCGCGGGTTTCACAAAGCTTGATGGCAATCAAATCGTTGATTTTGGGAAAAGTTCGATGGTTTACGTCAAAAATGAACTGAAATTTGCACAGAAATATGACACTTCATCAATCAACGTGATCGGGGGTTTGTGAACCCGGCTCAAGTGTTGCAAATCGGTGGAAAGCGAGACAAACTGAGGCTGGACACATATGCGGAGCGTAAACGCTGGTCACTAGTCCAGTCAACAAGCGCTTTTTAAGCGGCCCCTAGACGATCATTCGGAATGACATTCAGAGCGAAGATTGACATTCCGATTGAAGGTGTAAGGTCTATACTGATGGAATGAAGAATGGACTGACGGATTTTCAAATATTTTAAAATCAGAGCTTCAATCACGTTGGGTGGAGGGGAGACTGACAGTCGGAATGGTGGTGTAGTGAATCTAGCATTCTTTTCCTCTCAGTCTTATTGATGCAATCAATCATGGGAGACGGGTGCTCGCAAAACGAGGATTTCGATGAGTTGCCTCAAAAGGGTGACGATCGAAACAGCCTTCAAAGGTTCATAAATGCTTATCAATCTTTCCCCGAACTGTGGTATAAATCCCATCCCAGTATATGAATAAATATAAAAAAATGTTGCATTGGAAAAACTCCTCAACATTTATGAAGAAATAAAGTCAAATGCCACAGTGAAAGACGTGACAAAAATATTAAATACACTTCCCTCGAATTTTAGGCGTGAGCGAAATAAAATAAAAAGCTCAGCTGAAGTGGAGCAGGAACAGATGACTTATACCAGCCCACTTCATGGGTGTTTTATGCCCTGAAATTCCTGGAAGATACAGAGAGCCCTCTAATTAAATAATGAGATTGAGGAAACGGAGGTGAGTACTTCATTGTCTTTCTGTCAAAAATATGAAAATAAATACAACTTTCATTAGGTTTTCAAATATTTATTAAAGTGATCATGAGGAAATGAATATAAACAATAAAAAGTAGATAATTGAACTATAGATAAGTCTGAGCTGAAGTCATTTCAATCAGACTGTCAGTTTGAATGATATGTGTAGGGGCTTCAAGATTGAAGGCAGGATTGACAATCTTATGGTTCAGTCAGACTGTCATTCATGATTGACCGTCTAGGGGCCGCTTTAGACCAACATTTTTGAGTATCTCTAATAATTATGAGTTATAATTGAGTGCCATTGGATTCGAAATGGCATAGTTTTTGGGAAAATGCTAAGGCCGTTTACAAAAATTGATTCATTGAAACGATACAATAAAATATATATCAATACCTACTCAAATGAAAGAACGAATCAACCGATAATAGGTGTCCCAAGGTGAGTGGCCTATTAGATTTTTATGGAAACTATTGATGGTAAAGATTTCAAATTTGCGGATAAATATTTGGCCATGTAAGGTACATTTTTAAAACAATTTCACATTTCCAGTGTTGCCGGATGTACGACAATTTGGCAACAACTTTGTTATTTAAATGGGACATCCGTATTTCTATGTTTTTTATGATTCTCCATAAAATATAAATCTATTCACTCTTACTTTTACATCCCTATCTTTAACGGTTTTTGAGTTATTAATTATTTTTCGAAATTATAGATCAAATTGGCGTACTACGAAAATGACTCTAGTTCGCTCAATATTGAGATTTAAGTCAGAAATTTTGCAAGTCGTTAGATATTGATCTGATCTGTGTCACTGCTTTTGAATTTTGGTTGTCAATTATACAGGACGGGCCAAAAAAAATCATCATTTGCCAAGTTAAAAAATTGTAAAAAGTATATTTTTTCAAATTAGACACCTAGTATATTTTTCAATTTTTGGAATCAGTACAACACACCCTACATTTTTCTATTCACGTCCCTATACCTATCTCAACGATTTGTAGCTTGGAAAATGATGATATTTTTGGTGTCCATCTTGTATAACTGACAACTATAATTCAAAAGCAGTGACATAGATCAGATCAATATCTAACGACTTGCAAAATTTTTGACTTAAATCTCAAATTGAGCGAACTAGAGTCATTTTCGTAAAACGCCAATTTGATCTAAAATTTCGAAAAAATTAATAAATCAAAAACCGTTAAAGATAGGGATGGAAAAGTAAGAGTGAATAAATTTAATTTTTATGGAGTATCCTAAAAAATAGAAATACCGGATGTCCCATTAAAATAAAAAAGTACATCCGGCAACACTGGAAATGTGAAATTATTTTAAAAATGTACGTTACATGGCCAAATATCTATCCACAAAATTTGAAATATTTACCATCAATAGTTTCCATAACAATCTAATAGGCCACTCACCTTGGGACACCCGATATAACATCTCATTCAGACACAAAACTTTTCAAATATTCAATTATTTATTTTTTATCAATCATAAATTCACAGATTATCCACAATTCAATCAGGGTGATATCACCCTTATCTGCCGCCAGACACGTCATCAACACTATAACTGGTTTTCATCGAGGACGAGAATGTGGTTGAACTGATTTTCCAATTTCCGGAAAATTTACCCAACAACTCAGTACATGAAGTGACCTTTTCTAATACAATCCTCTTTATTCCGCGTTGTTATCACAGACCGTTCGTTTGACGACAAAGCGGAATGTTTTGACGGAAATTTAACTCGGAAGCTCGCAGAAGGACAGGATGACCTGAATAGGACAGAAAAAACCCGGAAAAAATGGATCTGTATATCGGCCGATATCGAATTTCCATGTTTTATCCATCGTGGTAGATGCACTATTATTATTGAAGTGTTATTCGATTTTGAATTCTATAAGTTGATAGTTTTTGAGAAAATGCTGAGAACGCTCCCAAAAATTGTGTGAAATTGAAATTTGAGTTTGGTTCTTGTTCCGAGAATATTTGAGATAATTTAAATTTGATAAATTAACTTCAATATTAAATATCATAGACCTGGAAATGTTATTGTCATTTAGACATCGATAAAAAAGGTGCATCCTTTTTTATCGGATAAAAAACTTCTCTTCCTCAATATGTCAATTAACTGTCAGATTTTTGAATTTTGAAAATATAGTGCTTTCATTTTGAATCGGTATGGTAATTATTCAACTTTGTTGATATAAGAACCCAAAGATGAATCCTTTTGGTGAAGTTTCGACTGAGCAAATTACGACAAATATCGAGAAGTCTATACCGCAATCTACAAAAAACACAAGAGCTTCAATCTGGACACAATTCATTTCTGTCGTTGATTTATCTTGCCAAAAAACACTCGAGCTTTTCTTTTATCAGATAAATTTCTCTTCAACTCAAAGTTTTGCCAATCACTAAATTTGCTCGAAAAACTGACATCAGATAAAATCGCTCCACCTTCGGTGTCGCGATTTTATCATGTCAGTTTTTCTCGTAAAATTAGTGATTAGCAAAACTGTTTCGTTGCAAAGAGAAATTTATCCGAAAAAAAAAGCTCTTGTGTTTTACTGTTGAAAAAAAATCGAAAAAAAGCTCCAGGAACTGTAGGACCAACATTTATATTTTTCCCAGAGGGTTCAAACTTCCGAAAAAACATATACTCCGCTTGCCAAGCCAAAGGACGACCTGAACAGGACAGGAAAAACTCGGAAATATTCGATTCTGTATATCGGCCGATATCGAATTTCGATGTTGCTTCATCGTGATAAATCACTATCCGCTAGAATTCGATTGAAAAAGGAAGGTTATAGCCGGGTCTCAATGGCAAATCTGCCCCCGCGGTCTTTTCATATTAGCGGGATCGTTTAGGCATCGAATGAAAATAATTCAGCCAACTTTTTAGCTTTTTATCTGGAGCAATTTTTGGAATTTGTGTAAAGACACTTTTTTCGATTTTATTTTTGTTCTAGTGAAATCCATAATTTTCGAATGGTGATATATTTCTCTTGAATCTTTGCTATTAACTTTTTTATGAATTTCAACTGGAATATCAATTTTTAGAAAGAAAAAAATTAATTTATAGTCATTTGTTTTTCGGTGTTCCTCACCTCGTCATTTTTGTGACATGAAATGTCTTCTCTGATCCTTTATACCCTGGAATTTTTTCACATTTTTAAAATTGGAAGAAAATTTCGAAAAAAAATTGAAACGGTTTGAATTTTGGGATTCAGCAGATATCCATCAAATTTTGGAGCCGTTTGGTGGTGTTATTTTTTCACTAATATTGAATAATGAATAGGCTCCCTGAACTATTAAAATGTTGATATTAAGGTGTTAAAAAAATATCCAATCCTGTAATATCCTGTTGTTTCAAAAGTATCATTCTATGTACTGTAAATACATGAAGGGAAATATACAAATGTATCTAATATATGTTATGTATGTAGCGCATTGATGCACTACTGACATGCTATTCGGATACACCCCTTGCATTTAATTGCCCGGATTAGAGAGTTCATACTGTATTGAACTATTAACCATAATAATAAATTCAGAGATTATTCACAACTCAAAAAGGGTGGATTCACCCCTATCCACCGCCAAACACGTCATCAACAAAATGACGTTTTTCCATCGATGAAGAAAGTGAGGTCGAACTGATTTTCCCATTTTCCGGAAAATTGACCCGACCAACTTAGTACATGAAATGCCCAAGCCACAGGACGACTCGAATAGGAAAGAAATACCGGAAATATTCGATTCTGTATATTGGGCGATATCCAATTTCGATGTTGTTTCATCGTGGTGGATGAATCCGCTGCAATTCGATTAAAAGACAAATTTATACTGGATTGGATGAAACCAAACGAAAAGCATATATTGCCAATTTTAGGGGTGCAAATTTGTAGAAAGGAGAGACAAACTGGAACTGGACACAGATATGCAGAGCATAAACGCTGGTCACCAGTCTAGTCAACAATTGTTTTTTAGGTCAAAATTGTTGCGTTGTCTCTTAAAATCATGATCGAGTGTAATTGGATTCGGAATTGCATATAGTTTTGAGGAAATGCTGAGGAAGCTAGCAAATTTTTTTTTCTCAACAAATATTTGGGATGGATCAAATTTGAAAAAAATTAAGAGAGGCCCTGAACAGCTTTTGACCAATAGGACCTTCACCTCAAAATTTCATATTGGACTTGAGATTGATACCGAATATATAAGTGCATAATCTCAGCACAATCGGAATAATATTCTGGAAATTATTCAAAAAATGAGATCTGTAAAGAATAAATAATTAGAGAAATAAAATTTTATGGTTCTCATGATATGATCCTCTTGAAATCTTGCGTGAACATTCAGTAGGTATGTAAGTCTTGATTCGCCAAATAAATTTGGGTATTTATATAACAATTCGATTATTTCAAACTCTCTGCAACAATATTCTAAGACATGTATATCGTTGATAACGTCATACAATCAGAAGCTCGGGCACGCTTGTTCATACTGGGAAAACGATTATTCAAATTTGGATATCATGGAAGCAATTGTATAATAATAGTACGCTGTTTTCCTAAGAATTAGTGCGCACAAAAGCAGAACCAAATTTTTAAATGCAAACATATTTGTGAAATGTAATAAAGTGTTATTCATAGTTATAAATAGGCTACCTAAATGAAATGTTAGGTTATTTCAGATTATGTAGATACCTACTAACTCGTGCTCGATTACTATTTGTTATTTATCGATACAACCAGAATCCGCATAAGATTCAGCAATCGAGATTAATCACTCAACATCTCATCAATCTCATACCTACCGTGAATTGGGAAACGAAAACAACTAACGCGAATTTTATCATATTCTAATCATTAATCAACATCACCGCAGACAGCCCACTTTCAAAATAAACCAACTAAATCAGATAAAAAAGAACAATAGAGGAAAGTACCTATATTACTCGATTGGAATCTCCATCAGCGTTTGATTGCGCAAAAAATCCAATCATACAAGCTTGTTTTCGAAGTTATCAGCTAGAACCGTAAAATGTTCGATCGTAGTTTCACTACTGATACTTCCGATGCGAATTTTGAGCGTTGCACCGGAAAACAAAAGCCTGTCATTCGTGATCGGATTGTTCCAAGAGAATAATAGCATCCAACGTTGGATACGGTTCAACTGGTTCGAATTTGAAAGCAACCATTTCATCCCAAATGTCAAATGTTAACTACTTCTGCAGTTTACGCCTGAACGGTTTATATTATTAGAGTAGCCAAATCAGATTTTTTGCGGGGAACTGAGTGCTGTTATTTTACCAAAATATCCGCAATATTCTAATTTTTGTACTAGGCAACACACACGTTTTTCATCATCATTATTCCGAAATTAAATTCGATATTTTCGTAGGATGAAATACCACTATTTAAATCTATGGGAGATGATTACCCTTCAGTAGGGTCCTGTAGCGGTCTTAGAAGAACAGAAGATTCGAAAATCATCACTTGGAACGCCAGACCTGGTTTAAAACACCCTCCTGGCCCAAGAGCAAGAATACGTATTTTGTATCTAAATATTGAAGGTATTTATTCGAATAGTTTTAAGTTTCAATTTTGTAAAAACGGCGAGGCAGGGTTTTTTCTACTGAGGTTTTTCCCTGTGCTCTGGTATCATACGCCAGAATAGTATGGTACCCCGTTTTGCACCAACCTCAGCTAGGGACTTTTTTGTTTCATGTATTGTATTTTGTTAGCTCTCAATTCAAAAGAATATACAGGGTGTTTCATCATAAACTGGACAAACATATATTTTCATGTAGAGGACATCGGGAGAATCATTTTTGCCTTATACAATATATCCCGTTTTCGAAGCATAAGCGAGATACAGGGTGTCAAACGTCATTTTTGAGTAAGATTCTTATGAGTGTGGTCAGTTATGTTTAATAGTTAAAGTAACGGTTTTTGGTCAAATCTCAGTATTTTTGGGTCCTCTATTCAGAAAAGTTGACGAAATTTTTTCAAAAATCGACCACAAATTTTTTTTTACATGTCTACAGCAATGAAAAAATTTCACTCGAAATGGATGAAATTTTGTACAATGGTACTTCTTGAATTATCAATCACGAATATGAAAACAGAATTGAAAAATATCGAACGGTTTCGTTACTACAAGCATTCAAATATTTCGTTCAGACCTCTGAAATAATGAAAGAAAATTTGTTTTGAATTCTAGAGTCAAAATAATTAAATTATTGACATGTCCAAACATTCTAGATGAATTTATAAAAAAAAATTCAGTGAAACTTAGTTGGGACTCGAACCGACGTAGGTATTAAATAGGGAAATGGCACTGTTCTAAGGATAATAATATTCGTTGCCAGGCAACGGTAGTTCGTAGTTCATAGAGTTTCGTTCAGAGGTCTGAACGAAATATTTTAATGCCTGTAGTAACGAAACCGTTCGATATTTTTCAATTCTGTTTTCATATTCGTGATTGATAATTCAAGAAGTACCATTGTACAAAATTTCATCCATTTCGAGTGAAATTTTTTCATCGCTGTAGACATGTAAAAAAAAATTTGTGTTCGATTTTTGAAAAAATTTTTTCACAGAAATTCTTAGAAAATTGTGTTCATTCAGAAAATAAAAGTTAATTTGACAACTGCAAAAAAAAAAATAGGAACATCGCAGGTCTTCCGCCATTTTGTAAATTTTTTTTTGGAGTTCGTCAACTTTTCTGAATAGAGGACCCAAAAATAATGAGATTTGACAAAAAACCGTTACTTTAACTGTTATACATAACTGACCATACTCATAAGAATCTTGCTCAACAATGACGTTTGACACCCTGTATCTCGCTTATGCTTCGAAAACGGGATATATTGTATAAGGCAAAAATGATTCTCCCGATGTCCTCTACATGAAAATATATGTTTGTCCAGTTTATGATGAAACACCCTGTATACTAGGCAACAAAACCTATGTTTTTTTGGCGCTCTTTTCTATGGAGACAGCGTTGTCTGTTGATGGGTAAAGAATTTCTATTGCATCTGATGGCCGTTTATTGTAAATCAAGGACCATTTGGAGCTGTAACCAATTCCTTATAACACTGGTGAAGAACAACGAGCTAGTTTTAGTTTAGGTAACTGTCCGCCAGAAACTTGAGCGAAATGACACTATTGTAATAGGGCGTAGGTTGATGATTGCAAAAAAGAGAGAAACGCTCTTACTGGATTTACACACCAGATATTTTTGTCCAGATATTTATTATTGAATTCGATATTTAGGATGAAATACCATTGTTCAAATCTATGGGAGATGATTAACCTACAGAAAGGTCTTATAGCGATCTTAACAAAAAAGGAGATTCGAAAAATCACTTGGAACGCCAGACCTGGTTCAAAACACCCTCCTGTCCCAAGAGCCAGAATTAAGTATTTTGTATCTGAATATTGAAGGCTTTTATTCGAATAGTTTTAAGTTCCAATTTTGTAAAAACAGAAAGACAGGGTTTTTTCTACTGAGGTTTTTCCCTGCTATCCTAACTTCATTATCAGGGGTTGAAAGTAACAACCTCTATGATTTTCCTTCAAAAAATGTTTTCGTGGGATACATTTTCGACAAATAGAATTCTCTCTTGAGATTACACCTTCAAATGAGAATGATCAACAAGCTCCATCGTTACCGAAAAACGAGTTAAGGGTACTTTTTGGGCTTTTCACAAGTCATTGTTTCGCGAGACTCTTGCAGTTTACACTTTATGTTTTATATTGTTAGAGAAGAAGTGTCGGATTTTTGCGGGGAACTAAATGCTGCGGTTTTACTAAATTATCCGCAATGTTTACGAAAATACCAATATTTTCTAACCTTTATGGATACAGATTTACCCAAATAACGAATTTTGAGGGATGATCCTAAGCCACCAGGTTGGTCTCACTGATGCAGAATTTTATTAACAGAAATCCGATTAGATCTGAATTATTATTTGTTCTTTGATTTTGGGTGCTCAATTATAGAATGAAGATCTGTAGAAAATTTCGTGAAAATCCCTGGAATCGAAAATCTAAAAACTTAAGTTTCATGACGAAATCAAATGAGTACAAAGTTGAAATTTTCGGGCAACATGTTAATGGAACAAATGGGTCACAAGTTTTATATAAATATTTCGAAATTGAATTTGTTAAGGGCGAAATACCGCTGTTTAAATCAATGCGAGATGATTTCCCAGTATTTTGGACCTGCAGTTATTTTATTCTCGTTCGTTTTCACATCGTTGATTCGGATCGATGCTTTAACAATCAACAAAGTTCTGTGAACCAAGCTCTACCATAAATACACGTAAATGGCGTCGTAAATCGAGTACGAAATATTATATCTACTTCGCGGGAAATATGAGGCAGAAATAATATGGAATAGTCAAAAATTGTCTTAGCATTATGAGAGTGGATCACCCTTTTTAGTTCGCATCTCATATCTCATGCAACATATCGGGAGATTAAGGGTCGTATTCATAGTCATGTGTAAGTGTGAGTGTCCGATAGCTGAGCTGTTTCATAGAGCATATTCATTTAATGGGTGCTAGCGCCTTCCTCAAATGAGGCTGGCCAAAAATCGCACTCCACTCACTGAGTATTCTTAATGAAACGCCTACATCTACTCGAGGGAATACGGCCCTAAAGAGATGAGCTTGATTGCCTCTGCATTTTTTCAGTACAATTACTCAAACATAGATATTATTCGAAAATGGAAAATTGATTGGTTATTTGAATTTTTTGTGGTTGTGTCAAGATGTCGAGTGGATCTCTATCAATATGTAAATAATTAGGTTATAAGAGATGCATAAAATATTAGTCCATGATTAAGCTACGATGACAATAATTAAACCAATTACTGATGCAATAAATTCCATAACATTATCAATGTTATATGAGTAACCGTGTATACCAAAGAATATTTGAAAACTTCAGATTTTCCTTAACCGTTAAAGCAAATAAGTGGATTTCTCAGATACCATTTGTAATCGCAGAAACTTAACATGAAGTCACAATCTTGAAATAGCTGGGTATTAATTCCAGAAAATAATAATGCAAATTTGTGTATATCCCGAACAGTATCTGGTTCATTCCTTATACGTAAGTTACTTTCAAGCATTAAAACTAACCTGAAAATTTGAATGAAATATGTAATAGTTGGCAAATATTCAAAGATTTTGGATTTTGTGTTTGAAGTCAAGAGTTTTATTATTTTCCTTTGGTAAACTTGAGACTTTCGTGCAGAAAAATCTGGGGTCTGAAAGACAACGAGGCTAACTTAAGAGAAGAATATATCCCAGTTGAGTTTTCAATGGAGAATTGATAATTTTCCAATAATTTCAAAATAGAATTTTTCGATTTCAAATGAAACCAAACAGAATAATCGTGATCTTGTTCTAGTGCAGAAAAATCTGGTGTCTGAAAGATAACCAGGGCTAATTTCAAGAGAAGAATATATCCCAGTTGAGTTTTCAATGGAGAATTGACCATTTTCCAATAATTTCAAAATAGAATTTTTCGATTTCAAATGAAACCAAACAGAATAATCGAGCTCTTGTTCTAGTGTAATTGACAATTTGAACTGAAATAATTTTGTTTTTCGATGGTATCTTATCTTCGATAGTGATTCCTATAATCACTTATGTGATAATATTTGTGAACTAGAAAAAAATTCAAAACTCGAAATGAAAAAAATCTTCCTTTGATCATCTCAAAATACATCATCATATTAAAAAAAGGAGTAAAAGTAAACTTATTTTCTGATATGACACTAAAATATTTTCATTGGACTTCAGAATAGGTATAGTTTTTTTTTAAATTGGCAGAAAAGAGGTGGGTTCGTGAAACTCGAATCACGACAAGAAGTAGTGTAGAGTCGAACTATAGGACAGTGCAAGGATCTATCATAATCAGGTTTTCAATATGGCTTTGTATTTTCACTATTTTCGATTAACGTATGTCGTTATTGCCATCTGTGATGAGCTGTGATGAGAGACGTAGTCACGTAGAGAACAGTTACTTTCCCTGATACTTTTGGTTAATCACCAGAAAAAAGGCATCGTAAAACAAACTCGTGACACTTTAAAATCGTAATGATCAATTAATTAATGAAGCACAACAGCTTCAATAAAATATTGATATTTCTGATCTACTAGAACTAGACCAACCTATGTTCATTTTGCTCCACTTGCAATGAGAAAATTGAAGTTCCAAAGACAAATATTCAATTGAATTTTTCTTCCAATTTTATATAATCTTATGTATGACCTCAACGAAAATTCAACACCACTCGAGACATCTTGACACCCTTTGAGATTCCTCCGTAATTCCTCAGATTCAGTCATGAAAAATATATCAAGCACTGAAGACGCAAACTGCCAAGTTAATATTTCAAGTTCTACGTCTCAATTTGCACATTTCCCGTTCGTCCAAGCCTCCTCCTTGACGCTTCATTTCTCCTTTTTATATATAGAGCGAACGCGAGGTAAGTGGCACGTGATCGACAGTGAAAAAATTAAGCAGATAAATCAACCAGTTCCACCAGCCGGCATGCCTGCCGTTATTTTCCTTTTCCTTTCTTTCTGCTTTACCGACGTCCTATCTCAAGCAGAGCCATATTGTACGCTGTGAACAAAGAGAGTTCGCCATCCAAAGATGGCTTATGATAGAAGGTATATGCGGTGATGAGGTGAAGGATGAGTTGTTTGAGGTTTTTCTGAATACGAATGAGATTTCGGGAAATTTATACAGCGTCCCTATAAATGATTATAACAGTGCATTTGGCGTAGGACTATTATAAATATTTAAATTCTGATGTAACCTTTAATTTAAACAAACGATACTGTGAGTTTAGGCTGGTTAAATTTCTAAAGCAACCTACTATCATTTATAAAGACCCCTATATTATACAGAAATACAGATTTATTCACTCGAATCGGATATTTTGCTATGGACATATACAGATATTTCTTTTCAATATTTCCATTGAATTGTGTATGGTTCTGTTAATACTATGGCCACAAAATTTCATTTTGAGTTTTCTTCTGTCTGAGATACTGAGGAACAAACATTTTGAATGGCCATATTTCATGACACCCTGTAATATTCTATTGGTTAACAACCTTAGCCGCGGTATTTAGGAACCAAACCCACCCTGAAAATTTCAAGTCCTATCGAGAGTTATCGTGTCTACATACTCAAAATATCTCCAATGGTTTTCGAGATATCCCGAAAAAACTAAGAATCGAGATTTTTTTGCTTCACAAATTCACACGAAATTCTGTCCTTTGTTTCAGAAAAAAATGGTTTTCGATATCCCTGTACTCACCCTCTAGATACCTATTTCTAACCCTGTGTATTTCATTTCTACTATGTTTTTTACCACAAAGATCCTACGAAGGTTTTTCCATATGAAGATACACTCACCGGCAAAATAATCGATGAAGTTTGTTAATTCATAACTATGTTATTTCAAATCCGATTCGAACCTGTCACCGAACTGCGAAAGGACCTCATAATCTTGAGAAGACTTCGAATTGGCCATGCTTATTTCTCACACAGTTACCTATTGAATCGAGAACCTCCTCCGATATGCCTCACATGTAACACCCAAATTACTGTTCAGCACCTAGTTACAACATGTCAACACTACCAACCCCAGAGGATCAAATACTTGGTTAGCAACAAAGTGGAAGAAGCTTTAGATATCTCCAAACCAGAATGCCTTGACACATTGCATTATATAAAAGCATTGAACCTTAGGATATAAGTCTTATTGTTTATATTTTGTTTCTTTTTTTTTTCTTGTTTTGATATGTTGACTTTTCTCTCTAGCACCTATTTATAATGTTAACCTTACTGTTCCACTGAAATCGCTAATGACCAAGTCGTCGAAGCGAAACGTTATAAATAAATAAAAAGAAAAAATCCGATTCGAATGAACTTTTTTTTCTATTATAGGTATGTTCATCCTCGATCAATCACCAGTTTTGAAATTCCAGAAATCTCGGGGTACTTCATTTTATACAAAACAAAATCTGTTTTTTTACCCTAACTTCAGAACCTGCTGTATTCCAGTTGTTCACCGGGTGATTTCTTATTCCATCATCGAGACACATCTCTTGACAATTCAATCGTTCACTTATAAAAATAGCCCAATTTTTGTAAAAGATACAACTGCTTGTTTTATGTTTTCATTCAGATTTCAGTTTATTTTCATAACGTTCGGATTCAAGGTTAAATCCGTGAAAGTACTTTCATAGCCATAGCGAAATTGTGGAGTTTGATATTGCTCTGAAAACCCTATATCTCTAAAAAATTGAGCTATTGTTATAGATGAAGAATTAAATTGTGAAAAGAAGATGTGTCTTGATCATGAAATAAGAAAGCTCACGATGAAACAACGGGAACACACCAGGGGTGATTTTAAAGTTTGGTTAAAAAAACAGATATTGCTTCACCCTGTATTGAATGACTTACGCCAAGTTCTCTTTGAATTCATAACTGGTGATTGATTGACGATAAACATACCTACAATAGAAAAAAAATTCAATCAAATCGAACTTGAAATTACATAATTATGAATTAACAGACTTCATTGATTTTTGAGTGGATCGATTGTTTTGCCGGTTAGTGTAGTATACTTTTTTCGTTTTAGGCATTAAAAATTGATAAGAGATTATGTGAACCTCTCTGCCGTTATTTTTCTTTTTATATCTTCCTGCTATACCGTCCCATCTTATAAGGCGGTTCATATTGTACGCGGTAAACAAAGAGAGTTCGCCATTCAAAGAAGGCATGGTAGAAGGAATATATGTATGGTGATGAGATGGAGGCGGAGGTGTTTGAGGTTTTCCTGAATACGAATGAGATTTTGAAGTTCTAAAATTTTCACGCTTCAGTTAAATTGCGAATGTGGAGTCGGAAAATTTTCTTGTGGATAACTTCATTAAATTTCCCCTTCATTTTATCACAATGACGCACGCTGAAAAGATTGTACGAAGGTTTTTCCCGATGGAAATAGTATACTATTCATCGTTTAGGCCGTTAAAAATTTTAATAAATCGAAAAATCCAATTCCACAGAAACAGTTCAATATATTTGTAATTTGAACTTAACTTATAGACATGGAACCAATTCATTAAAGATTTTCTACTTTTGTTCCTCACTTTCATTAAGCATCTTTTCGAATTTGAAAGAGAATGAGTTATTTGATTCATTTGCATCATACTCCCAAAAAAGCTCAATCAATTGTTATTCATGCAATCCATTTTTTTATCATTCGTCATGTTTCCGTATAAAAAATAGCTTTCCATCTCTAACTTATCCCAGTTTTAAATCCTCGAATCGAATGGATCAGCATGGAACGCAATACTGCTATACGATATTTTGTACAGTAATCTCAGATATCGCACCTTTGATAATAAAGTGACACCATTTGCCATAAAACTGCTTTCATAAAATATTTAAGGGCGGAATAAATTTTGTATTATATCTAGACTTAAAGGTGTCCGTATTTGTATCGTTGGCATGCAATCACGAATTTAAAAATTTTGACTGAATGTCCGTGGATCAGAGTAAGAGCGTTTGAGGTTTTAGACACTAAAATTCTAATTTCGGAGTTAATTCAATTCAATTCAATTCACTATATTTCCATTTCCACTGAAATGTGTACAAAATTGATCATTAATGACCCATTTTAATGCTCAATATATGCTATCTTAATGTGCAATCCTCATGGCAACCGTTCACAAAGTATACAGTAGCACTACGAGAAATGTCAAAACTCTACTGGAACATACAAATTTTATTATGTCAAATGAGAATGTATTTCAATCAAGTTTTTATACACAATTCATATTATGGTCGTCGAAAAAATGTTGTAATCAACTATTTAGTTCCTCAGAATTCCTTTAACTTCACCGTAATTTCATAGTAACCTACCAAATTCCGCTCAATTCAATTTGATGAAATAGAAGGTAGTTTTTTCTGGGCGAGTAGACAAAAGTCTGCGAATCCAAAAAACTCTGTACGTGTTTCGCACACTATTTTTTCGGCAACTGTGAAGAAACACCATCGAATTGATGAATTATTTGCGAATTGCGATGCAAAACATGCCAACATTCACATTTTGTGTGAACTGTCAGTGGTTATTTCGTTATGGATTCATCAACTGCATTCATTAAATTACTTCCTTTGCATCTTTCTCAGAGAAAAAGCGTCCGGGACGTACCCACTTTCTCCAACACAATCCCAACTTCAAAGAATATCTCAAAAATGGTGGGAAATATTTTGAAAGTTTAACTACAATATTTTTCTTTATGAGCAAGCAGACCAAAAAAAAAGAGAAACCAGATTTTCATTCGACTTAAACTGCCCGTATTTTTAGCTGGGCTTAAACGCGTCAAAGTGAGAAAAACGTATTTTATGAAGATAAAATCTCGCCAAGCGGTTTGAAAACATGCCGAACGTATTTCCAATAAAATAAATACAAAAATAATTTAAATTTAGCAAGCAAGTTCTTTGTCCGTAAGACTCGTAAAGTCTGATAAGTTACCGAAATAGAATCTGCCAAGACACAGGATGCGCACTGAAATATGTCTTCCATTTTAGGACCTTGGAATACCAGCATCTTTAAATAGAGTTAATTAAGTATAGGAAAAAATAATGAAAAAAAAATCGAAAATGTATAGTGGTAATTTCATGAGGTAGTGGTGCTCGCTGGTTTGCCTGCCTGCATCTTGAGTATACAAAGCCTATAACCATCCAGATACTGACGAAATCATTGCAATTATATAGAAACGAGATATCCAGCACAATCGAATTTCAACTTGCAAAATTTTTATGAGTAATACAAATTTGTAAGATGCGATGTTGAAAAATGGCAAGTCAGAATTTAGTTTGAAACATTGACTCAGCGACCAATAAAAAACTGAAAAAATTCTATCTTAAGTTTATTTCCGATAATGCAAAAAAAAATCAGAGGAAAACGAACCGCGATCTGGATTTTCGCTCTTTTTACATAAAAAATGTGCAGTTCTTTTAACTCCAAATATAAAATTATAAGTTGAAGCGATACCGTACATATATCTAGCACAAGCACAAAAAACATATGAGAATATGTATTGTATGTATTTGAATCAACTCAAAATATATATTTTCAAACCCTTCTTTTACAATGAAAAACTGACCTTGTTGAACAATATATCATGCAGGAGAATGCCTGAAAAATTTATTGAACATTTCTGAACTGAATCGTTTTAATTTGTTCTCGAACAATGGATAATTTCCAGGATAACTCGTTAAGCAAACAATCCTCTTTAATATTTGAATAATCCTCTTCCCAACAAGTAAATGGATCAGTATCACCTGGATATTCCGTGAAGTAAATTCTCTAACTGCCAGACAACACGCAAATCCACAAAAACCACCTGTAATCTAAACGAACCCAGGTGATATTATTAACCCCTATCGCTATTCAACTTCATCAAAAGAGAACCCAACAAGCGGAAATAAGTCCACTACACCTTTACAACCAAAACAAAACAGTTCTTTAACTAGATATATCACTTCTCTGTTTGTTGTGTTTAACAGCAACAACCAACAAACACCGGGTTTCGTACGTTCACATGACAACATAGTAAAACCCAACTTAACATGGGTAAATATTTATATAGGTACGTAGGTCTGATACTCCTGTCCATCATAATGTTCACATCATAGCAGGATGGCAGTATTCCTTTGTTTTCACGGGTTGCCAAAAGATTTGCTCAGTCTGCAAGCGAAGGCAAGACCTAATCCTGATAACACCGATTCCACCTTCATTTTCGATGGTCCGCGTACCACACAGATAAGAATATGTGTGTTTTCGAGAGTAGATATAGATCGAGTTGAATTGATCTCTATTTTTGTGAATTTGAGTATCTACCTTCTAGATTGAAAAAATTCAGTTCATATTATTTTGATAGATTTATAAATGATATTCAGGTACTGCCAATGCAGTTCCATTCCGCAATAGATTCACTATAACTTGAACTATGATTTGTATCAATTCGAAATAGAAATTTTCAAACCCTTCTCTTGCAATGAAAAACCGAACTAGGTTGAACAAAATATCACACAGAAGAATGCCTAAAGTATTTATTGAACATTTCTGAACTGAATTGAATTAGTTTGTTATAGGACAATAGATAATTTCCAGGATAATTCGTAACGCAAACAATCCTATTAAATATTTGAATAATCCTCTTCCCAACAAGTAAATGGATCAGTATCACCTGGATATTCCGTGAAGTAAGTTCTCTAACTGCCAGACAACACGCAAATCCACAAAAACCACCTGTAATCTAAACGAATCCAGGTGTTATCATTAATCCCTATCACTATTCAATTTCATCAAAAGAAAACCCAACAAGCAAAAATAACTATACTACACTTTTACTATCAAAACAAAACAGTTCTTCAACTATATCACTTCAGTGTTTGTTGTGTTCAACAGCAACAATCCAATAAACAACGGGTTTCGTGCGTTAACATGACAACATTTAGTAAAACCCAACTTAACATGGGTAAATATTTATATAGGTACGTAGGCCTGATACTCCAGTCCATCATAATGTTCACATCATAACAGGATGGCAGTATTCCTTTGTTTTCACGGGTTGCCAAAAGATTTGCTCAGTCTGCAAGCGAAGGCAAGACCTGATCCTGATAACACCGATTCCACCTTCATTTTTGATGGTCCGCGTACCACACAGATAAGAATATGTGTGTTTTCGAGAGTAGATATAGATCGAGTTGAGTTGATCTTTATTTTTGTGAATGTGAGTAATATGAACTGAATTTTTTCAATCTAGAAGGTACTATAGATTGAAAAAATTCAGTTCAAATTTGTTAGATTTATAAAATGATATTCAGGTACTGCCAATGCAGTTCCATTCCGCAATAGATTCACTATAACTTAAACTATGATTTGTATTAATTCGAAACAGAAATTTTCAAACCCTTCTTTTGCAATGAAAAACCGAACTAAGTTGAATGAAATGTCACACAGAAGAATGCCTAAAGAATTTATTGAACATTTCTGAACTGAATTGAATAAGTTTGTTCTGGGACAATAGAATTCCCAGGATAATTCATAATGCAATCAATCCTCTTAAATATTTGAACAACCCTCTTCCCAACAAGTAACAAATAGGATCAGTATCACCTGGATATTTCGTGAAGTAAATTCTCTAACTGCCAGACAACACGCAAATCCAAGAAAACCACCTGTAATCTAAACGAACCCAGGTGTTATCATTAATCCCTATTGCTATGCAACTTCATCAAAAGAAAACCCAACAAGCGAAAATAGCTCGACTACACCTTCAAAACAATAAAAAAGTTCTATATCACTTCTCTGTTTGTTCTGTTTAACAGCAACAACCCAACAAACACCGGGTTTCGTGCGTCAACATGACAACATAGTTAAACCCAACTTAGCATGGGTAAATATTTATATAGGTACGTACGTCTGATACCCCAGTCCATCATAATGTTCACACCATCGCAGGATGGCAGTATTCCTTTGTTTTCACGGGCTAGCAGAAGCTTTGCTGAGGCTGCAAGCGAAGGGAAGATCTGATCCTGATAACACCGATTCCACCTTCATTTTCGATGGTCCGCGTGCCCCGAACGAACGAAATGACATGCCATAGACATAGACAACAAACGGTCAACAACTGATGTCGCAGAGTGCGACGCACCCGCCGTAAACTCTCCTCCTCAGGACAGCACGATTTCTAACCTGCTCCACCGGGAGAACATGCGCCTATCGGTTCGGACGTAAACTGAAGTTGGTGTGTTGGTGCTCGTTTCTCCGGCTTCTTCAAGAAAAGATAGGTAGGTACCTTGATTGTCGCGGGAGAGACAAAGGTCTTCTTTCACTCTCTCGCACGCTAGAGGAAGCGCAGGGGCACTAGTCAAGTCAGTCGCCGAGAGCAACTTATCGAAGGTGTACGGCCGAGGGAGATGACTAAGAAACCGCTTTTGGTATGCACGGGATGTATCGAAAGGACGGACGTAAACGTAAATTAAACTGTGTGGTTGGATGGTAATGGTGACTGGCTCAGAGTAAGAAATAAACATAGAGATGCCCCTTCGCGTAAAAAGTATTGCATTGAAATAAACATAGAGATACCCCTACGCGTGAATAGTACTGCATTGTAATCAACTAAGCATTAGAGTGAGAGGGAAAGCATTTCACTGCCACAATGGGGTGAAGTAAACAATTGGTTATATTTCCATTTCTACAATTCCTGAATACATTACAACATTTTCGTATTTCTGCCTTGACTATAATTGACGGAATAGCCTTAAGCAACAATAAATTACCACAAAATCTGTAAGAAAATTCAGTTAATGAACGTCAAATCGAAATGAAAATGTGAACACATCGCATCCCGAAACTAAACACTAACAGACGATGATGCCAAACTGACAGAATTGTCTGCGACAGACGCAAGCCGTTAGTATCGAAATAGGGAAGTGGTAGACCAATTCATTATCCCAATGCGGAATGAACATACGGCACGAGTGCATAAACATATTCTACTTGGCTGCATAACAAAGGCACGAAGGCATCTCTAGGTTTACTTTTCACTATGAGGTGCCTGGTATATGGGTAAGGATGAAAACTCTTCGGCTTACTTAGAAGGAATAATACCTGCCTGGCACCAAATTTAATTGGGGATGGACCAACAACAATTTAACAATATTATTCTAGTGTTACCTTAACATTAGAAGCAAGGGCGTAGCCAGGGGGGGGGTTTTGGGGGTTCAAACCAAATGCGATGTTCAGACTCCATTGGTCCAATATGTCATTTGGTCATTATGTCATAGAAAGAACAAGAAAAGATGAGAAAAAATACGATTACTGTCACCATTCATTATAAGGTTAACGAAACCTATGTACACATAGACTAGAAAATTATATTCGTTGATAGAAATCAACAAATATCATTCGCATACTCCAGATCTGTTCGTGTATATCGTAGAAAGAATACACGTAGAGGTTATGTCATTCCGAGTATCTGCAGAAAGCTAACTGCAAATATAAAAGGTCTCAACAAATTTTGGATTTTTAGGAGAAATCTGGCTAGGTACAGCTCTTTCTTCGAAACCATTATCTAATGCCCGTATTCATAGTCGATGCTCCGTCAGTTCTTGTACTCAAGCAGTTCTCAAGCATTCCTTTTCATCTCATAGTACTCAAGCAATACTTCGTCGATGCTCAGCTACCGACCAACCTTGAGACGTGCTCGGAATTGTCGAACTGTCATACAAATTGTCGATATTCAAATTTCAATGTAAATGGCGGATCTCCATGGCAACTCAGCAGTGATACCACAGAAAAAAGTGAAAATAACCAGATTCCGACGATTTTCGAATTCTCCGCCGAGTTTTGCCGAAGGTTTGTTTATGAGATACGATCGTCGCTAAGCATGCGAACTCGTCTCCGCCGAGAACGGCTTGAGTATGAGATTGAGATCTGACGGAGCATCGACTATGAGTACGGGCATTAGTGCCACAATTAAACTCAGAAATTCCACAGCAACCTAGTTAACTTCAATCACTTACAGCTGTTCACGCTGCCGTACGAAAAACTGCCAATTCAGGGAGCGTAGAGCAGCACGAGTGGCAATGGAGGGCAGCAGGGAAGAGTAGTGATTACATTCTCGCGCTGCCCACTTCCCTGCTCAATTCCCTGTTCCCTGCCTTGGAAGTGAGCTTAGTGTAATCGGGGTATACGAGTATGATGCGCGATGCAATGAAGAAAATCGTATGACACTTTATGATTGTATTACGAGTATGATGCGCGATGCAATGAAGAAAATCGTATGACACTTTATGATTGTATTACGAGTATGATGCGCGATGCAATGAAGAAAATCGTATGACACTTATGATTGTATTTCGATAATGATCCTTTGTAACTCAAGGAGGCCTTATGAATAAGCTTATTAATTGTTTTCTCGTCAATGGAGAATAATAGTTGTTACATTTCCACACATAAGCTGCTCTCCAGTCAAGTGTTTGAAACTCCGGGGCTTGACGCACCGAGGCTCCACGTACCAAATTACAAGATAAAGTCGTTACATTTGACATATGACAACATTCCGGTGCGTTGAGTATTAAAAATTTGCCTTTGTATTTGGGGCATGAAGACCTAGTCGGTGAAACCCGGAGTTTCAGGCACCTGATTGGAAAGCTAAAATGAGAATGGTCGAGTCCTATCCAGAAATGTTCACCCCAAAAGGTATAAGTGATCATGGGTTATCGCCAAGAAAAATCGATCTGGTAGACAAATGAGCCCCTGAAGGACCAAGGAGCTGGCATAGGTATATACTGCCCCTAATACAGCCCTGTATTCTTGACAAGTGATCTTCGATGCGTAGACCAACTTCATTGCGCGAGTCCCTCTTTTACCTGCAAAAATGCACATCGCGCAATGAAGTTTGTAATCGCTTGAAATATCACTTTATCGAGAATACAGAGCATGTGGCCTTTGGAAAAAACTGATAACAACGCTCCAAACTGAAATTATGGCCATAGAGCGGCAGGCATATTGTAAACGACGTATGGACGTCGTTTACAAATATCATGGGATTGCGATTCGGTTGTAGCCCGAACGCTGCCGTAACCTCTTCCGTAAAGAGCATACGATATCGCAAATCCTTTTTACTAAACAGCATCCGTGATTGCAAATTCTGAAAGTGCTATAAGTATGCGTGATGTGTTAATGAATTAAAACAATTTCAATAGATTTTGGCACTTTATTGCAAATTTAATTAACAAATATGTATTCTAAGTAATAGGTTGTTTATAAGAAGTAGGTATGCATGTACTTTGAATAAAAAATATTATTTAGCAATATTCCTTCTGCCTAGGGATTATTGTCTTTTACGCATTTTTGTAAATCATGGGTGCTAACCTCTGTTTCTGAGTTCCATTTTTCGGTTTTTCTCCCTGATTGAAATCGCCTTCTCCCTGTAAATTCAGTTTTTTTGCGCATAATAGTGGTGGTTGTACAGAAATTTTCAGGACCTTTTGAGAAGTGTTAATTAGGTAATCGTTTGGTGCTAGACCCCTTAATTTGAAGGCGGTATGTAAACTACTCAAAAGCTGGAGGAACTTTCACATTCGTATTATAATTGTTCATAAAGATTTACTCTTTCTTGAAAGTTTTCCCGGTCATCCCTCAATTTTTTTTCGATATCGGATGTAATTTCGTTGCAAATATTTTCCATTCATTCATAAAAGCACTGTATTCACTCCCTCTATAGGGTTGTCATTCGCACACACTTCAAAATCATTATCGCAATCTGTATCTTATTAAGATAGAGTTTGTTGATGAGATGCGTCTTCTGAAAAATAATTTGTATTTTTTGTTGAACAGGTAGTGCTGGATTCCAGTTTTTTCACTAAAAGCAATGGTTTTAACAACGGTTAGGGAGGAGGTTCGTCAATACTATATACATGGGTTTCATAATAAACTGGACCAAACATATACAGGGTGTCCCATTACTCGACGTCAACCCGGAACCGGGTGAAAAGGCAGTAATGCTGGTTGTCAGAAAATATAAAAAAAATCTAAGTTGCATGATTTCAAATAATGCGCATTTAAAAAACACGCAAAATTCCACACCCTGTGACAGTCTTTTCGCTCCTGTTGCCACAAATATCAACTTTTTCCAACTTTTTTCTTGGCTGTGTAACCTTGAATGATGCTTGTCTGAACTGTAATCAAAATTTTTATACCAGCTGCTCTAGGTTTCATAAAAATAGGGCTCACTTCTGAGAAAAAAAAATTCGAAATAAACAATTGCCTAGTTTCAACTGACTGTGTTGAAAAAAAAATGTACTACGTAGGTTTGGCATGTTTTTCAAAAGTTGGCGCATTTAGTAAGGATTCCAA
This sequence comes from Propylea japonica, assembly GCA_013421045.1. Classification (NCBI taxonomy): domain Eukaryota; kingdom Metazoa; phylum Arthropoda; class Insecta; order Coleoptera; family Coccinellidae; genus Propylea; species Propylea japonica. Next base: position 33,429,926 of record CM024246.1, read on the forward strand.
AATGTTATAATACTTGTTTAATTGTAGCTGCCGTAGTTCAAATTTATTTTCGATTGCCTTTGAATACACTTTTTCGTTAACTGCTTCCCAGTAATAAAGTCCGGTGAACGGGCCGGCCACGAGATTGGACCAGAACGTCCGATCCATCTTCCGGGAAAAAATGTTACCAGAAAAAAAAATTTTCAGAGGAATTTCTCCAGAAAAATTTTTTCTGGAAAAATTATTTTCTCTGGAAATTTTTTTTTCTGATAACATTTTTTCCGGGAAGATGGATCAGACGTTCTGGTCCAATCTCGTGGCCGGCCCGTTCACCGGACTTGAATCCATTGGACTTTATTACTGGGAAGCAGTTAACGAAAAAGTGTATTCAAAGGCAATCGAAAATAAATTTGAACTACGGCAGCTACAATTAACAAGTATTATACCATTTTGGAATCCTTACTAAATGCGCCAACTTTTGAAAAAACATGCCAAACCTACGTAGTACATTTTTTTTCAATACAGTCAGTTGAAACTAGGCAATTGTTTATTTCGAATTTTTTTTTCTGAGAAGTGAGCCCTATTTTTATGAAACCTAGAGCAGCTGGTATCAAAATTTTGATTACAGTTTAGACAAGCATTATTCAAGGTTACACAGCAAAGAAAAAAGTTGGAAAAAGTTGATATTTGTGGCAACAGGAGCGAAAAGACTGTCACAGGGTGTGGAATTTTGCGTGTTTTTTAAATGCGCATTATTTTGAAAATCATGCAACTTAGATTTTTTTTATATTTTTCTGACAACCAGCATTACTTGCCTTTTCACCCGGTTCCGGGTTGACGTCGAGTAATGGGACACCCTGTATTTTCGGTAGAGGACATCGGGAGAATAATTTTGCCTTATACAATATATCCCGTTTTCGAAGCATAAGCGAGATACAGGGTGTCAAACCATTTTTGAGCAAGATCTTATGAGTGTGGCCAGTTATGTATAATACTTATTGTACGGTTTTTGGTCAAATCTCAGTATTTTTGGGTCCCTCTATTCAGAAAAAGTGACGAACTCAAAAAAAATTTACAAAATGGCGGAAGACCAATATTCCAATTTTTTTTGCGGTTGCCAATTTGACTTTTATTTTCTAATGAACACAATTTCTAAGAATTTCTGTGAAAAAAATTTTTCAAATATCGAACACAAATTTCTTTACATGTCTACAGCGATGAAAAAATTTCACTCGAAATGGATGAAGTTTTGTACGATTATACTTATTGAATATCAATGAAGAATATGAAAGCGAATTGTAAAATATCGAACGGTTTCGTTACTACAGTCATTCAAATGTTTCGTTCAGACCTCTGAAATAATGAAAAAAAAATTGTTTTGCGTTCTAGAGTCAGAATAATTGAATTATTGGCATGTCCAAACATTTCAGATGAATTTATACAAAAAAAATCAGTAAAACTTAGTTGGGACTCGTACCGACGTAGGTATTGAATAGGGAAATGGCACTTTTCTTTCTAAGGATATTAATATTCGTTGCCAGGCAACGGTAGTTCATAGTTCATAGAATTGGACTGGTATTTGAATTTCATTAAATATAATTTAGCCAGTAGTCAATCTCTATGAACTACGAACTACCGTTGCCTGGCAACGAATATTATTATCCTTAGAACAGTGCAATTTTCCTATTTAATACCTACGTCGGTTCGAGTCCCAATTAAGTTTTACTGATTTTTTTTTTACGAATTCATCTAAAATGTTTGGACATGCCAATAATTCAATTATTTCGACTCTAGAACGCAAAACAATTTTTTTTTCATACTTTTTGATGTAGATTGTGAATAAGCAATAAATGTGCAAAAAAAATAATTTCAGAGGTCTGAACGAAACATTTGAATGACTGTAGTAACGAAACCATTCGATATTATACAATTATGTTTTCTTATTCGTGATTGATAATTCAAGAAGTACAATTGTACAAGATTCCATCCATTTCGAGTGAAATTTTTTCATCGCTGTTGATATGTAAAAAAAATTTGTGTTCGATTTTTGGAAAAAAAAATTTTCACAGACAATCTTAGAAAATTGGGTTCATTCAGAAAACAAAAGTCAATTTGACAATTGCAAAAAAAAATTTGGAACATTGCAGGTCTACCGCCATTTTGTAATTTTTTTTTCGGAGTTCGTCAACTTTTCTGAATAGAGGACCAAAAATACTGAGATTTGACCAAAAACCGTTACTTCAAGTGTTATACATAACTGACCACACTCATGAGAGAATCTTGCTCAAAAAGGACGTTTGACACCCTGTATCTCGCATAAGCTTCGAAAACGGGATATATTAGGTTTGTTCCAACAGCTGACTTTTGTTACGGTAATTTGACGGTCACGAAACTGTTAGTAATCGATCTTATGCGCACGTCTAAACTTTGACCGTACAAGAACCGTCCAAACAGTACTTGCTCCAGACCAGGGATCGAAATGACGATCACAAAACCGTTCCACTCACGGTCCCGAAGCAGGATGGAACAAAAACGAACCGTTCTCAACGATACATTTTCAGTTGGAACACATTTTTATCTATTGCGCAGAATCCTGACGATCATTGTACGGTAAATTCTTGAGTTGGAACAAACCTATTGTATGAGGCAAAAATGATTCACCGATGTCCTCTACACGAAAATATATGTTTGTCCAGTTATGATGAAACACTCTATATATATATTCTTTTGAATTGAGAGCTAACAAAATACTAACGTTTGGTTTGCTTGTACTAACATCAATCTTACCGCTTTTGGCGCATTTCCAACTGATTTTTAACGACATTTTTGCGATCACGGGTGCTAGTTACCCAAGCGATTTGCCATATCGTCTGCTATTTACCAGAGATGTTCGGGCATAAGCCGACTGGCGATCTGGGTGTATACAAATATGCGTGCGGCAGAGTCTGTTGTTGAGACAGTAGATGGGGGGCAACTGATGACTGTTGATTGGAAATCAAAGACCATTTGGAGCTACAAACGATCCCTCACAGCACTAGCGAATAGCGAAGTGTAAGCTAGCTAGTTGTGGTACCTGCCCACCTAAACATTGAGGGAATTGGGAAAGCTGACGATCTTGCGAAAAGAGGAGCATGGACTCTATAATCTATAATGCATGTTATATTCAAGTGTATTATCTGTACTCAACCGATATGAAATAATTGACATTTAAAGTTCACAAACCCGTTTCAACAGATTTTTTCGAACTCTCATATTGTATGTAAACTAATGCTGCTTATTGATTGAAAATGAATTCTTTCCCATATATTTAAGCATTACCTATCCTGATTTATGTATCAGCACCTCAGAGGTGTGTTGTCTCCAAATGTACATTAGCCAGGAAAAATTTTTCAGTTCATTTTTTGTTTATTAATTGATTTAACATTAGAATTTTCGAAGAGGTCAATTGTTTAATCAGTTTCTCTTGATTTTTTGATATATTAGTCGAAACTCTATCAGAGATTTTGATGTGACTCAACACTTTACACGATAGTGAAGATAACTCTTTTCTGGGGAAAATGTGACTAAACACTCCCTTACCTCTGAGGTGCTTATGAAAGGGAAAATCACAGCCGCTACTACGATATCCAATTTCCAATATTGATTGACACATTTTTGTTACACTATTTTGTATGAAGTCAACGAACCTACGATTTTATGAGCCTGGTTCAGCCATCTGTCGGCGAACTCTCGAACTTCCGTTTCAATGTCGGCGTTATCGACTGGGAACTAACAGCGGTTGCCGCTTAAGAACAAAGATAGCGCTCTATTGTAAGCGCTAAATCGAGAGATTTTGAACAGCAGAAAAATATTAATACTTTATTGAATAATGCCTGAGATCAAATATTTAGCGGGAAAAACTGGTGGAACAACAACAAGGACCATAAGTATATAAAGAGTATACTCGATAGATTATTACAAATGGAAACTTGGGTTCTGTTGAACTTGTGTTTATTATAGTAAATGGGCTTAAGTGACTGCAGAATGTCAAAGTTATTCAAATAGAAAAAACAAAGTTACAGTAATGTATTGGGATCTTCTGCTAAGCGATACGCCCTCTGGTGATTGAAAGCTAAATCCTCATGAGCTTGTACAACAAACACAGGATCAGTTGTTTATGTGTGCAAATAGTAGTAGTAGTAGTAGTCTTCAATTTTCACTGTTTTGAGTTGTGTAATACTTTCAATTGCATGCCAATTTATGTTTTGTTCTTGTTGGAACAGCTAATTTCATTGAAATAGACTTTTATATTCCATAACATCCTCTATAAGAGGAGGTAGAGGTATGTAAAAAGTTTAGATCGTTCCTGAACAATAATTTGGATATTTTTTTCAGTTATTGTTTAAAATCAAGCAGAGATCGAGTTTACTTGAGCTTCTGGAGTCACAACGAGTAATTCAGGGACTCATGTTTTATGTGAATAGAAGAGGCGCTGAATGTAAATCATATTATTATGTGTTGTGAAACTTTAAGCAATCTCAACAGTTTATATACAGGGTGTCCCAAATCTGGACGTTAACCCGGAACCGGGTGAAAGGGCGAGTAATGCTGGTTGTCAAAAAGATATAAAAAAATCTGAATTGCATGATTTTAAAATAAAAGGCATTTGAAAAAACACAGTAAATTCCACACCCTATGACAGTCTTTTCATTCTGTTGCCTCAAATATCAACTTTTTCCAACTTTTTTTTGCTGTGTAACCCTGAATAATGCTTGTTTAAATTGTATTCAAAATTTTGATACCAGCTACTATAGGTTTCATGAAAATAGTGCTTAATTCTCAGAAAAAAAATTCAAAATAAACGATTGCCAAGTTTCAACTGACTGTATTGAAAAAATGTACTACGCAAGTTTGGCATGTTTTGTCAAAAGTTGGCGCATTTACTCGGTAATTTGTAGCTACCATAGTTCAAATCCGCTTTCGATTGCCTTTGAATACACTTTTTTCTGGAACTGCTTTCTAGTAAACAAAGTCCAATAGATTCAAGTCCGGTGAACGGCCGGCCACGAAATTGGACCAGAACGTCCGATCCATCTTCCGGGAAAAAATTTTCCAGACAAAATAATTTTTCCAGAAAAAAATTTTCCTGAGAAATTTCTCTGGAAATTTTTTTTCTGGAAATTTTTTTTTCCCGGAAGATGGATCGGACGTCCTGGTCCCATCTCGTGGCCAGCCCGTTCACCGGACTTGAATCTATTGGACTTTTTTTACTAGGAAGCAGTTAAAGAAAAAGTGTATTCAAAGACAATCGAAAGCGAATTTGAACTATGGTAGCTACAAATTACCGAGTATTATACCATTTTGAAATCCTTACTAAATGCGCCAACTTTTGACAAAACATGCCAAACTTGCGTAGTACATTTTTTTTCAATACAGTCAGTTGAAACTAGGCAATTGTTTATTTTGAATTTTTTTCTGAGAAGTTAGCCCTATTTTTATGAAACCTAGAGCAGCTGGTATCAAAATTTTGATTACAGTTTAGACAAGCATTATTCAGGGTTACACAGCAAAAAAAAAGTTGGAAAAAGTTGATATTTGTGGCAACAGAAGTGAAAAGACTGTCACAGAGTGTGAAATTTACTGTGTATTGGAATCATGCAACTTAGATTTTTTTATATCTTTTCGACAACCAGCATTACTTGCCCCATTCACCCGGATCCGGGTTGACGTCGAGTTTTGGGGCACCATGTATGTTTCCAGAATTCGCAATCTAGTGTCTTCAATGCTAAACCCTACCAAATATCTGGATCCTTTTTTCTGACAAAGTTAGAATTCAAAATATGGTTTGTTCCCATGTACACACTAAATGAAATTGTGTTTACGAAGAAGAGCTAAACTGTTCACAATTTCTTGCGATCTCCCATAATCATTTCGTAGTTGGTGTCAAGGTCAAACTACAGTGAAGAAGACAGGCGTTAGCAAAGTTTACAATATACATACATGGTGCAAGTACTGCCCCTCTCGGCCCTCTCAGATACAGTTTGATTGAAATGTAAACATTCTGAAACCTAATAAAAAAGCTCACCTGTGTTTGGGGCATTCATCAATATAGAAAGCGGACATTCATCATCATCCAGTACATATTCCGATTCCATTGTTCCATTAGCATTAGCGTTCACTTGCACGAGACACCACTGAGTAGGGTCGGCCCTACTTAACCCGTATTTGTCTAACATTTCACGAACAACAGCACCAGCACAATCCCGAATTGAAAGAAGAAGAGTCTTGTACGGAACGTCTTTACACAATGCTTCACCGTATATTTTCAAAGTTCCTCCTGAAAAAATAATGATATCAATACAAATTTTAGTAACCCATTTCTTACATATTGATAGTTAATACAATAGCATTTCTTTCCTGAAGTGAAAAAACTCACTTTGTATGATTACCTCAAACTTCGATATTTACATATTTTTTAAGAGATAATATGATAAGGTTAACGAATTTGAAAAAATTGTGTTAGCCAGACAATTCCAAGTACTATATATCGAGATGATCAGTTTTTAAATGGGCCAGACAAAAAAAAATGTTTCGCTTATTGACCAACCTTTCAAAACAATGGAAATTGTAGTAAATAAGTTTTTCAAATATGAAAAAAACATCGCTTTCTTTTTGAATTGTTAAAGTTCGCTACTTTATTAGAGTAATGTTTGCGCAAAGTATGTCCTTCGTTGGATATAAAAATACTGTTTATATACAGGGTGCATTTCGGTCCATGTTACCGTAGACTTTTACAAAGAAAGAAAAATACGAAGTTATTGAAAATGTATGTATTTGGTTTCTTGGGCAAGAACCATTGCTCTATCTATCTGAAATATTTCCACAGCTACGGTGTTTCCAGTAATATCAAAAAGTACTAACCATTCAAAAATTAATATCAGAGACCCTGTATATTATACCATTTCAAGGTTACTTATAGTTTCCTGAATATTTCATATGGGGCATATTCTTTAACATCTTGATGATACCTTATACAAAATAAACTCAAATATCCCCGTTTATGAACATAAGGATATTAGATGTTTTCACAATATACATGCCATTCTTTTTGAATGAACGCATATCTCGTGGTTTTTGTATCCCCTCGTAATGTCTTTCGAACAAGGCATGATTTGAAAAATTTCCCGAAACAATTATTTTTTGTGTACTGGTGTACTGGAGAAAATATTGCAATTAAATTTTTTTAAGATAACCAAAATATTAGAGGTGGATCATTTGAGCTGAACTTTTCATTTTGAAGGGTTGAAGCGCCCCTTTTCAGGGGGTTGCTTGTTAAATCCTCAAATATGTCAAAATATGTCATCCAATCACTATAGGATAAGAATTATACTCTCGTCTGAGAAGGAGCAGCCTGTATATTATATAATACGCAAATGATACACAATATATTGGCATTCTATAGCAAACTTTCGGCTTTGTAGGAAACCAAGTTAGGATATATGCATGGTTTTTGAAAATACGTAAATATGATAGGTTAGCTTCTGAAATTATTATAGGCGTTACTCTATTTTTTATAACCGCTCATTATTATTCAAAAAATAACATTATTTTTGGATCAATTATTTCGGTTATTCAAACACACCATATTTTCGCGGGTGTTCATGACGTTATGTTATATATTTACTCATAGAGAATAGAGGACAATGTCTATGAACTGTTCTGTGATTACGTCGTCCATAGCCTTAGAAATCTCATAACATAACCATAGATTTTAATGAACTGGACATTCTGATGTCATCTATACGCCACCAATAGCCTTTCGTTTGAGTGTTCTGAATTTCGCGGGTATTTTTTGCATTTTCGTTTAAAAATTTCCAATAAGGGAACGAATATTTCAGAGCAACGTCTATTTTTATGTCAAGTAGTAACAAAGTTCATTTAAAAAAACACTTGAACTGAAAATAACTTTTATGCATATACCCTATTGAAGATATACAGTGGAACTTCTCTATAACGAACGTTTGTATAACGAATTTCGTACAAGACATTGCACCTTGAATCCAAACTCCATGTTAAAAACACCCTCTAATACGGAGTAATTTCTCTCTATAACGAAATATTCAAAAAACATCACTCTTTGCATGGGTATTGGTAACAAGGTGTAAGGATGGGTTTTTTTCCGAAATTTTTTCGGGCGTACCTAATGAATCTCGACCTTGAACTAAATCATTACGACGGACAGAGAGATCCTTCTGAAACAGTTTTAAATACACCCCTGGCTGTTTGATTTCAATCTGACCATTACGCTAGTGTGAAAAGTTGTGCGAAAATGTCCAAAAGCAAGTGCTTAAGTTTGAATGATAAACTAAAATGTACCAGTGAAGTCGACTGCGACATTGCCGACTATAGAAACAAATTTTCTGTATAACGAAATTTCTTCATTACGAATTTTTTTTCGGATTCAGCGCTTTCGTTATGAGGAAGTTCCACTGTATTTTGCACGAAAAATAAGGAAGTCCATCAATTGCTAAAAATCCTCTAGAAATCGGTATCAAAAGTATAAGAAAATATTTAGGAAGCTATGTATAACCTACAATGCAATAATATAAGGAGTGACTCATATTAAATTTAAAAATGGCTAGTACTTTTGATATAACCGTCGAGAACACATCTCTACAGATATTTTATATCGATAGAACATAAGTTCTTATGTATGAACCACATTTTGTTTTAACAGCTTGGTATTTAACGATCTTTGCAAACGTCTAGGATGCCATCGACCGCGGGCCACCCTGTATGTTCTAGAATGCAGAATTGCAATCAATGATGGATTACCTGTATCTGGTCCTCCGTCTTTGGATCTGAACTGCTGAAGTTTCTTCTCCAATTTCTGCTGCCGTCTTCTTCTCATCACAGCTTCTGGATTAGATATCGACCTCGTAAAAGACGTTTCAGGTAATTCTGCCAACATTAAAAAAAATTAAAACCCCAACAGAATGTAAGAGATAAAACTTACCAGTATATAATTTCTCAGCCACACCATCTTGCTTATCATTAATATCACCATTTTCACTTTTCATCCTGGACAATTTTTCCTGCTTCTTCAGCTGTTTCTTCTCCCTCTTCGACAGTTTTCTTCTGAAGCTGGCATTGGAGTCCATGCTGCCAATAGAGTTAACCTGGATAACAACAAAAAGGTTCACGAAACTCTTCCGTTTCAGAAACATTGTGTTCACATTTCCTTCACCAACCACTGTAGAGTGACAAGAGCTACTTGTCTCATATGTGTAAAGACCAAATTGGGCCATGACAAATTTGAATAAATATGTACCTAGGCAGAACATTCACCAGAACTGCAATCAGATCGCGAGCTTTTGTCTCTTTGTGTAATATTGAAGGTAATGACTTCTAATGGGGTTAGTGTCGAATTGCTATTCGTATCGATAAAATTATTTATTTACTTCGATTGACATCTTCCATTATAATACAAGCAGATTGGATTGTTATCTATGTTATTCGGTTGTTATACCAAATATCAGTTGAAGCTGATGAATAAGCATTTTTCAGAAACAAAATAGGATTTATCGGTTTTTTTAATGACTCTCCTGGCATTGGTTCTCAGCTGTGAATTGAGTATCATCAAACGACGAATCATGAATACGTCAATTTTTATTGAGGATGCCTCCACTCCTAATTTATTTCTTTACTCACTTCCGAATAATGGTGAATTGTTCAATTAGAATCAATACAAATATAACTTGTGATTCATTTTTAACACCTACCCCAAAAATTTTAGGACCTCCAGAGACTGAACCTAGGGCTTTATTGTCAGTTTTTTGGATGAGACGTGTGTTGCCGCTCTTCAACATATGACACCTAAACACATACACGTTCGGAAATTCACATCGGAACGATACGATATTCAATGCATTAGGGAGTATTTTGCCGTTCAGTTGAACAGTGGTATATAAGACAGATTTACGTGCTTTTCTGACGCGATCAAATCGAGTAACAAGAGCAGCCTACCATACTGGTTTATTTAGGCCACTTTCAACGATAATATAAAGACAACTGCATAATCCGCATAGGACCATTTATTAATGTCCGAAGCGTAACACGTAATTCTTTCAAATATACAACTGTTCAACAGTACGGCAAAATTATCTCTCTAATCCAGTTCCCATCGATAGAGATAGGGAGAATTTCTTCCGATGCCTGCTCGACGCATCGCTTCGTCCAAGTGAGCGGTTTTCGGCGAACTTACGCTTCGCTTCGTCTTGCTTCTCGCCTCTTCCCCCAAGTGAGCGTCAACCTATTTATTCAGAACTTCAGAGCAATATCGGCGCTTGCTGTATGTAGTTTCTAGCCCGTTGACATGTAGTTTGACATCATTTCGCAATCTTTTCACTGTTGTATTTCAGTCTGGACGGGTTAGGCAGAAAAACAATAGTCTTATGTTTGGCATGTCGATTTAAACTGGTATTGTGGATTTTTCTAGCTCCGATAAATGTCGTGCAACTATGTAAATTGAAGAAGAAACCCATTTGTTATATTTTCCATCTTTTCTAAATCAAACTGCATCTGGATCTGGTGCCGTATTCTCGAGAAGTGATATTCGAAAACGTATACGAACTTCATTGCGAGAGTCCCTGTTTCACCTGCAAAAATGCACACCGCGCAATGAAGTTCATATACAGGGGTTTCATCATAAACTGGACAAACCATATATTTTCGTGTAGAGGACATCGGGAGAATCATTTTTGCCTATACAATATATCCCGTTTTTCGAAACATAAGCGAGATACAGGGTGTCAAACGTCATTTTTGAGCAAGATTCTTATGAGTGTGGTCAGTTATGTATAACACTGGTGTAATGGTTTTTGGTCAAATCTCAATATTTTTGGCTCCTCTATTCAGAAAAGTTGACGAACTCCGAAAAAAAATTTACAAAATGGCGGAAGACCTGCAATGTTTTTTTTTCAAAAATCGAACACAAATTTTTTTTTACATGTCTACAGCGATGAAAAAATTTCACTCGAAATGGAGGAAATTTTGTACAATTGTACTTCTTGAATTATCAATCACGAATATGAAACAGAATTGTGAAATATCGAACGGTTTCGTTACTACAGTCATTCAAATGTTTCGTTCAGACCTCTGAAATATTGAAAATAAAATTGTTTTGGGTTCTAGATCAAAATAATTAATTATTGGCATGTTCAAACATTCTAGATGAATTTATAAGAAATAAATCAGTGAAACTTAGTTGGGACTCGAAACGACGTAGGTATGAAATAGGGAAATGGCACTGTTTCTAAGGATATTAATAATCGTTGCCAGGCAACAGTAGTTCGTAGTTCATAGAGTGGACTGGTATTTAATTTCAGTGAATATAATTTAGCCAGTAGTCAAACTCTATGAACTACGAACTACCGTTGCCTGGCAACGAATATTAATATCCTTAGAACAGTGCCATTTCCCTATTTAATACCTACGTCGTTCGAGTCCGAACTAAGTTTCACTGATTTTTTCGTTTTTTAAATTCATCTAAAATGTTAAGACATGCCAATTATTAATTATTTGATTCTAGAACCCAAAACAATTTTATTTTCAATATTTCAGAGGTCGAACGAAACATTTGAATGACTGTAGTAACGAAACCGTTCGATATTTTACGATTCTGTTTTCATATTCGTGATTGATAATTCAAGAAGTACAATTGTACAAAATTTCATCCGTTTCGAGTGAAATTTTTTCATCGCTGTAGACATGTAAAAAAAAATTTGTGTTCGATTTTGGAAAAAAATTTTTCACAGAAAGTCTTAGAAAATTGGTGTTCATTCAGAAAACAAAAGTCAATTTGACAACCGCAAAAAAAAATTTGGAACATTGCAGGTTTTCCGCCATTTTGTAATTTTTTTTGGAGTTCGTCAACTTTTCTGAATAGAGGACCCAAAAATACTGAGATTTGACCAAAAACCATTACACCAAGTGTTTATATATAACTGACCACACTCATAAGAATCTGGCTCAAAATGACGTTTGACACCCTGTATCTCGCTTATGCTTCGAAAACGGGATATATTGTATAAGGCAAAAATGATTCTCCCGATGTCCTCTACATGAAAATATTGTTTGTCCAGTTATTGATGTGAAACACCCTATAATAATATAATACGTTTTCGAATATCACTTCTCTGATAGGAATATCGCATTCTGTGATTAAAATACCTCGCTAATGCCTACGGCTACTGTCAGAGTCGATTTCTTATACATATTTGTGTTTTATTTGGTAAATTTTCGTTCATATGGGTGGTCAACTGAGGAATTCCGATTTCAAAGCGCTCTAAAATTGTTTTGAATAGGAATAGAGAAGTGGGGTTGGTCTTAAACGAATGAGGGGTTCATGGCAATTCAGTCGCCATAGTTCGCTGGACAGATGAGGAGCGTTCGTTCTGTGTGTGCGCTTATTACCAAAATCAACATTTTTTTCTCCGATGAAGCCCATTTTCATCTCAATGGCTATGTAAAGCAACAAAATTGCCGGTATTGGTCTTCAGGAAACCGCCAAAGAGACATAAAACTCAATTGCATAGTCTGAAAGTCACAATTTAGTGTGCAATACAAGCACAAGGCATTATTGGCCCGTAGTTTCTCGAAGACTGATGCGGCCGCGCAGTTACAGTGGATTCTGATCGTTATGTGGACATGTTGAACAACTTTTTCGAACCAGCCCTTCAAGACTTTGATGGATACAATTGGGACACTTAGTTTCAGCAAGACGGGGCCACTTGTCACACTTCAAATCGGCCTTTTTCCTGAAAAATTAATTTCTCGGCGTGGAGACCTTCCATTGCCCCCCAGAAGTCCGGACTTGACACCTTGCGACTTTTACTTATGGGGATACCTCAAAAGTGTAGTCTACCGCAACAATCCCCGCACTCTAATTGCGTTGAAAGGAAATATCCGCCAGGAAATTCAAGCCATCGATCCAGGAACGTTGGGAAGTGTTTTTTAAATTGCGGTTCGACTTGAAGAGTGCCAGAAGAAAAACGGTGAAAAATTGGACAGCGTAATTTTTAAGAAATTAATCTAAAGAGCTAAGCATTATTTGTAGAAAAAAAATTAAAATTGACTTGATAATTTTTGTTTTATTTCTCTTTTAAATCGGACTTCCTTACTTGACCCAAAGTACTCAAAATCTTCATTTCCAACATTTATGTGGTTTATATCATTATTGTTGTTAAAACGAGTTCACTTACCGTTTTGTCATCTACATTCTTCAATAAAATCTGCCCTCCCTGTCGTCCACGTGCCAGTTCAGTTGCACAAGGAGAGGCTTCTCTTCCGGTGCCATTTTCCTTTCCGGACAGCCCTCGTGAAGCTCGTACAACGCGTACGAGGGCACCGATAGCATCCTCATGTCCGGTCGAAACTTTTCGACGAGGGTACCTATAACGTCTTCGACTGTCGCGTCCGATGCAACGCGAATGCATTTCGTCGCCACTTTTTGGCCGGAGTCTTGCTTGAAAGTAGAACCGCATAACTCCATGGAATTCGAGGTCCTGAAAAAGAAGATAATGTAAAAATGCCAAATAAAGGTTATTGGAAGAAGTGAAATAAACTTTAGGTTTTATCTGCAGTGCAGAAATTAATTCCACTCAAGAAAATACTATACAGGGTCCTCTATAATAATAAATTCGTAAAGTACAGCACGCAGTTTCACTAGGAACAAGTGCGGAAAATAAAAAAAGGCAATTGGCAAATTGATAGGACGCTGTTTCCATATGCAATCGTGCAGCAACTAAGTATTAAAAATAAATAATTATCAGTAAAGACCGGAATATATGCATTTGAATAATTGAGATATTTTCAGCAGTATTTGCATATTTTAGCTAAGATCCAGTTACGATGCATATTTTCGGTACATATTTTCTTCCCTGTGTTCCGAAATGCGATAAAAGTGCTTGATCCGACCAAATTCGCCAAAAAATATGAGGTATATTGAGTAATAATACCAATACAGTGGAACTTCTCTATAACGAACGTCTGTATAAGGGATTTTTCTGTATAACGAATTTCGTACAAGACATTGCACCTTGAATCCAAATTCCATGTTGAAAACACCCTCTAAAACGAATTATTAAATTCTCTCTATAACGAAATATACTTCACTCTGTGAAGGGTATTGGTAAGAAGGAGTAAGGGTGGCGTTTTTTCGAAATTTTTCCGGATGTACGTAATAAATCCCGACCTTAAACTAAATCATTACGGCGGGCAGAGAGATCCTCTGAAACAGTTTTAAATACACCCCTTGCTGTTGGTTTCAATCTAACCATTACGCTAGTGTGAAAAGTTGTGCGAAAATGCCTGAAAGGAAGTGCTTAAGTTTGAATGATAAATTTAAATTCATCAGTGAAGTCGACCGCGACATTGCCGACTATACACTGAAAGAAAATTCTCAGTTATAGTTATAAAATATTGTTACTGCCAAATTTGGTGAAAATTATTCAATAACGATTCACAACAAATATGGCTCATTTATTAAAACTTTTAGTAACATTTTTTAATATTCACTAAAAACAAACGATTTTGTTCTACTGGATTCAAACAAAATAATTTTTATTATAAATAAGTTATTTATTACAGAGATTGAAATATATTTATCAATAAATTTGGTTTCCAATCAATATTATTTGGTCATTATCAATAAATGTAGAATTATCTGTTAATAAATCTTGTTAATATGGTTATATTATTAGGGTTATGATTTTAATAGATCATTTGTTTATAATAAATCTACGATAATAAATGATAATAAACTTTATTTGTCTGAGCGTAAATTCCCGTACAGACAAGTCCCAGCGAATAGCCTTTACATCAGTATCCAATCAAACCACAATATTTTATGCCGCAAAAATAACGAAAGAGTAACGCCAACGGTCTGCCAAGTGCCAACGGTGTCAGTTTCCAGAATAAGTTTGTTCCTGAAGGTTATCGTTAGCGTCTGCTGTGCTGCTAGTTGTAATTGTTGTGAGTGTAACAAAAAAATTGAAGTTTTTCCGTTCTTCCTTGCGGAATGTGGCATTACCCAGGAGATGCTGAGAGATTTTGAACGTAAGTACCTCACCTTGGCTTATGAATTTATTATAGTGAAAAATTCTACTATAAAAAGTTTCTCTTATTTTATAATTGATATTTGCTGGTGTAAATAATAAACAATTTTCAGAAAATGGAATAACGAATTTGAAATGACGCTGATTTCAAACAGTATGGGAACTAGAGTTCAAATCAGGCTAAAATTGAAGAGTAAAAATTTATTGGATACACTGTAAGCAATATCAATAAATATAAGAAGTTACTGATTTCAAGTGATATATATGTATCCATTTCAGAATATCTCCTTCTGGCAGTGTTGGGACAGTTGAAACTCCTCTGGACAATAACACTTCAAGTTTCAATGCTTCAAAAACCTACAGTAATTTGAGCAGGTGAGTAATGATACGAAAATTCAATATGTATTTATATTCCAAAATCATGCCTTTCCTCGTCTCGTAATTCTCATCTTCAAATGCACATACGTTAACAGTGATATTTTTTAAGTAAAATTTTCATAAATTACTAATTAATCTTTAAGTCCAGAAGAATATTATAAAGAATGAGAGAGTTTATATTTATTACTTTGTTAATGTTATCGCACTTACAATTATATATTAAACCACAAAATAGTGGAATTGTTTTTGTTATATGATTATTTATTATATGTAAGTATGTATTTTTGTTTTTTATGGAAAATATATTTATTGAATGAAAGATACATGTTTTTTCTGATTTTCCTCAGGCCATTGAAAATTAAAATGGACAGTTTAATTTTATTACAGGTTTCATCATTATTAATGAAATAGTTTGTCTGCTGGTATAACTATAATATATGCATTGGGTCTGTTTTTTCTGTGAGAAAATATTTGGTTCGGATTTTTGGGAAAATTTGTCTACTAATAAATGTTTCATTTATGAGAGCTAGTATTTTCACATCCAGGTATCAAACTGACGGATAACGAACTAATATTAGTTGAAGTTATCCGTCTGTTTCATATCTGGAGGTTGAAAATATATAACGGCTCTCACAATAAAACATTCATTAGAAGTCGATCAATTCTCAAATAATCCTAACAAAATATTTCTCACAGAAATAAAATGAGTAATTCCAGCAAACAAAATATTTGTTGATAATTAATTATTAAATTGTTTTCATGTTGTACTTATGAACAAGCATATACGAATAATAAATAAGTATTATTCATACTTATGATGCATTTATTATGTGAAGCAAGATGTTTACTTATTATCAACAAATGAATATTATGATGGAATAAACAGAAAATAAGTTTGAATAAGTATTTATTCATACTTATGATACATTCATTATATAAATCAAAATGTTTATTTATTATCAACAAATGACTATTATGATGGAATAAATACAAGATAACCCTGTATAAGTCTTATTCACCAAGTTGTAAACAAATAATTTGTTTCTCCATAGCAAATGTTTAATAAGCCATATTTCAATCACTAATTTGGTGATAGTTAAGAATACTTAGTTAATGTAACCAAAATGTTCTTTCGGTGTAGAAACAAATTTTCTGTATAATGAAATTTCTTTATAACTATTTTTTTGCGGATTTAGCACTTTCATTATAGGGGAGTTCCACTGTAATTGTAACTTTTGTCAGATTTGTAAATCGCTTTTATCGCACTTCGGAACGCAGTATTACCTGGTAGCAGCGCGCTATATACGAAAGAATCCAAATAATGAGTAAAATAAGCCAAATGAACTCCACGTTGCCATTGGCATTTCCAAATGAATTTCAAGAAAAGTTTTGAAGGATATTGAAAGGAAGTTCAGGTTTCGAAGATTTGTCTCTTATTGAGAGTTTGATTAATGGGACGACAGAAGTTTCAATTGAATGGTTCAAATTCTCACCAGTTACGTCCATGGATATGGAGCGAATCTTTTCCACATACAAATATTCAAAATGATCGAAGACAAATTTAACAATTGAACATTTGAAGCAATATTTAATTGTAAAAGTTTACAAAAACATAATGTAATGTGTGTTATTTTGAAATAAAAATTACTTTTTTTTATTCCTCAGATACATCATTGATATTGCATATTCTGCATAATTTCGTGCATATTTGCCTATATTCGTACATATTCAAGCATTTTTCATGCATGTTTGCATGCATAAAACAACGTTTTTATGTTGCATATAATCCGGTCTCTAATATCAAAAAGTAAATGTATACGACACATGAAAACTGTTTTAGTTTGATGATGTTCTTCATGAAATTGTTTCGGTGAATTTCAATTCCGAATATCATCTTTAAATACTCGTATATCCTAATCCTACCAACATAGATTGCCTACAAGGAACAGAAAGATCTGCATTCAACATCCCCGAATTGAATAGGGAGAAGAGGTTGAGTTCATCTGAAAGCTCTTGGAAACTTTTTTACAATAGTGTAGGAAAAACGAAATTTTGATAAACCGTTTTCACAAAAAATCAATTATACAGCTCAAATGAGGCACCTTGAATATTTTGGTTATCCTAGAAAAATTAAAAAAAATCCTTGTCCTGCCTTCATTTTCTGTTCTTAGAAGGTGCTTATCTGGTTTTAATTTTCGATTATTAATTATAAATCAATCTGATGAGTTACTATTTTGCTGATTCGTTAAAATTTTTTAGGATCGTTATGGTGTACCTAAACATTGCAAGAAGGTGTTGAGCTGGTAAGGCTGTATAACCAAAATCGAAATTCAATTTTATTAAGATAAGAATGAAATATTGAAGGTATAGCTCATTTGAGCTAGAAAATTGACGGTTCATCAAAATT
The DNA here is from genome assembly GCA_013421045.1 of Propylea japonica. Taxonomy (NCBI): domain Eukaryota; kingdom Metazoa; phylum Arthropoda; class Insecta; order Coleoptera; family Coccinellidae; genus Propylea; species Propylea japonica. Next base: position 33,447,785 of record CM024246.1, read on the forward strand.
ATGTTCTTCATGCACTATTGTAAATAGGAATTCAAGACCTGAAGTATCAGTCAACCCCGCTTCCTATTCAATTTTGAAGGGGTAGAAGCGACCCCTTTTAGGGGGTTGCTCTTTTTAAGCTTCAAATGTGTCCCCCAAACAAAATCATTGGACGTGTTTCAGGAAATTTTTCCAATAACTATGCGATAAAAAATATTTGGGATGGTTCGTTTGAGATGGAAGACCCTGTATATTGCATGTAAAAAACACTACCATTGAATAAATTTTTGGTATCGTCTTGATGAACTTTCCTCTAAATATTAACATCTCATATGTATTTCGACCCATTTCATTTTAGGCTTGTATTTAAAGCACCTGCCTTTTACTTGTTTTCTGTCATTTCCGCATTGAAACCTCAATACGCAAATATTCAACACATAATTACTTCAATAGCAAAATCTACGGATCACAAATGCATCAATATTTACAATAATGTGTGTGTGAGCATAAATACGAAGAGTTCTATGTGAAAGACGCGTAAGCGTAAACAATTGGGTTGCTCAGGTTTCCATAACGTCTAATGATTCATTAATATTATTAAAGTAGTTCAGTTTAACAACAATTGAAGATCTCATAAAATGAGTGATGTAATCTTTTCACATAAAATTTTAATGAGTTGTTACTATCAGTATCAAACATTTTTAACAGTGGTAAATGGTTAAACATTATATCTCAATAACTGCAGTAGTAATAGTGCATGTACAGGGTATTCCATTTTGGGCACTTTTACGGGATATCTCCGTTATTTTAACGTTAGCGGGATGCTGTTTTCGCGACAGTGTGCTACTTTTTTGTGAAACTAAAAATGGCGCAATCAGTTTTTGCATAGCCCTCTTAGTTTTGCTATACAGAGTGGAAATGAAAAGTATCACTTTTTAATCACCCCCCGTATCTCAGTTGTGCTTAAAATGAGAGAGAAATGGTTGAAACGTATACCTATAGATATTTTTTTCCGTAGAATCCAGTGGCATTGTCAGTTTTTCAATCGAACTTTCCGTTTTTGAGTTATTGAGCAAATATATGTTTTTTTTAAATTGGACACCTGTATATTATTTTTTATTCTTATTGAGCACAATCTCAGCTTTTAAAAAACATATTACTTTATGCATTTATTTGCAAAACCAAGCTCAGAAATCAAGATTTTGTAATTAAATTGTCAATTACTGAGTAGTACACTATGTTTATTAAAAACAAAAAATAAATGTCAACATTTCGTTAGATCGAAAATAATGTTAGCATAATATCTACATCACATGATTAAATTTAACTTAATTTAATTTTCAAAATTAAAAAGAATTTTCATCATTTTAGTATGACTTCGGCGAAGCCAGTGATTTTGAACAACACTGTATGACGTATTTCATTATAAATAGGATGCGATAGTTTATATCTACAAAAATAATTAACTGAGAACCAAAATGTGAAAAAAGTTAAATTACAAAATATTCCATTTGAAATGAAAACTTCGCGTCAACACGGCGAAATTAAAAATATATTTCTGTCGACCTCAAAATAAAAGGTGAATATAATGTAACGAAATTGAACTTTAATGAACCATTTTAAAGTTCAAAGTATTCAGAAGCACTACGAGAAATGTCAAAACCCTACTAGCTGGAACATAGAAACATAGAAATGTTATAATGCCAAATGTATGTCTTGTGCAAAATGAGAAGTATGTCAATGGAGAATTCATTCACAATTCATATGAGGTCGTCGGAAAAATTTTGTAATCAACTGGTTATTAATCTAGCGACTATAAGTCGCTGTCTTTAATAACCTAGTTGATTAAATAACTATTATATTGATAGATCCCTACACAATGAACGAAATTTTCGATGAAATCGTAGCCTTAGTACACTTGTAAAGGTCAGCGTGCCTTCATCCTGAAAAGAAAATTGGACATAAAAAAATATTGTCCGGTTTTATATGCAGGGCCCTCACCTCACGATATATTCCAAAAGACGTCCTCCTGGTTCTAATTTTTTTCTGAGCTATTTTATTATAGTTTACAACCAGAATGCCTGTCTGTGGAAGATGCGGACAAACAAAATAATATTTTTTCAAGATGTCCAAAATACATTCAATGGGTGAATATCGAAAGGTCTAAGCGAAGGCCCCCTATCGACTTAATAATTTCCGAAATAGAAGTTGCTGAAAATGTGGTTTCGTTATTTTCAGGATATAAACGTAGAGGGGTCATGGCATCCCAAAGGAACAAAAACGATGAGCCCATTCACATTTTCATGCGACCTTGGTAATATGGCGCTGTTTGTACTATCTTTTAGCGCCAATTAGCGAGAAGTAAGAAAAACTAGGGACAATATGATGTCGAACCATTTGTGTAACCAGAGCACATTGTCACTGGAAAATAAACTGTACGGAGAATAGGATAGATAATATTTGTCGATAAAACCAACAAGGTATACAAACCTCATACTGTGGAACTAATCATTCAAAATAGCAGTTTTTTATGGGCCAAGGTTTCTGCATTATGAAGGGAGGCACTAGTAAGGATTTCTTCGAAATGGCGCCAGCCTGATAAAGTTTTCGCTAGTTCTGTATCAAATCGTTGAACAGCGAATCTAGAATATCACAAGTGAGAGTTCCCCCTACACTGTTTGCAAATACTCTGAGTCCGATATCTGATGATTTCATAGACTTAAATTTGAAATAATCAATGATGAGTTATTTATCATAGATGAATTGCCGTTAACCTTTTCCATATTCACATTGTAATAATATTTCTTCCCGAATTAGTGGGTTTTTATTGATTATTACCATTTGATGATCAGCACTTCTTCAATTTGTAGCAAGTGAACTACGTTTTATACGGGGTCTTTATAAATGATTGTAACATCGTAGTTTGCTTTGATGATCAGCACTGCTTCAATTTGTAGCAAGTGAACTACGTTTTATACGGGGTCTTTATAAATGATTGTAACATCGTAGTTTGCTTTGGAAATATTTTATCTTAAGGTTTTTTATGCAAAGTCTAAAAATTTATAATTCCAGTCACATTTTTCAATTTCTTTCGGAATGACAAGCCTATACTCGCAGTATCAGTTGTTTAAATCATGTTTCACATCAGAATATAAATATTTGAAATAGTCCAACGCCAACTGCCCTGTTATAATCATTTATAGAGACCCTGTACCTATAATTTCAATTGTCAACCATTTCAATTTGAAATATCATAAATTTCACGGAAAGAAAAGAACATTTACCAGGCTGAAAATTTTGAAAAGGCTTCAAATTCAATCAATGCAATGATGCTATGTTGAATGGTATTTGCTAAATAGCAATCAGTAACTTATCAGAAAATGGAGAAAAATGCAGTTAAACTTCAGTCTTTTTTACCACTTTGGTGTTAGAATCACCGACATCTATTCAAATACGCTATAATTGAGAATATAAACAATATTCGGTTTAGGGTTTCTGAAAACTATTCGAAAGAACCTGAATTTCATGAAATGTACAACGAACTAGTACGTTCAAGGACTTCTGGATAATCCTTTTATACCTAGGATCCCATTAGCAGTAACCTCTTTACCTACATACTATATAACACTACTCGCATTATCGATTAAATGAATCCAACTCTGTGGAAAGTGGAAAGATGTTATTGTAGGCAACTATATTATCTCAACTTTTTCTCAAGGTAATACTGAACTGATAACTAACGACTTTTGATAACTGAAGAAACTATTCATAAATATTAAAAAGTTAGAAAAGCCCTGAGCAGAAGCTTTTGAGCGCTCGTCCTTTGGTGGAGCAATAAAAATATTAACGCAAAATTTTATATGGAATTTCAGATTGATACCAATATATGAATGCAGGATTTCAGTAGAATCAGAATTATATTCTGGAAATTATTCGAAAAATCAAATAGGTACGTAAATTATTAATTATTACAAAATTAAATTCTATGGTTGTGATGATGCGATCCTCTAAAAATTTTGCATGAACATTCAGTATATCAGTCTTCATTCACAAAAATATCTTGTTATGGAAATAAGAAGATTCTTCTTTTCAATAATCCAATTCAATTTTCTGTGGTTCTGTTAACACTATGACCAGAAAATTCTGCATGAACATTCAGTGTATCAATCTTCATTTATAAAATAGATTTCAATCGAATCGGATATTTTTCATGGAAATATGAAGTTTCATCTATTCAATATTACAATTGAATTTTTTATGGTTCTTTTTACACTATGACAACAACATTCTGCATGAAGCTTATTATGAAAATCTTGCATATGGCCGCAACATTTCATTTCGATGGATTTCATTTCCTCTGAAATATTGAGGAACAAAAATTCTGAATGGCCATATTTTATGGAACACCCTGTATGATTTGGCTGGTCAACGAACTCAACCAAGCCATTTAGTAACCACTCACTCTGAAAATTTAAAGTCTTCAGGACAATCCCTTCGAAAGTTATAGTGCTGACGGCCGGACGGACGGCCCCACGGACAGAATTGAATTTGAACACGAATTCGTCATCAGAAAGAAAAACCCTATCGTTAGAGGTCATTTTCGGCTCAAAATTCGAAAATTACCGACATTTCTGCAAAACGATATAGCACTCGTTTAAGGAGAACGAGCGCGAAAAATTCAAATTTCAATATCCGGAGAATTGTCAGTTTAATTATATGTATTCATTGATCATTTTCCCCTCGATTTTTCCTAATCAAATCTTAATCAGATTAATCGATCGTCAGCATCAGAAGCAGTACAATAATAGTTTCGAAAACCGACATTCATGCTTCGAAATGGAAGACATGCTTCCATATTCCTCACGAACGAAAAATCATTCAGAAAAGGCTAAATAAATGTTTCGTGTTCATGTCATAAAGCAATCCAAGGGCAGAAATATATGTAAACAGTAAAGACATTCGCGTCTGCCATTCGTGTCGCAATTTCTGCCGTAGTCTAAACTTAGCATACCATTACAATATTTTTGTGAAACCTATCTAGTTATAAACAAAGTTCATGTTTACGAACTCATGAGCTAGTCCTTTTGTTCTCCTTTCGAAAGGTATCGAATGTAACACTGAAAGCAATAGTGGTGACAAACTTATATCTCCTTTCCAATTGAAAAATTTACAAGCATCTACCACTGTTTTGAAATAAGTTGAATTTAACATCAAAATTTTAATTCGCATCAAGTGCGAGTGCAAATGAATATTCTTTAAAACTGACAAAGAAGAACAAAATAGAGAAAACGCATTTATATGCTGTTGATGAACGAAAACATCCTTCACAAAAAATTGTAAAAAGAAACATTTCTTGTTAATGTCGTAAACAAATTCAAGAGCAGAAAATACAGGGTGGTCCTAATTAAGTGTGTAAATTGTAGATTCCTCATAATAAAAAAAAGTTTCCTCTTTGTCTTCCTTTCAGCAATACATGGTGTCAAAAATTCTTGTGATCTTGTCAACTATGGTCGCTAAAAATAATGAAAAATAACATTGAAATTTGAACTTTAAAACCTAGTCGTCAAATTTCGATAAAATGGAAAAACTTGTTAATTATCACTAATCATTTTTCAATTACAAGAAATTTAGAATGCGTTAATTGTTTTTGATCATAAAATCCAGATTTTCTCGGAAACAGTTCACTTAAGAGCAATGAATCAAGAGTACCTTGTTATGATGACGCAGCCGTTGTTATGTAAGTGCAAATTTATTCACTGGTGTAAAAAAGTTTGGGAGGTAAAACCTTTGTGCAAATTCAATATCTCCGCCACTGGCATTTCTAATAAAACCAGATAAAGTGTAGGAAAGTAGCTATTACATTACATTATGACAATGTGTACACAAAAACTCAATTCCTGTATCGCTGAAACGAAGACCCGGAGAAAAAAATTTAATGGAAATAAAAAAATGTTACTTTATCATGAGTAATCTACAGCGAAACGTTAGTTATTCAGGAACACCCTGTAAATGTAAACAGTAAAGTAAAATTCGTTTGCCATTCGTGTCGCAATTTCTGCCATAGTCTAAACTTAGCATGCCATTACAATATTTTTGCGGAACCTATCCAGTTATAACCAAAGTTCGTGTTTACGAACTCATGAACTTTTATTCCTTTTATTCTTCCTTGAAAAGATATCGAATGTCCCACTGAAAGCAGTAGTGTTGGCGAAGTTATATTTACTTTCGAAATGAAAATTTACAAGCATCTGCTATTTTTTCAATAGGAGTTGTAGTGAACATCAAATAAAAAAAGCCTAAAATAAGAAAAATGCATTCATATGCCTGTTGAATGAAAAGATCCTTCAGAAAGAATAGCAAAAAGCTTAAAATAGAAAATGAAGTTTACAAGTTACAAGTTTACAGTTTTTGGGCGTTCGTTCTACTTAAACGGGTGATATATTATCGTTTTGCCAAATGTCTGTTATTTTCGAATTTTGAGCCGAAACTGCTCTCAAACGATAAGGTTCGACTTCCTGATGACGAATCCGAGGTCAAATTCAATTCTATCCGTGGGACCGGCCGCCCGATCGTCCGTTAGCATAATAACTTTCGAAGCGATCGCCCTAGAGGCTTGAAATTTTCAGGGTGAGTTCGGTTCCCAAATGACTCGGTTGAGTTCGTTAACCAGCCAAATCATTCCAAAAAATATGGCCATTCAAAATTTTGGTTCCTCAATATCTCAGACAAATCGGAACTCATCGAAATGAAATGTTGGGACCAGCGTGATGCTCATTATAAGCCTCATGCAAAATTTTGTGGTCATAGTGTAAACAGAACCATAGAAAATTCAATGGAATATTGAAAAGAAGAAACTTCATATATCCATAGAAAAATATCCGATTTGAATGAAATTCATTTTATGAATGGAGATTGATATACTGAATGTTCATGCAAAATTTTGTGATCATAGTGTTAACAGAACCATAGAAAATTCAATTGGAATATTGAAGAGAAGAATCAATTTATTTCCATAACAGGATAACCGATTCTAGTGAGATTTATTTTGTGAATAAATACTAATATACTGAATGTTCATGCAAGATTTCATTTTTTGAATAATTTCCACAATATTATTTCAATTGTGCTGAGATTCTGCATTGATATATTTGGTATCAATCTCAAGTGCCATATTAAATTTTGAGGTAATAGTCTTATTGCTCCACCAAAGAACAAGCGCTGAAAAGCTCCTGCTCAGGGCTTTTCTTATTTTTTTCAATAAGAGTTGAAGTGAATATCATAATTGTGAATCGCTTCATGAATGTAAATTTATAATCTTAAAAACTGACAAAAAAGCTTAACATACAAAAAATGAATTCATATTCCAGTTGAACGAGAAGATCCTTCAGAAAAAAGAGTGAAAAGAATTCATGTTCATGTCTCAAACCAATACAAGAGAAGAAAATATATGTAAACAGAAAAGACATTCTCGTCTGCCATTCGTGTCGCAATTTCTGCCGTAGTCTAAACTTAGCATGCCATTACAATATTTTTGCGGAACCTATCCAGTTATAAACAAAGTTCGTGTTTACGAACTCATTAGCTAGTCCTTTTGTCCTCACTTCGAAAGGTATCGAATGTCACCACTGAAAACAATAGGTCGGCGGTCGTCATCTTATCCTTCCTTTTAAAATGAAAAAATTGGACTGAGTTCGATGTAAGACAAACATTCAAGCGCACGGTATCAAATTTCTCTTTTGTTTTCCATCGTACGTCAAGACGAACGCGAAATGCTTCAGAGCACTGACTGGGTCAAGAGGATTTATTTCGGCGAAGCTATATCTACTCGAGTTTTTGATGAGGTCATGAATATTCAGGGACACGGCTTCATTGAAATTATAGTAAACATCGTGAAGAAAGGAGGGTTTTCGTCACGAGTTTTCAGTCTCAGAAGGTATGGGCGTTCAAAAGATAAATCGTTGAAGAGAAGTTCAGGAGACGAATAAATTTAACGCGCTAGTACGAGGGTTGTCTTTTATATTTTGGCATTGGCGATGGGTATTTCACCGTTGAATTTCAGTGTACCAGTGTCCTAAATTCGTTGTCTCAGAAACCCGATGAGCTAGAACAAAATGAGTGGCTCGATTTTTGAGAGAATTCATTTGGTGAAAACCGGAACCTTTTAAGTCAAGCCGTTTTCGAGCTATTAGAGAAAATTGGAAAATGGCGACAAAAAAAAGTTCTCATAACTTCTTTATTACTGATATTATAAACATGAAACAAAAACATTATAGAGGCACTTTTTCAGTAGAATTCATTGAATTCATCAATTATATTTATTATATTTTGTTCTAGCTCATCGGGTTTCTGAGATCCCCTCAATAATAGGCAACGAATTTAAACACCCCGGTACATACCTTGAATTATTTGAATTCTCGAAATTATTCAGAATTATTGGATTAATTCGAAATTATTGGAATTTTTCAGAATTATTTGAAATTCGGGTTTCGTGCATTATGATGATGTTAAATCAGGACTGCGGCGCCATCGCACAAGTATCGTTAAATTCTAAGTAATTCCGAAAAATTTCGAATGATCTCAAAAATTCCGATTAATTCCAAAAATTTCAAATACTTAATTCCGAAAATTCCGATAAGTTCCAACTAATTTCGAAGAATTCTGAATAATTCCAAATATTTTGAAATATTCTGGATGATTCCCAGAATTCCAAATAATTTCAAGCTTCGTCTAAGAGGTCAGTCACAAATGGTATGATATAATACTTACGACTTTTACTGATTACATATTCTCGAATTTGCAATTTATTTTTCGTACGGTTCATAGAAAATTAATAATGCTTTACATAAGGCTTTATTATTTTATTTATAGCATATGATTGGATTAATAGTTTCAATAAATATTGACAGTCGAATAAGTAAACCAGACTAGATTCTTCATCCTCATGAACAATTTGATAGAGTTTTATCCTATTTAAAACAAGGATCAAAATTTCTCCGTTCTGTCGAACTATAAAAAAATCTGATTGTTATTGAATTTCGCAGAACTTCAACGATAAGTATTCCTTTATATCTGTGACATTGCACCAGCTGGAAATGTATTTACAAGACCGAAGAACCTTAATTCTGCAATTATGGTTCGACCTCCGCCTATTTATAGGTTAATTCGAGTGAACGTCATTTAACATTCTGTTCCGAGAATAATCTGATTCATTTATGAATGACCTGGGAATCTTTTCATTCATGCGCTGAATATTTATTGAGCACAGATACCCATAATCATTTGTTTTAGGACGGTCATCATGAAAAATTGAGAAAAGCTCTGAGCTTTGATCTCGTTATTTGATGAAGCAACAAGACTATTAACTTAAAATTGTATATGGGACTTGAAATTGATACCAAATATATAAGTGCAGAATCTCAGCACGATCGGAAAAATATTCTGGAAATTATTCAGCAAATGAAATACATATGTAGAAATAAATAATTACAAAAATTTAATTCTCTGGTTCTAATGTTGCGATCCTTTCAAAATTTTGCATGAACATTCAGTATATCAGTTTTGATTCACAACATGAATTTCACTGGAATCGGTAATTCTGTTATGGAAATAAAGAGATTTTTTTTCAATATTCCAATTGAATTTTTTTTATGGTTCGGTTGAAACTATGGCCATAAACTTTCACATTAAAATTCAGTATAACAGTCTTCATTCACTAGAAAAATTTCACTCGAATCGGATATCCTGTTGTGGAAATACGAAGTTTCTTCTTTGCGATATTCTAATTCAATTTTCTATGGTTCTGTTCACACTATGGGCAACAAATTTTGCATGAAGCTAATAATGAGCATCTTGCATATAGCCTCGACAATGAATTTCGATGAGTTTCGTTATGTCTGAGATATTGAGGAACAAAAATTTTGAATGGCCATACTTTATGGAACACCCTGTACGATTTGGCTGGTTAACGAACTTAACCGAGTCATTTGGGAACTGAACTTACCCCGAAAATTTCAAGTCTCTAGGCCCACCCTTCGAAAGTTATTGTGCTAACGGCCAGACGGACGGCCCCACGGACAGAATTGAATTTGATCACGGATTCGTCATCGGGGAGTCGTACCCCATCGTTTGAGACCATTTTCGACTCAAAATTCGAAAATAGCAGACATTTATGCGAAACGATGAAGCGCTCGTTTAAGAAGAACAAGTGCTCAAAAAGACCATCTTGCCTACACGTCTCTAAGTTTCGATCATTGAGGAGTGAGTGGTGTTAACTTAAACGACACGGTTGGACTCACTGATGATGTCAAAAGTGATTGTGTCCAACCGCAAGAGAATAAGTTGAAGACTCAAATTTTGTTGGGTCAGAATATCTCTGTTAAATTCATTATTGAGTCAAATAAGAAATATAGTTCTCGAGTTACGACGAAGAGTTCGACTATGGAAATATCCTCCTCATTGTTTATTGCAACCCATCCCCTCCAAAAATATAGACTATGCTAAACAAAATTACAGATCAATGTATTCGAATCGATTCCCGTCTTGGTTAAATACCATAGGTATCACTTGTACATTGATAATTTTTTGGTTTCTGGACCTGGAGGGCGAGCAGTTGTGAAAAACAGCTCTGATGGATAGATCTTAAGGTCGCAGTGTAATGCAACCCCCTTAACAATCTACAACAATATCTATGTCCACTTGGCTTATCAACGATCAAAAACTGTAAACTGTATATTATATAGTTAAACTCACTGTGGAAAGTTGGAATATCTAATACTTAGAAACATAAACTGGAATAGATCGAAATGGATAAGTCACTTGAGTACATAGTCACAGCTGAATAAAGCACACTAGCTAATTAGGACTTAATATTAACTACAGATAAATATCACGCAGAACGATTGCTGTTTACCCAGAAATAAGCGTGCAAATATAGCATAGTCTCAGTTTTGAGCATTTTCTTCCAAATCAAGTCTTCACAGGTCTAAAATGAAATCAAGATCTTCAAGAGCATATAAAAAACTCAAGATGTAACATCCAATGACAATTGCCAACCGCAGCAGCACGGAATCAACTAATTAATAGCAATTTCAGCATTAATCTACTTTCAGCAGCTCGAGTTTTCTCGGGAATAAGACGTCTTCTTCCCCAGTCTATGACCTTCTGGGTCAATGATCGCAGGTGGTGTGTTAAACTAATACTTCAACAACTGGAGAAAATATTTTATCGTTAATAAGTTTCCTCCAATATAATTTAATCTACATGTGTCACAATGTCTTATCTGGTGGCCCCAAATGGCTTTAATAAGCAAGTGTCACCTCCAATCGATTCTTGACCACGATTAAGAAGACCATGTCACTTGTGCATTATTATAACAACATGATGATAGTATCAGTTTTCTGCGAATTGACTTATTCAGCACGCAAGTGGTCACAAACCTAATAACGCAAAATGGCGGAGTCTCAATTTAAACATTAGTGATGAGTTTCCAAGAACAATGGCACCTATCGAGAATCTGTATATTGAATCGTTAAACCGACTGTGGAAAAAAATTAAAGCAAATAATCTCAAATAGATCGAAATAGATGAGTCAAACGAAAACGAGTCCTTAGTCTCTGCAGAATGGACTACATTAACAAATGCAGACTGAATTGCAACCATATTCGGCCAAATGTCGCGTAGGATGATTGCTGTTAACCTAGAAACAGACATGAAAAAATAGTATCGTCTTAGTTTGAAGCCTCAAAATCAAGTCTGAGTCATATCAAAAACATTTCGCTTCCAGGTTTCAATAAGTCATCAAGAAATCAAGAGCATCTGAAAAACTCCAGATGTAACAACATCCAATGACAATTGCCGACCGCAGCAGCACGGAATCAACTAATTAAAGGCAATTTCAGTGTTAATCTAGTTTCAGCAGCTTGCGTCTTCTCGGGAATAAGACGTCTTCTTCCCCAGTCTATGATCTTCTGGGTCATTGATCGCATGCCTGGCGGTTGTTACATGCCTGTCCACATAGCAGCGAAGGTGAGAGGGGAAGCAGCAGCCGCAGTTAAGACGATAATATGCCACACATCAAGTTATCGCGTGTGACGTCGGAAGAAGTATGATGGGCTACTCAGATGAGGCACAGTTAACTAATTCACTCTAACGAGGAAGTATCGAGTCTAGAGATGTCAGACAAGAATCTGTGATCTGTGTGTTGGGAGATATCACAGAAAACGATAAACGGAGATTTATAAAAAAAGCCTTTCGACTTCATATTGGTTTTCATTCCAAGTTCTCAGGGATGAAACAGATAAGTATTTTTGTTATTTCATAATAAATATGTGGAGCCTAAATTTAGAGCGTCGATAGAATCAGGTGTGCAAAAATTCCATCCTTCAACGTGCTAGCAAGAAAATGCTACTCTTGGTCCAGAATTGCAAAAGTATTTCAATACATATTGATCCATAGATCGAATCCAATGCTTTACAGAACATACCTATCGAAAATAAAGCACTTTTTATATTTCTAGATATGTAGATCAGTTCATTTCGTGTTCAAGCAAACCAATTTACACAAAATGCATTTCCATCTATCAATCTTCCAAGTTCAACTTTCTTAACATTTTATTATACCTATCCTGATTTTTGCGCGAAAAAATCCGAGGTAAACACTTAGAAATAGAAATGTTTTGAAACTTTGTATTTTAAGGTACCTATGTAGGTTAGTTTGAAGTCAAGAATGAAGAAAATAAAGCAATAGCTTTTAGGATTTTCCAATTTGTATGATAATCACAATATGAACCAACGAAAAACAAACCTTCTGACCTCGGTATTCATCTTATATTCTATTTCACACAATTTTGTAAACCACGATTCCCTACGTTGATGATGAACAATAAAACAAAATTTATTTTAAAATATTTTTGTGATCAGTTCTGAAGACACGTATGATCATATATTCCGCTAAGAAAAGAATACAGAAAAGTTCTATGGCAGATACTTATGGGGTGACCGTAAAAAAAGTCGAATCACCGATGATTAAACTATCAAGAAAAATAGGAATAAAAGAAATTTTACTTTATCCATAAAGAAGAGGCAGAAATGAGAAACCCAATTCCTGACTCCTGCAAAGAAAACATGATACAATGGTAACCAGAGGTTGCAAACTCCACTTTGAAAACTGAAAGGGTGTATTTGGGCCCTGAACCAGAATCGATGGGTTTTCATACGAGCGAATCGAATCGGGTTTGTCATTTATAAAATATTGCAAAAACCAAAAAATATTTTTCATCCTCGAAATAATATTTTCCACGTACTTATTCTCGGTCTAAATACTAACCTGTATTATTAAGCCGTTAAACAGACTGTTGAAAGTTAAAATCTCTAACATTACGGCCCGTAATCAGAAATAAATCGAAATATATGAGTCAAACGAGTCCATTGTCACTGCTGAATGGAGCACATTAGTAAATTCGGACTGAATTGCAACAATCTTCAACGAAATGTCACGCAGAAGGATTATTTGCACGCTTCGCTGCTTTAGAAATTTCCAACTAAGTACTTCCTTTCTTCAAGAACCGTAAATGCTGTCTGGGAGTTGCGTTTGACTCATTTAAACCCACATTATTCCAAATGAGTTCAAGAAAGGAAGGTAATGATTTTTTTCACAATGAGAAATCCTGGATTACCTCATTTTTTCTGGGAATCGCTCTTTTGGAAATATGCTGTGAAAATCACTGAAATCAACGCAAAAATTTTTTGCCAATTTGGTGATATTCGGGAAGTAACAACACTCATGCGCATACTTGAAGCAATATAAGACTCATTCTGAATTTGTGTTTACTTAATAGTCAGCCCTAAATTGGAAAATACCAGGCACAAAATGGACAATGTACAGGGTTGAGCAAAAATCTATAATAAAATTAATATTTTGAAACAGACAATTGAAAAAGAGCTGAATAAGTAAATTGATTTTGAATTGAACTTATTTTCGGTAATAAAATGAAATATTTTTCTTGAACCCTTTAGCTTCAGCCCTAACCAATTTTGGGCTCGTTGAAAAGCTCGTGACAGATAGAATCTTACCCTATTTTTTTATTTCACTTACGTGATTGAAGGGTAATGTGACAAAACTCTTGATTTTCAGGAAGCCGACTTGAACGACGTGGTACAATTGTATAGCGACCAAAATGTCACTAGATCAATTTCTCTGTGGATTTCTCGAAAACAATTTTATCCAAACTGGGAGAATTAGAATGGAAATAATAACAAACCATTTTCATAGACGAGTTTTATCATCGCTTGGAATCATGCCAAAAAAAGGTGGAGTGCCTTTTCAGCATCTACGCACTCGTAGTAGCACTGAGAAGGTATTAAATAATAATAAGAGTGCTTTATTGTAAGAACTCTTACAAATGGCCATCGACCGAGGTCCTTCAGCCCATGATACATAATATTTCTTTCTACAATGAATTAAATAATTGATAATTATATACATATATTGGATAGTTATTAAAATCTGATGTATCTATTGTGTGGAGTCTTGTTTGTTGATGTGTTGTAGTGTCTCCCATAGAGTCTTTTCTGGGTACCTGTATCTGTTGTGGTTATCTTCTCGCTGAAGGCAGAGGTGTTTTAAAATACTCTTATTTTTCTTAGATTCGCAGAATTTCTTAGCTAGTATTGTTGATCTCTCGTCTATAGGTACAATATTGGTGGTTTTGTACAGAAGGTCGTTGGATGGGTTATAGAGAGGATTTGATGGGTGCCTTAATTTGGAGAGGAAGGTATTAAAATTTTGCAGCTTTCAAAGAGTTTTGTCCTATTTCCTTACAAAAACATAATTGAAATGAAAAATAGTATGGTGAGATTTCATATATGACGAGCTTTTCAACCAGCAGGACACCATGTTTGCATTTGAAAAAAAAATTAAGGAAAGCTGTGAGCAGGAGCTTTTGAGCGCTCTTTCTTTGGTGGAGCAATAAGGCTATTACCTCAAAATTTAATATGGGATTTGAGATTGATACCAAATATATAAATGAAGAATCTTAGCACAATCAGAATTATATTCGGGAAATTATTCAAAAAATAAATAATTACAAAATTAAAGTCTTTAGTTCTGATGATGCGATACTCTCAAAATTTTGCATGAACATTCAGTATATTAATTTTGATTCACAAAATAAATTTTACTCGAAACGGATATCCTGTAATGGAAATATAAAGATTTTTCTTTTCAATATTCCAATTTGAATTTTCTTTGGTTCTGTTAAAACTATGCCCAGGAAATTTCGGATGAACATTCAGAATATCGATCTTCATTCACGAAAAAAATTTCACTCGAATCGGATATTTTTTTAAAGAATATGAAGTTTTTTTTTTATATTCCAATTGAATTTTCTATGGTTCTATTCACACTATGGCCACAAAATTTTACATGAGGCTCATTATCAGCATCTTGCATTTGGCCGTAACATTTCATTACGATTGGTTTCGTATTTTCTGAAATATAGAGGAACAAAATTTTGAACACCCTGTACGATTTGTCCGGTTAACGAACTTCACCTAGCCTATTGAGACCCGAACTCAATTGCGGGCAGTAAATACAAACTTATTTTTACAGCTTCACGGTTGAGAGTTGTAGTGCTAAACAATCGAATCTAGTCACCCTGAACAACTCAGCCACTTCAATTTTTATCGTTTTCCTTGGAGATACGTGTACTTTGAGACAATAATCAAGACAATCGTTCCAAAAAGAACTCAAGTTAATGCCACTCTATACATACAGGGTGTCCCATTACTCGACGTCAACCCGGAACCGGGTGGAAAGGCAAGTAATGCTGGTTGTAAGAAAAATATAAAAAAAATCTAAGTTGCATTATTTTAAAATAAAAGGCAACACGCAAAATTCCACACACTATGACAGCCTGTGGCGACTGCCACAGGGTGTGGAATTTTGCGTGTTTTTTTAAATGCGCATTATTTTAAAATCATGCAACTTAGATTTTTTTTATATTTTTCTGACAACCAGCATTACTTGCCTTTTCACCCGGTTCCGGTTGACGTCGAGTAATGGACACCCTGTATATTTCACCGATACCTTATTTCTTGAACCTTCAGTAGAGCAATAAATTCAACAATTTTCTACGAACGAATACTACGTAGATGTATATCACATTTTCGTCAAGATAATCGTGTTAACTTACAAATCTGAGGTAAATATATTTTCCAAGGTGACCGTGGAAGTAAACACACGTTCGAAGAAGCCATATAATGTAGAATTCATGTTCTCGGTCGGTTGAATGAAAAGTTAAAATAAATATAATAAAGACGCTATATGGAGCGCGACGGAAAAGAAAAAGACTTCATTCTTGCAAAATGTCACTCGTTCAGCGAACAACGGATGTTTGTTGATAATATACAGTTGCTTTTCTTCCATGACTGAATTTACTATTTTATAACAGGTTTCAGTTGCGAGAAAAAAGGTTTATTTTTAGTTGAGATATGAAAATATACCTCCGGTTCATTCCATTCTTAGTTCAAGATCTAGTGATACCTAAACCGTGCCTATTCGATTGTGGAAAAATGAATTTCGTAATTGGTTATGAATATAATGGTAGAGTGCAGCTGCGATAGGTTTCTCTTTTCAGATTGTCCCAAGATTTTAAAATAAAATAATATATGAAAAATATGAAAAGGGCGATACCTGTGCGCTGTAAGAAAATTGTATGCACTTGAAGTGAAAATATTGATTTTGGCGCCAATATGGTGCAATTTTGCATCAATCCTTGCATCTTGTTTTGTTTTCATACAACTTTCCTTAATAAATACTTGAGAAAGGGTTGTGGAAAAAGTTACCGTATATTATATTTCATAATGAATTAAGCTTATAGTAGTAGTAAGAAGTGAATCTTTGTTCAAATTGAATTCATTAGAAGTTTTTTTTCGGTGAGTTGCCACCTAATGTATTCGAAATAAAATTTGACTCCAAAAGCTGGCAGGGTATCAAACATAGGTTCTTATGCTGTTTACAGTATTTGATATCTTTTTATCACACTTTGAGGTAAATATTTGAATTTCGGTGACCAGCCGATATCGACCAGATTTCGTGGAAAAATTACGGTATATTATATTTTTATAACGAAATTAAGCTTATAGTAGTAATAAGAAGTGAATCTTTGGTTCAAATTGAATTCTTTAGAAGTTTTTATCAGTGAATTGCCACCTAATGGATTCGAAATATAATGTGACTGCAGAAGCTTGCAGGGTATCAACCATAGGTTCTTATGCAGTTTACATTATTCGATATCTTTTTATTACACTTTGAGGTAAATATTTGAATTTCACTGATCAGCCGATATCGACCAGATTTTGGTGTCATTGTATTCATTGAGTCTTCCTGAACAACATTGGTGAAACGAACAGGTGGCGGTCTATCTCAGTTTAGGAAATATGGCCCCCCAAAGTTCCAAAAATGTTCCATCGTCACGTCCCTTTTTTTACTATAAAAACACAAATTCGCTGATCTAATTTAGTCCATAAATCACTTTCAAACATGCAAATGACTATTCGATTAGTTTCATTTCAGGTATATTCAATAATTAATGCGGAAACATCGAAATTCTAGAGGCGCCACATATCCACAAATTCTAAGGAAAGCTAGCCGTTTTTGATGGTAGATTTGGCACTGCCGCAGATTCATTCGCGCGAATATGATACGATGCCTTCCCATAAATCCCGCCATCATTCCATATGTCACTCGCCGAAGGACGAAGCAGTGGTGCCAAACTTACCATGAAGAACGCCGTGCTTTCCTTAGAATTTGTGGATATGTGGTACCTCTAGAATTTCGATGTTTCTGCATTAATTATTGGATATACCTGAAATGAAACTAATGGAATAGTTATTCGAAAGTTCAGGTGATTCATAGATTAAATTGGAGCAGTGAAGATGGAACACTTTTGGAACTTTGGGGGTCTCATTTTCTGAACTAAGACAGACTGTCGGCTCTTGATTTCACTAATATTGATCAGGAAGACTCAGTAAATACAATGACACCAAAATCCAGTCGATATCTGCTGGTCACCGAAATTCGATATTTACCCTTTTCGAACACCCTATCCATAAATGCAAACTACGTCGATCTTATATGCCGATATCGAATCGCAGAGACTCCCTGTCATCTTTTGGTGTTTTAGATGTCAGTTTTTGATCCTTCAAGGCCCATATCTCAACAAAGAGGAAGAAGAAATTCTTTGTGAATGAATAGTTAATGCTTCGAAAGCTTAGTCTTTCATACTGAAAAATAGCTATAAGAAAGCGTGCCACAACTCATCAGAGAACTGATCGTCCTGACAAAAAATGGTATACATTTGTTTTCGAACAGAAATACCCAATTTCTCTGAGAACACCACAATTCAACAAGCTCAAAATCGGCCGTCAGGTAGACATATCTGAATAATAGTAGTTTTCTAAAAAAAAAACAAGCTAATCAATTATTTCCGAAAGTATATCCTCAACTTGTCAGCTACTGGATGTTTCACCTTAGGTACCGATAAATTTCGAAAAAATCATTTCGGTTCATATTTGATTCACCCACGTGAAATAAGTCACACATCGATGATTTTTGTATAATTGTTCAGCAGAATATGTGATGAAAGGACCCCGCACATTTTGTATGGGAATTGGCTCCCCGTGGATTTGGCTGAAAATTTAATATGATGTTCTACTAATCCTTCGGATCAAATGTCTAAACAGTCACGAAGCTGAAAAATGCATACTTCTAGGAGTTTTTAGCGATTTTTTGTATCCATTATGGCTTACGTATTATGGGAATTGGCTCCCGGTGGATTTGGCTGAAAATTTGATATGATGTTCTACTAATCCTTCTGATCAAATGTCTCCACAGTCACGAAGCTGAAAAATGCATACTTCTAGGTGTTTTTAGCGGTTTTTCGTATCCATTATGGCTTACGTATTACCGTTCACACAGAAATGTTTGAAAATATTTCGAATTGACAGAATCTGCTTTCAATAATCACGAAATATTCTCAAACATTTCTGTGTGAACGGTAATAAGTAAGTCATAATGGATACAAAAAATCGCTAAAAACTCCTAGAAGTATGCATTTTTCAGCTTCGTGACTGTAGAGACATTTGATCAGTAGGATTAGTAGAACATCATATCAAATTTTCAGCCAAATCCACCAGGAGCCAATTCTCATACAAAATGTGCGGGGTCCTTTGGTGAATTTAGAATTAAACACATAACCTTATATGAGTGAGTAAACGTTCCTTTTCACATACATATTAATTCACCCATAAGATAAGTCTCATCGAATGACCTGTCATTAAGAACCATCACGTTCTATCACACAGATGCTCAGTTGCAGGAACGTCCATTAAAATTTAAAGGTCCATTAAACCCTTAATCCTCCATTAGTTCCTTGTAATAATGGAGGATTAAGAGTTTAATGGACCTTTAAATTTTAATGGACGTTCCTGCAACTGACACAGAGAGTATCTATTACCCCAAATTTTCCAATAAAAAATACCATCAACGTCTAGTCGTCAGTTAACTTCAATTTTGCGAAGAGTAGCTTCCAAGAGATGATTACCTATTACATCACTGGATGGAATACTAATCTAAAAATTAAAGCACCTGTTTTTGGAATGCCGGCCGGCCGGTGAACTGTTTAGGAAATAATTGACGACGGAATGGAAAGGGAGACCGTGAGAATTCATGACGACTAAACGGTTTCACTACACGCCGGATGATTATTGCATGCTCGAAATGACCCGTGTCCGAATTAGACAGGTGAAAAAACCCGGTTCATGTATGTCCGGATAAAGTGGCAAATGAAGAGTCGAATAAAAAATTCGCATCGAATATTTTTGGGTCAAAAAATAATAGGATGTATTTCAATCTAGAGTCGGTTTACGAAAGTTTGAGCCCATAGTAGGCGTTTGTTTATTTATCTGGAGTTGGCAGTATTTGCTGTCGTAGCGTCCGACGAGCTTGCGAGTTATCAGAGAACTCTATGCAAAATTGACAACACTGCGTATCAACCTGACAAGAAAATAAACAACATAACCTTAAAGTTTAATATACACAGTGGAATGTCAAATTTCCATGGCCAACCGACGGCTTAATCTTTCGTGAACAGACTATACATGATAGCTATTTCTATTCCCAGATTCTGAAACAGGAATAATTTATAGTTATTTAATCAACTAGGTTATTAAAGACAGCGACTAACGGTCAAGATATTTTAACGCGTGAGGGGAGCGAACGCATTAATAGTTCGAGACCATTAGTTGCTCGATTCAATAACCGAGTTGATTACAAGATTTTTCCGAAACTTTCAATACGAACTGTGTATGAATTCTTGATTGAAATAATTCTCATTTCTCACAAGACTTGGATTTGACGTAATAGAATTTTTATGTATCTATGTTTCAGTAGAGTTTTGACATTTCTCGTAGTGTTTCCAAATACTTTGTGAATAGCAGAAATTGAGCATCAAAATGGGTTATTAATGATCAATTTCGTACACATTAAAATCCCCTTTTATTTTGAGATCGACGGAATTTTTTTTTATTAAAATAAAATGCTCCTTAAATTTCTGCACTAATTTGTCAGAAGTAAATTGGTTGTGAAATAATTGTTGCCTAACAATAAAAAAGGAAATAAATGAAGAAGGATAATGTAACGTTTCGGTGTCAGACTCCTTTTTCAGACAAACTAGTAAAATCTTTGTAATTTTGTATTTTTTCGTTTGCAGTCTAACTGACATTGAAAGTTATCAATTAGAAATGCAGAAATCTCCCAGATTATATTTCAATCGATATCTATGATAGCTAGTTGATAAAATAAAAATTGAAGACGCTATATAGGATGTTCATCAATTGATTTTTGGAAGGCGATAAAACTCAGCAAGAAGGATATCTTCGCCAAAAATTGTCTAATAAGTTATTCAATATAGAGATTTTGAAAACAAATTGATATTTTCTGGTTGAAGCACTGCATTTTCTGTTGGTAGGAATTGCCAATAACAGGAGTGCCTACGACTCAGTTGTTGTCTAGCTAATAATATCTTAATAGATCTTAAATCGGTGAAAAATTATTATATGCAGGATGTTTCAGATTTATATCCTCAAGCGCCGAAGGTTTGGTTCCAAAACGGCTTCGTTACCGAGAAAGGGATGTAAAAAATTTAAAACAATTTTTGAATTATTTTAAGATTGAATACCGTAAAACGGGGCAACTTGGTCACTCTTTTCAGACTTTTTTCAAAATATCTTCATTATATTTTGACGCATGAAGACTAAATTTTTTCCCCAAACCGACTTCAACTTAATGAAAGAGCTGAAGTTCGTAAAAAGTAATGTTTTTGTTTAATATAAAAGAAAAAAAATATATATGTGGGGTGTCCAAGTTACCCCGGGTTTGGGGCAACTTGGTCACTTTTGCTAATTTCAATGAAATGAACGTTTTTAATGGTTCGCATGACCAAGTTACCCCGAAGAATCTTACGACCCAAAGTTGTCCGAGGTACCTGATACGTTTGCGCAGCTAATTTTTTCGACATCCCCTCCTTAACAGCTTGTACGGCTTTTTGCATGTTCTCTTCTGAGTAGTCTTGGTAGGGCTTTGCCCCGGGTGTTCTCTGATAGTTTCTCACCATTTTTAGTTACTAGTTACCTGGAATAAAAGATGGGCACCTGAAAATCCAACTAAAAAAGAACAGGAGGAAAAGTATTAACCGAAACAAAAATTAAATCATAGGTGACCAAGTTACCCCGGGGTGGCCAAGTTACCCCATATTACCGGTATTACTGTTGAATTAAAATTTGTTATGTGCTTACCTATTCAAATCCGCTATTAATATCGAAAACATGTCATTTATATTTAACAATTTCTGGATGTGTATTTTTTGGAAACGGATAGAGATATCGAAAAGAAAATAAAATTCGGTTTTTCATGTGTGCTATTTAATGTAGGAAATAGCTACCCCGTAATGGAAAAGGAGCGAAACTCAATTCTACGCCCTCGAGTTGAAATCTCAATCTTTTCCAATTTTACAGAGCATTTCGACTGGGTTTAGGGTAAACGAAATTTCAATTCAATAACAATAGTCAATTTTGAAATACAAAAAAAATTCGTGAAGTTTGACATCCCTTATCTCGTTAATAAAGCCCGTTCCGGATTCACTTTCATACGGAATTTTCTTCTTGAAATCTGTTGAAGAATCGTCTTTTGGCGTCTGTTGAGTTTTTTTCTGAAACACCATCTATTTTGAAATCTGGATTTTCTGTCAAACTTCATTTGGGCGAGAGTTTTCAACCTCTCTCATAAGAGGTTCCTTCAGGTCATTTGAAACTAACTGGTGAAATTGCTCTAAATTATTCACGAAAATTTTCTGAAACCATCATCAGCACATTTTATGTGATATCATTTATAGAGTTAATATGGGGGGGTTGAACTTTTCTGAATTGCCTTTCAACCTCCCTTTTGCCTGATTTTGAGAATATAAGCATGTATTAAATTTTTTTTGGGCAAATAAATGAATTATTATTATATGTTTGATGTGCACAAATTCTTGAATTGGCGTAATAGTTACTGATTGCAGATTACAGGCATTATAAATTATTTCTGTTTGCACACAAATAACTCTATACGCACTTCTCCCAATGGTAACACATTGTAGACCTCACCATCGTGATGATCCAAGCTTTTCATCAAATATCACTATTCGAATGAATGTGCGGCATTCTTTCTCATGATTTATGGAACTCATGAAAAAATAACTACGAGAGTCAGAAGCAGTCTTAACCTTTTACATTCCACGATTTCTAGGCACCTCAATTTTCTATATTTTCACACATTTTCAAGCTGAATGGCTTCGAAAGGCTTCAACAAAATTAAAATCAAAACTTTCAATCATCAAAAATGCATCGGGTTCGTACCGGGCAAAAATAGGAAGGCATTCAATTATGCCAGAGTATAAGAAGCCTTTTATTCCTCGCGTTCTGACAATCAGAGATAATGAATTAATTGACTTTCTTTCCTATGGTCAACACAGAAACTTTGTGCTATAATATCTGAAGTCAAGATGAACCGAAGCTCACAATATTTCATATACTAAATTGACCCCCGCATTTCTTCTCAACTCTTCAGCGAATTGTCGAAGTGATTGCTGAATATTTCTCGACTCAACGTCCTCTTATATCCTAGTAATGCAGTCGAATTGTGCTTTTAGCAGGAAAGTTTTGGGGTAGTTTAGATTTCTTTCATTTTTTATGTTTTTTTGGGGTGCTGAATCCGAATTTGAGGTTTGCTAACAAAATTTCCAGACGGAACATAGAAAAAAATACAAAAAAAAATGAAAATCTCATTCTTGGTCAGTTTTTTGCATATAACTTTGACACTATCAACTTTTCCTAAAATACCTTTCCATATAGAATGAAAGTACATAAAATTTTCTACAAATTGTACTACCACAGCTTGTTTTGCGACAAACCGTTCTGGTTCAAATAATAGTTAAAAATGAGGTATTTTCTATGACTCATAAATGAAAAAAATTAATTCTATGGTTCCGATGATGCGATCCTCTTGAAATTGCGCATGAACATTCAGTATATCAGTCGCGATTCACAAAAAAAATTTAATCGAATCGGACATTTTGTTATGGAAATATAAAGATTCTTCTTTTCAATATTCCAATTGAATTTTCTATGGTTCTGTTCACACTATGGTCACACAATTTTACATAAGGCTTATTATGAGCATCTTGCATTTGGCCGCAACATTTCATTTCGATTGGTCTCGTTTTGTCTGAGATATTGAGGAACAAAAATTTAGAATGGCCTTGTTTTATGAAACAAAATACGGCCATTCAAAATGTTTGTTTCTCAATATCTCAGACAAAATGAAACCAGTCGAAATGAAATGTTGCGGCAATATGCAAGACGGTCATAATAAGCTTCACATTTAAAACTATAATTTGAGCCAGAACAGGTGGTCGCAGAACAAGCTGTGGTAGTACAATTTGTAGGAAAATTTATGTACTTTCATTTTGTATTGACAGGTTTTTCACGAAAAGTTGATAGTTTCCGAGTTATAAGCAGAAAACTGCCAAAGAATGAGATTTTTTCTCTTTTTTGTATTTTTTTCAATGTTCCCTCACGAAATTTTGTTAGCAAACCTCAGATTCGGATTCAGCACCCCAAAAAACATAATATATCGAAAAAATCAAAACTACCCCAGAACTTTCCTGCTAGGGGTTCTTTTAAGCACAAATTGACTGGACTAAAATTGACCCCCGCATTTCTTCTCAACTCTTTAGCGAATTATCGAAGTGATTGCTGAATATTTCTCGACTCAACGTCCTCTTATATCCTAGACTAAAACCACCAATCGCAAAACTTTTGCTGGATGCTAACCAAAATTATTTCGTGCATTTCCCACTTCATTATAATTCAAACACGTTACCGGCACAGCACCAGTTTGTTTTCAGTTGAGTAGAAATCAATTCCTATGGCGTAAGATCGTTAACCTCAACATTAAATATCTCCTAAGACTAGGAGAATTCATGGCCTAAGGCCACAACATACAAACACCGTGTGGAAAGTAGGTGAGGCAAAAACTAACTAGAATTGCGTTGTTGCACTAGACCTGGTGAGTTTTAATGAAACTCTTCATCCGCTTTCACATTCACAATTAAATGGACAGAGCTTAGCCGGTCCAATTTCCTGTTAGCGAATGTTCCTTTTACAAAGTGTTACAGCCAGAAAAAAACTTCTTCGCATTCATTAAAGATTTTGTATGGCAATTTCAGAACGTGCGGTTCTTTGAAGAAGGAAAGGACTTATGTCAATTGCCTTCAAATAAAGTTATTTATTCATTTTATATCATAGACCATACAAAAAATTCAAAATTTGTATTCATTTTATCATTCTTGAATTCAAATTCGTAATCGTGACCGGTCGAGTAAAGAAAACATTTTTCTTTTCACTTTATCTGAAGATTTGACTACATGGTTATGACTAGAGACCGGATTACATGCAACATAAAAACGTTGTTATATGAATGCAAATATGCATGTATAATGCTTGAAATATGCAATATTGAATAAGGAAATTTGGAAACTAAAAAAATTGATGAATAGATGGAAACCCATAGCTCTGCGGATATTTGAATATAATATATCGTTTTTCCGATATGAACAAGCCCACAAAAGCTTCTCATCTCACTTTATTAAATTTTTTTCATTTCTATATTCGTCTCACCGCCATCTTCGGGAACTTCTGCTAAGGGATACGCCCTCTGTTGATTAAAATTTGAATCCTCTTCAGCTAGTACAACAAACACACGATCAGTTTTTTATATGTGCAAATAGTTGTGTAGTCTTCAATTTTCACTGTTTTGAGTTGTGGAATACTCACGAATTCGTGCCAATTCATGGTTTGTTCTTGTTAGATCAGTTAATTTTATGGAAATAGACTCTTAAATTCAATAACATCTCCCATTAAAGAAGGTTGAGGAATGTAGAACGTTTGGACATTATTTTCAGTAATTGTTTTAAAATCATGCAGAGATTGAGTTTACTTGAGCTTCTCGAATATACGAGTATAGGCACCTCAATGAGTAATTCAGGGCTTCTTGCTGAATGTGAAGAGGTGGCTGAATGCAAATAATTTATTATGTATGGTGAAACCGGAAGCAGTCCTAACAGTTTGGAATATGATAATTTTCATAAGGGCAAATCACAACGATAATGCATAAGAAAGTTTAACTTCATAACTATTGTAGTATTAAGAGTAAATGAATACAGGGTGTTTCTGAATTGATGCGAAAGATTTAAGGGGATGATTCCTCAGAATATTTTATCAAAGAAAGTTTCTATAAATGTAATTCCGAAAATGCATTGTTTTCAAGATATACTAGGCTGTTGAAGTTTTACTCAAAAAAAAGTGTTACGCCACTGAGATATTTTAAACTAACAATTATTTTTGAATTCTTCGTTCAATTTGTGATAAAAAATCTTTTCTGCTTTCTTTTCGTATGGGGTGCCGTTTTGATTCAAGAAAATTAAACATCCTAATGCGTCGTTACTTTAACACATTATGAAGTAGAGATACTACGTCAAGATGTTTTATGTTTTTACATAAAAACGGAGCCCCACACAAGAAAAACGCTTGAGAGATTTTTCGTCATAAATTGAAAGAATAATTCAAAAATAATTGTAAGTTCAAAAAATCTCAGCGGCGTACCACTTTTTCAATCAGTTTTCAAGTAAAACTTCAACGCCATGTATCTTGAAAACAATGCATTTTCGCCACTACATTTATGGGAACTTTCTTTCATGAAATATTCTGAGGAATCATCCGCTTAAATCTTTCGTATCAATTCAGAAACACCCGGTATATTCATCAATTTATTCTTTATATTTCTTGCAACGAGTAACATCTGCTAGTGCTAAAATCACTGATGTGTAGAACGTAGGTGAACAAATAATGAAATAGTTACATATAGTTCAATCATTTATCCTTAAACAATGGTTCAATGCATACTATAGAAGTGGAAACATTATATGTATACTAAGAAATGTGAAATAAAATAAAACACACTATTACTGTTCATTAAAATCTTCGGCTATCGATTTCGGAATTATTCCATCATCAGGCCAGCTGAAAGTATACAAATGTAGAACATGTATTTATTTAGGTGAGAGTATGCAACTTATGCCCGTACTCATAGTCGATGCTCCGTCAGTTCTCGTACTCAAGCAATTCTCAAGCATTCATTTCCTCTCATAGACGTTACGGTTACTCGGTACTCAAGCAATACTTCGTCGATGCTCAGCTACCGACCAATCTGAGACGTTCTCGGATGTAGAACTGTCAAACAAATTGTTAATATTCAAACTTCAAAATGGAGCGCGAAGATTTTGAATTTTTAGAATTTGTCGATTATATCGAAGAAAATGAAAATTTAATGAGAATGCCTAAACGGTATATCAGGGATATGGATAATCCTCTGGAATTTTATTCCGACAACGAATTCCGGAGAAGATTTCGGTTCGGAAAAGACACAGTGGCAAATTCCATCCTGCCGCTATGTTCCAGCAAACAATCCAAAATTAATAATAGAGGTTTGCCCTTTTCACCTATGGCACAACTTCTTATTACCTTACGGTTTTATGCCACTGGAAACTACCAGGTAGGTAAACGATGCTTTATATGTATAAAATATAAGACAGTTCGAGAAAGAACATAATGAGCAATATTTCACCTTTGTAGGCTGTTGCCGGTGATTTAGCTGGAGCAAGTCAGCAGTCGGTGTCAAGAATAATTAAAAGGGTATCAGTAGCACTTGCTGAAAACCTTGCCCAGTTCATTCACTTCCCAAGAAGTGAAGTGGAACAAAGGGGAAACATCCTCAAATTTTTTCGAATAGCAGGTTTTCCTGATGTTGCTGGTTGCGTGGATTGCACGCATATACCTGTGATCAATCCAGGTGGAAACAACGGGGAAGTTTTCAGGAATAGAAAGGGTTATTTTTCCCTGAATGTACAAGTAGCAGCGGGTCCGAACATGGAAATTTTAGATATAGTGGTACGACATCCAGGCTCAACCCATGATAGCCTAATTTTCGATAGGAGTGCACTGCGTGTCCGTTTCGAGGAGAGACAACTACAGAGCCTCCTATTAGGTGACAATGAATATGCTTGTCGGTCCTATTTATTAACACCAGTTATACGCCCTGGTAAGTTGATATGAACTTTTTATTTCATTGTAAAAAATTATATGAAAGCGCCGAAATGAATTCATTAAATACAAATTCAGCTGGTAATCTTATAATGATCTTCAATAATATAATTATTTCTGAAAATTTCAATACTAATATTATTCAAGGATAATTAAAAAATGATAATGATAGAGTTGTTGAAGTAGACCGTTTGAGGAATTAATTTTGTTATACTGTGCATTCTATCATGATACTGTGTTCCTCTGGTCTTCTTCTTAAATTGAAAATATTGTGAGGTTATGTGAGAGAATATTCATGTTGTTGAAGAATAAATAAAATATATGGAATTATGGAAATACTTGTTGGAAATGTGAACATGATCCCATAAATAATAAAAGATATCGATTGGAACTTGTGAAATATTCAGATTCTCAAAAACCATGGTTTTTGTTTCGACTACTGCAACAAAGCCAAGTGGAATCCAATGGTTTTCCT
Organism: Propylea japonica; assembly: GCA_013421045.1. Taxonomy (NCBI): domain Eukaryota; kingdom Metazoa; phylum Arthropoda; class Insecta; order Coleoptera; family Coccinellidae; genus Propylea; species Propylea japonica. The sequence goes on from CM024246.1 coordinate 33,475,994, forward strand.
ATCTGTTTTTCGTCTCAACACTCATTTTGTATAGTTGACAATTGATTATTTCTCAAAGGAAATTATAAAAATGAATGAGTTGGAAATATATGGAAATACTTGGTGGAAATGTGAACATGATCCTAAAAATAATAATATATATCGATTGGAACTTTTGGAACATTCAGATTTTCAAAAACGACTGTTTTTGTTTCCACTACTGCAACAAAGCTAAGTGATAAGAATCCAATGGTTTTCCTATCTGTTTTTCGTCTCAGCACTCATTTCGTATAGTTGACAATTGATTATTTCTCAAAGGAAATTAAAGAAGGTTCTACAAGATAGAGGAATGAATGAGTTGGAAATATATGGAAATACATGATGGAAATGTGAACATGATCCTATAAATACTAATATATTTTTCGTTGTTTAGTTTTCTTGTGCTATTTAATTTATAAATTGTTGATTGAAGTTTCTTGGGTTTTTTAGCACTAAGTTTTACCAGTAAATAGTTATTTACTTTTAATAAAATATATTGACTCCGACATATGTTTCGGCCTTATTATGGCCTTTTTCAAGGATAGTACAACCATCAATAATTCCTGTAAAATTACAAATAATGAACATCACAATAAATCAATTTAAAATTTTCCTACACTTACTATTTTCGTCAAAATATTACATTTTCAGTTAAAAATATAAAACACAATTACACATTTTCACAGATATGACACAAACAAACATTGGTAAAGTTATGAACGTCAAATTTAATTTTTCAATACAGATGTCGTAATATTTATTCGTCTTGAGTTTGAAAAATTAAATTTGACGTTCATAACTTTACCAATGTTTGTTTGTGTCATATCTGTGAAAATGTGTAATTGTGTTTTATATTTTTAACTGAAAATGTAATATTTTGACGAAAATAGTAAGTGTAGGAAAATTTTAAATTGATTTATTGTGATGTTCATTATTTGTAATTTTACAGGAATTATTGATGGTTGTACTATCCTTGAAAAAGGCCATAATAAGGCCGAAACATATGTCGGAGTCAATATATTTTATTAAAAGTAAATAACTATTTACTGGTAAAACTTAGTGCTAAAAAACCCAAGAAGAAACTTCAACAACACAATACTAATATATATTGATTGGAACACTCGGAACATTCAGATTTTCAAAAACGACTGTTTTTGTTTCCACTACTGCAACAAAGCCAAATGATGAGAATCCGATGGTGAATAAGTTTTCCTTGTGTTTTCACCTCAACACTCAGTTTATATAGTGACAATTGGTTATTTCTTAATAGAAATTTAGAAGGAACTACAAAATCCTAAAATTCTTTTATTAATTTTTGGTTTCAATCAATACTTGACTTAAACATTCATTTTTAAAATTTTTACAGGCAATGCACATGAAGTGAGATATAATGCAGCTCACATTAAAACCAGAAACATTGTTGAGAGAGTGTTTGGCGTATGGAAAAGAACTTTTCCATGTTTAAGGAAGAAATTAACTACAAAATTGGAAACTTCAGTTGCCGTATTTGTGCAACTGCTGTTCTGCATAATATAGGTAGACGGCAAAATGACATGGTCCAAGATCAAGAATTGCCTTCAGAAACTCAAGGTCATGATTTTTCACTGGTAAATAATAATCAGATCGGCTTGTTGTTTCGATCCCAATTTATAAATCAACATTTTTGATTATCTTTGTGTTTGCTACCCAGCTGAAGTTAGTGTTAATCATGAGTTTCTGAAGGCAATTCTTGATCTTGGACCATGTCATTTTGCCGCTCTAAAAAACTTTTTAGGTTTCACTCCCAGTCTCTGAAACAGAAATAATTATTTCAACAGAACAATTAAAATTTCATTTAATTATTTCTATTTCAGAGACTGGGAGTGAAAACCTAAAAAGTTTTTTAGAAATGCAGAAACCTCCCAGATTATATTTCAATCGATAAGGTTTTCTCTACTGAGGTTTTTCTCTGAGCTCTGGTATCATATTTAGAAAATATAGTACCCCATTTGGCACTAACTTCAGCTAGAAATTTTTTTGTTTTATTTATTGTATTATGTTAGTTCTTAGATTAATACAGTATATTGGGAGACGAATGTTTTTACTGAGGTTTTTCTCTGAGCTCTGGTATCATATTTAGAATAATATAGTACCCCATTTGGCACTAACTTCAGCTAGAAATTTTTTTGTTTTATTTATTGTATTATGTTAGTTCTTAGTTTAATACAGTATATTGGGAGACAAATGTTCTTACTGAGGTTTTTTTCTGGGCTCTGGTATCATACGTTGAAATTTATGGTGCCCTGTTTACATTATTTCCTGCTTATACTGTTGAATAATAATAATTAAAGTCTCATTTAGGTACATACAAGAAATTTTGTGAAGCCATATCTGTTATGAAAAGTTTATTTTTTGTGAGATTCAATAAAATAATTTCTGCAGGTATTATACAAAAATACAACGAGTGTTCCTTTGATAATGAAATATTCATGTATGTTTGTTTGAGGTTTTATTTGAAAATTTATTTATGACATTAATTTTTCAAGAAGAAAGAATAAACTTCTCAGTTAAATCAATTTCAAGCGGATAACCGGTTATTGCTTTGGTTAACCAATTCCATTCAAATTGAATGCAATTGGTTAACCAAAATGATGACCGGTTAGCCGCTTGAAATTGATTTTAGTGTTCATTAGTTCTTAAGTATTGATGACATTTGTCTCATCATTGCATCAAAATTCTATTCGATTTTCTGTATGTATGTTATTTTGTTTAAAGTTTCCTTTGTATGGTGATAAGTAATTTGTAAGGTCAATAAATTCTTTTCTGTATTTTCTGTTCATTTCATCATGATCGTAATGTTGAGTATTCACACTTGTGCCATCTTTTGGCAAGATTCAGCAAATTATTAGTAATGCTAACTTTTTTTTGAGTTTATAAATATATTCACGGCTGCAATAAATGTGAAAAAACTTCTATATTCCAGATACCTTGCTGTACAGTATAGAAAATAAAAATAATTAAATTCTTACATGCCCCTGTGTACATGTTTTGCATTGTCAGCAACAAGATATTGGGAATAAATTGCGGAATGTTTTCAATTCAAACAAAAATAAATAGAATTAATACCATTATTTATTAATCAAATCAAGTAAATCATTTTTTCGACAAAGTGTTCTCTAAAATTAACAGTGCAAGCTGTTCCTCATACTCGGCTTTTCTTCTTTCAGACTGTACTTTCAAAAGTGTTTCTTCTTCTATCCGCTTTCGAACAGCATGCAGTTCAGATTGCTGTTCTATTGATTCCTTATTTTTTTAATTCTAAGACTACATTCTGTATCTAATGTTGACTCGGCTTTTCTTGTACTGCTTCTCAACAAAGATGAGCCGTTGCCTTTTTCAGACATAATACAGGCGGGTGTAGGGGTGCTTTCTGTTGAAGACATTATTTCACCTGTTTTGTCCTGAGCGGTGGACTCAAATACAGCCGTACTGTCCCAAATGCAGGGAACTATAACGTCCATGTTAGGAGCCGCCACACTAACGGCTTCCATGATCGGATCCTGCGGTTTTTCACAGGACCGACCCCCTCCTGTCTTTAGAAGCTCATATCTTTCTCCCGTGGTTTCCTTTCTCTTTCTGTAAAAAAAACATAATAAGATTTTGAGATTTGTAACAGTCTAATGTGGGTAAAAAATTTAACTTTGATGAGTAAATAGTGAAAATTTTAACAAATGCTTGGTACGTACCGTTGTTTCAAATTATTCCACAGTTTTTTGAGCTGCACCTCCGTTCGAACAGAGGAAATAATATCCCCTTGCGAATTATACAATTCGACTATTTTTTTCCACTCTTCATTTTTCACGTGAATTGTCGCCGAATCGGGTTTTTTATCCTCTACAAGAGGATGATGTGCTACCAAATTGCTAGCAAAATCTATTCTTTTTCGGTATGAGCAATTATCTTGGCCATTTTTTACTTTAATAAGCAGACTAAGCTGATAAAATATGAAAACGCAAATATCAAATTTGAAATTTCAAAATGTAAATGGCGGATCTCCATGGCAACTCAGCAGTGATACCACAGAAAAAAGTGAAAATAACCAGATTCCGATGATGTTCGAATTCTCCGCCGAGTTTTGCCGAAGGTTTGTTTATGAGATACGATCGTCGCTAAGCATGCGAGCTCGTCTCCGCCGAGAACGGCTTGAGCATTGCTTGAGAGAATTGCTTGAGTACGAGAACTGACGGAGCATCGACTATGAGTACGGGCACTACTGTCTTGAATTAAAATGAACAAAAACTGTTCAAAAACATTAAAAATGGTCCTCCCTTGTCAGAATTGTTAAAATTTTGAGTTTTAAACAGTTTTTGTTCATTTTAATTCAAGACAGTAAGTTGCATACTCTCACCTAAATAAATACATGTTCTACATTTGTATACTTTCAGCTGGCCTGATGATGGAATAATTCCGAAATCGATAGCCGAAGATTTTAATAAACAGTAATAGTGTGTTTTATTTTATTTTACATTTCTTAATCTCGAGAGAACATACTATGGAAGAATTCATTTGTAAAATTATATATATACCTAGATAGTTCAATTAAAATGTCACTATAGTATATTATGGTGTTTGAATTTTCCTCCTGCTCTTACTTTACAGGAACAAACCCTATTTTCAATTTTAACATTGACAAGAAAAAGGATCCAGATTTGGTAGGGTTCAGTAATGAAGACACTAGATTGCAAATCCCAATAACATATCTCAACGGTTGGGATTGCTTAAAGTTTTACAACATATAATAATACGATTTGCATTCAGCACCTCTTCTCTTAACATTCAACATGAGTCCCTGAATTTTTCTTTGTGGCTCCATTGTATTCCAGAAGCTCAAGTAAACTCAATCTCTGCTTGATTTCAAAACAACTGAAAATAATATCCAAATTATTGTTCCGGAATGATCTACAGGGAAACTTTCTACATAACTCTACCTCCTCCTATAGAAGATATGTTATGGAATATAAAAGTCTATTTCAATAAATTTAGCTGTTCCAACAACAACATGAATTGGTACGAATTTGTGAGCATTCCAAAATTCAAAACAGTGAAAATTAAAGACTACATTAGTTGCACACATAAACAACTGATCGTATATTGTTTGTACTAGCAGAGGAGGAATCAAATTTCAATCACCAGAGGGCGCATAGCTTAACAGAAGTTCCCAATTGTTATGTGCATCAAGAAGCCCCCTCGTGTATTAATGAAGATTTTGTTGACCCCTCCTGTCGTTCAGTGACCTCACGGAAGCCTCGCAATTTGGTATGCAGATTTTATTGGTTTATAGAGATATCGAATTGAACAGATCAACGCTAATTTCACATCCGAGTCGTACGTTTGAACTTGACTGGCACACTGCCACGCAACTGGATATCGTACTTAATTATAAAATTGACGAAATAATTGATCGTTGAACCCGTGTCATTCTTGATTCACTGTCCGTTCGCTGTATTGACCAACAATGCCGGTTCTTGGTCACGAATTTCTAGGAGGAATTTTTGCGAACTCAACCTAGTCAATTTCAACCAGTAATAACGTCGTTTTATCGAAATAAAATTTTGCGGCCACATGCAAGATGCTCAAAATTAGCCTCATGCAGAATTTTGTGGCCATAGTGTGAACAGAACCATAGAAAATTCAATTGGAATATCGAAAAAATTTAAATTTCATATTTTCTTAACAAGGTATCCGATTCGTGTGAAATTTATTTTGTAAATGAAGATTTATGTATACTGAACGTTCATGCAAAATTTCAAAACGATCGCATCATCTGAACCATATTGAATTCAATTGGAAGATTCAAAAGAAGAATACCATATTTCCATAACAATTTTATTCGATTCGAGTGAATTCATTTTGTGTATGAAGATTGCTAAACAGAATGTTCATGCAATATTTTGAGAGGATCATCAGAACCATAGAAATAAATTCAATTGTCAAGTTTTTACATATTTCACTTTTTGAATTATTCACAGAATATTATTCCGATCGTGCTGAGATTTTACATTTATATATTAGTATCAATCGCGCGTCATATACAAAATTTTCAAGTAATAGCCTCATAGCTCCGCCAATGAACGAGCGCTCAAAAGCACCTGGTCAAGGCTTCCTAAAAAAATTTTTCTGGAATTCAGACCAAATCAGACCATGATTGTGACCGTTTGAGTAAAGAAATGTTTCTTCTTTTTCTTTATCTGTCGATTCGACTGTATGGTTATAATAGACTGAGAGCTGGCTACGGAGGGGTAAGGGTCACTAGGTGCAAGGGTAATTTTATCGTTCACAGGTTCGATTGTTACCGACATAGCGTAAGGCGGGCAGCCAGAAGGCACACTGGAAGAATAACGGAAGGGTAGGGGGTTAAACATGCAATTTTTTTACGAAAAAAAAGTCATAAGGTGCAAAGATGGCAATTTGTAGAATAAGAGAAGGTGGTATGACTAAGCAGGAAAAAACATTGCCAGAAGGCTGAGTGGAAAAATAACGCGAAGGGAGGGGGTTAAACATGCATATTTTTTTCGAAAAAAAAGTCATAAGGTGCAAAGATGGCAATTTGTAGGATAATAAGAGGTAGTATGAGTAAGTAGAAAAAAAACATTGCCAGAAGGCTAAGTGGAAGAGTAACGCGAAGGGAGGGAGTTGAACATGCAATTTGTACGAAAAAAAATCATGAGGTGCAAAGATGGCAATTTGTAGAATAATGGGGGGTAGTATGGGTAAGTCGGAAAAAACATTGCCAGAAGACCAAGTGGAAGAATAACGCGAGGGGAGGGGGTTAAACATGCAATTTTTTTACGAAAAAAAAGTCATAAGGTGCAAAGATGGCAATTTGTAGCATAAGAGAAGGTAGTATGAGTAAGCAGGAAAAAACATTGCCAGAAGGCTGAGTGGAAGAATAACGCGAAGGCAGGGGTTAAACAAGCAACTTTTTAACGAAAAAAGGCATAAGATGCAAAGCTGACAATTTGTAGAATGATCGAAGGTAGTATGAGTAAGTTGGAAAAAAAAATTCAAAAAGGCCAAATGGAAGTATAACGAGAGGCATTTATCCAAAGGACCAAAGGTGACATGAAATATCTCAAAATATGTAAACGAAGTGCCAGATTCTTTCAATAAAATGAAAGATCGAGAAGGCTACCGATGCTCTTTGTATCGCTGATATCTTGTCATGCTTCCACTTAGCCTTCTGACAATTTTCTTCCTTCTCCTACTTATACTATCTCCGTTTATTACACAAATCGTCCATTTTGCACTTTATGACAATTTTTTTCAAAAGAAAGATGCTGGCTTAACTTCTTTCTACTTACTTATACTAGCTCCGATTAGAATAATCGGAGATAATTTTGTAGATTGAAAATGCCATCTTTCCAACTTATGACTTTTTTTCGAAAAAATAAATGCATGTTCAACCCCCTTCCTTCACGTTATTCTTCCACTTAGCCTTCTGACAATGTTTTTCCCACTTACTCATACTACCCCCTTTTATTTTACGAATAGCCAGCTTTGCACCACACGCCTTTTTTCGTTAAAAAGTTGCTTGTTTAACCCCCTCCCTTCGCGTTATTTTTCAACTTAGCCTCCTGGCAATTTTTTTTTCCTGCTTTCTCATACTACCCCCTATTATTCTACAAATTGCCATCTTTGCACCTTATGATTTTTTTTTTCGAATAAAATATGCATGTTTAAACCCCTCCCTTCGCGTTATTCTTCCACTCAGCCTTCTGGCAATGTTTTTTCCTGCTTACTCATACTACCTTCGATTATTCTACAAATTGCCATCTTTGCACCTTATGACTTTTTTTTCGAAAAAAATATGCATGTTTAACCCCCTCCCCTCGCGTTATTCTTCCACTTGGTCTTCTGGCAATGTTTTTTTCTGCTTACTCATACCACCTTCTCTTATTCTACTAATTGCCATCTTTGCACCTCATGATTTTTTTTCGTACAAATTGCATGTTCAACCCCCTCCCTTCGCGTTACTCTTCCACTTAGCCTTCTGGCAATGTTTTTTCTACTTACTCATACTACCTCCTATCATCCTACAAATTGCCATCTTTGCACCTTATGACTTTTTTTTCGCAAAAAATATGCATGTTTAACCCCCTCCCTTCGCGTTATTCTTCCACTCAGCCTTCTGGCAATGTTTTTTCCTGCTTACTCATACCACCTTCTCTTATTCTACAAATTGCCATCTTTGCACCTTATGACTTTTTTTTCGTAAAAAAGTTGCATGTTTAACCCCCTACCCTTCCGTTATTCTTCCAGTGTGCCTTCTGGCTGCCCGCCTTACGCTATGTCGGTAACAATCGAACCTGTGAACGATAAAATTACCCTTGCACCTAGTGACCCTTACCCCTCCGTAGCCAGCTCTTAGACTATAATATCGGTACATCTTTGTAAATGAGGGTATCAAAAAAATATTTCTCGGATCAGTTGCAGAAGAAAAAAAATTATATTTCTGTCAGATACAGTTCTCTATATGATCAAGGCAGTCAAGGCATCAGATATTTTACACAAACTTCATTCATGTTACGTGCTTCGCTCAAGTACAGGGTATCCCATTTTGGGCACTTTTACGGGATATCTCCGTTATTTTTAACGTTAGCGGGATGCGGTTTTCGCGACAGTGTGCTACTTTTTTGTGAAACTAAAGATGGTGCAATCAGTTTTTGCATAGCTCTCTTAGTTTTTGCTCTACAGGGCGGAAATGAAAAGTATCACTTTTTAATCACCTCCCGTATCTCAGTTGTGCTTAAACTTGAAGAAATGGTTGAGACGCATTCCTATAGAATTTTTTCCGTAGAATCCAGTGGCGTAGTCAGTTTTTCAATTGAACTTTCCGTTTTTGAATTATTGAGCAAACATACGTTTTTTAAATTGGACACCCTGTATATTATTTTTTATTCTTATCAAGCACAATCTCAGCTTTTCAAAAACATATTACTTTATGCATTTATTTTCAAAACCAAGCTCAGAATGCAAGATTTTGTAATTAAATTGTCAATAACTAAGTAGTAGGCTATGACTGTTCATTAAAAACAAAAAGTAAATGTCAAGATTTCGTTAGAAATCGAAAATAATGTTAACATAATATCTAGATCACAAACAAGCATGTCATATTTCTCGTAATTTTCGTAAGCAGCCGTAATGAGAAAAACTTAAAACTGAATCATTAATATGATATAATAAATAATAAAAACTGAAAGAACTGTAAACTTTTGAACCAACCGACAAAGCTTTGACATTTTTTTTGTTTTTAATAAACAGTCATAGAGCCTACTACTTAGTTATACACAATTGAATTACAAAATCTTGAATTCTGAGCTTGGTTTTGAAAATAAATGCATAAAATAATATGTTTTTGAAAAGCTGAGATTGTGCTTAATAAGAATAAAAAATAATATACAGGGTGTCCAATTTAAAAAACATATGTTTGCTCAATAACTCAAAAACGGAAAGTTTAATTGAAAAACTGACTACGCCACTGGATTCTACGGAAAAAAATCTATAGGAATGCGTTTCAACCATTGCTCCAAGTTTAAGCACAACTGAGATACGGGAGGTGATTAAAAAGTGATACTTTTCATTTCCGCCCTGTATAGCAAAAACTAAGAGAGCTATGCAAAAACTGATTGCGCCGTCTTTAGTTTCACAAAAAAGTAGCACACTGTCGCGAAAACCGCATCCCGCTAACATTAAAAATAACGGAGATATCCCGTAAAAGTGCCCAAAATGGGATACCCTGTACATCGACTTGCAGAAGAAGTTCGAGTACGATCCACATTTTCGAGAGTGTGAATAAATTGATTTCATCGAGAAATTTTTTTCCCAACATGTGCCGTTGCGAAATCTAAACACAAATTCGGAATGTACACATGTGCAAACTATCTTGAGAAAGTTCCGTAGCCAAAACAAACCTACTAATAAATTTGTGTGACATGGCCTTCTGAGCGAAAAAAGGATCATATTTTTTTCTGAAAATCGCTTTGAAATTTTGACCTTCCTGACATAATTTCTTGGGAGAAAAATCATGACTTTCCTTACCAGCAACATAAAAAGTTCAGAAGCATTAAGTTTGACAGTTCAACTTTCATACGTTTCCATTGTAACCCAAAATTTAATCGCAAATGTCAAATCACCATTTATTGTGTATTAAGTTATTTAAGATTTCTCCAAAATGGCTCATTAAATGACAAATTTCAAAAGATTTACGGAAAAATAGTTTGTTTAGGAACCTCTTAGAAATGTCACATTCCTAGACTCTTCACAGTCGCTCGGAAATGTTAGATTTTTCCTACCCTGTAACCAATATTCTATTGTTCTCAAGTTATAAAAATTCCAAGTCATAATTAACATTCAAACTGTCACATCGAAAGACGAAAACTGTATACAGCTGTTTGAACAGTAACATTTTAAACATTCTCAAACACGAATTATGTCCCTAAAGATAAACATATCGAAAATCGAACGAGAACAGACATAAATCTTTTAGCACACTGAAAAATTCCACACACTTCACTGATCCCAAACGAGTTGAAACATCATAATTTACCATGTAACCTTTCAACCACTCAAAGTGACGAACGCATCTCTCAAACCCTAATCCATTTCTGAACGGCGACTCTCGGTTTCGGATCATTTGAGATGGTTTGCCGCCTCTTGACGACAAAATGTTTGTTCGAAGTGATTTTTATGAGAAAGTATCGAATATCACCATTATAAATCACTTTTCATTGATTCTTGGCGCCATAAACGACTTAGAAAAAACTCAGGAACAAATTCCTGGATTAGTTTTGAGCTGTTTTGAAATGGTTGGGATTTATGGGGAATTTCTGGGAAACGTTATGAATTTTGTTTGTTACATATTTTGAAATATTATAGGAGCATTATTCTTTCCTCACTTTGAAATAAGGTGCGAAATTGGCCGACTTTTAAAAACATATGAACAGTGCGTGGCTTGAAAGCGGAGTATTCAAATTCATTTTTGAATTTTTTTATGAAATATTTTGTTTCATTCAAGTTGATATGGCATCCAAAATTGCAGTATCACGCTTAATGATTCAGAACAATAAAAGGAGGCGAATTGTGACTTATGACATTATTTTGACAAGATTCAATTAGATGTTTGAAACCATTTATGATTTCAAACTTTTAGATCAGGATCCCTCATTCTGGAAACAAACAAAAAATACAACTATATTAAAGGAAAACTAATTTACCGGCGATCTGAAGTTGAAAAGTAGTGAATATGACTTTTAAGTGGTAAAAAATGGTTTATTTCGATTTTTCCAATCCAAAAAACATTCAATAAAAAAGGATTTTTGTTCGCCAAAATCTCTCTTTTCTTATAGTATAGTATAGTACTATAGTAAATGCTCAAAGAAAATGCAAAAGAACTTGCCAAAAACATGGTTTGAAATGATCAAATTTATGCTCAAAATGTCACAGCTCTGAAAAAATTTTGAAGAAAAATACTTTAGGCATTAATTTGTGCCTTTTTAACAATGAAATGAAAGAATATATTGGGATTCTTGGACTAATTTTCTTTATTGTTCTTCAATACAATGCCGACGTGTCGAAACGACTTGTTTCTATTTCAAGGCTAAAAATCATACACATTAAAAATTTTTCGTTCGAGATCTTTCGTACACACTACAGGTATTACCTAGTATTCTGAACAATATCGTCGATATATTTGTAAGGTTGAATTCATATTCAAAGAGATCTAATTTTGATTTTAAATTTTAACGTTGTTTCAGAAAGAGTTTTTAACAATGTTTTCGACATCCAACTTTCAAAATCACAGCTGCAGTAAAGTTCTTTACATTTACTAAGAAGATTTACCATAGTAATGTATATTTTTTTATATTATTAGAAAGGTTGAAGAACAAAAATTGCATAGACTTTTCAAAAAAACGCTGATACTTTGAAGTGAGAATTTTTGATCGGAAATGAGGGTGCTTTTTTCAATTTTTAGTCAATACATAATGAAAAAACTAACAGATTGAGTAAAATAATTAAAAATAAATAGAATAATTATGTTTGTGACATAAATGACTAACTTTAGCCCAATTTCGTAAAAAAAATTGTTTGTGGGAGATGGTAAAAGCGAATTTGCTTGTATTTGCAAGGGTGGAAATTAACTTTTACTAATATCCGGCCCAATGTTGCGCTGAAATAGCTCAGATGTATTTAATTTATTTTGTAAAAAGTTTATTGAACCGGAAGAAACACCTTTAAGAATGGAACTGACCTTCGAGGTTCTTCCAGAGACTGGTCCTTTTCTCTGGAGCGATTGATTTTCAGCGAGCTGTATTTCGTTCTGAAAATTTATTCAAATGTTCTTTTCTACTGTCAGTTAGCCACCTAGATCTTGACAACATAGAGCTATTCAACTGCAACTGATGCAAAAACCAAAAACTTGGTTTTTTGAATTTTTTACATTAGTTTTGAAGTTATGGGAAAGAAGTGCCAATACAAAATTTGTAATTCTTTTCATTACCCTGAACTGTCATTCTTTTTTTCTATAGGACATTTAATCGAAGTAAACCGTTTTTTATCTCTTGAAACTCACCCCCAACCACTTCCTGACCTGAGAAAGCACATAAATTATTTTCCATTTTTTTTTTCTTCACCTTCTCTGTCCTTTTCGAAGGGTTTCATAAAGAAAATGGGATTTTTTGATTCTCCTCCAAATTTAAAACACATAATCAACATGATGCGCAACTTCGAGGTTTTATTGGTTTAAGAAGCAGAATGACAATACTAACATAATCATATGCTATACATGGGGCAGTCTATTACACTCTTTGAAAAAAAAATCTTTCATGATAACATCATTGTAGCTACAAAGTAAAATACCAAAAATCATTCTCATAAATGAACTCCAACAGTTCAATTCAAATTTGGAATTGACGTAGCATACTAATTTAAAATCAACGCCAAAAATAAGCATAATATTTCGTTCCTATCAAAGATGTAGATCAAATTCGAGAAATCCTCTTCCTTCGAAGTGTTTCCATTTTCACTGCAGTTTTTATAAGTTTGAAACAAACACATATTTGAAGTGCATTATTCGAAAATTCGTGTGAGAAATTGATAATTACAAAGTTCTATTAAATCACTTGGACGTAAACCACGATAATTATTCCTCAGTTTCAACATTTTCCGACTATTACGTATGTTACATGGATTGCATGTTCGCGTGTTAACAGAATTTTTTACCAGCGATCGAAGTCGCAATAGCAAGAAGTTCGATTCTATTTATAAACAGACAAAGAAACAATTCTTCATTCATAAAGTGTAAGCTTGATTTGATATTGATTACGAATTCATATCATTGATATCAGAATACCTGAAAACTCTTAGTAGCGTATTAATCTCAGAGTCAGAAATAAACTTACTTTTTACCCCGAGGTATTACTATAGGATTAGGATAAGACCACAGGCTATGATAGGACGTAGAGAAATATCATTCGTGTTACTCAAAGTAATATACGATTCTTCCGAAAGACAGCTCATTCTCTATTCTATTCTCTTTTAAACTGATCTGATGCAATTGCTATTCAGTTCATATGTGGATAAAAATTGTTATTTTAGCTATAATCCATTGTTGTGGATTATAGCTAAAATAACAATATATGCGTCCGAGTCCGATTCATCTGATTTTTTATCACAATAACGAAAATAGTTCGTATAACGTTTGGATTTTTTAGAGAGGAAGTGACGATGTTTCGTTCATTGAAAATAATGAAAAATTCAAGAAATGCGGTTCTGAGCGCTCGATCATTGTTGATCGATAAGGCTGTTAGCTCTACATTTTGAATAGGACTTGAGATTCGAAGTAAACAAAAGAATGCAAAATCTCAGCACGGTCAGAATTATATCCTGGAAATTATTTTGAAAAACAAAAAATATAAAACTATAACTGAAAATATAAAAATTCTATTTTGGTGATTACACAATCCTCAAATTAGATCTCATTTTAAAGGAAAAGTTTCTTCATTTTTTCGATATTATGATGGACTTTAAATGGCTGTATAAACGCAACTCCCAAAAATTTTTGCGTACGGCTGTGAGTAAGCAGTGAACATTTTACTGCAAAATTTAAGCTTGATCGAATTGAAAAATTCTGAATTATTCGAAAAACTGAATAATTCAAAAAAAATTACAGTAGAACTTTCCTATAACGAACATCTGTATAACGAATTTTCGTGCACTTTGAATCCAAATTTCATGTTTAAAACGCCCTCTAAAACGAAGTAAATCATCTCTATAACGAAATATTCAAAGAATATTGCACTCTTTGAGTGGGCATTTGATATAAGAAAGTATAATGGTTTTCAAAAATTTTCCGGACGTACGTTATAGATCCCGACCTTAAACTAAATCATTAGGGCGGGCAGAGATCCTTCTGAAACAGCTTTAAATAAACCCCTGGCTGTTTGGTTTCAATCCAATCATTACGCTTTTGTGAAAAGTGTGCGAAAATGTCTAAAAGGAACTGCTTAATTTTGAATGATAAACTTAAATTTATCAGTGAAGTCGACCGCGACATTGCCGACTGTAAAAACAAATTTCTGTATAAACGAAATATCTTTATAACTAATTTTTTTGCGGGTTGTGCGCTATCACTATAGGGAAGTTCCACTGTAATTCTATTGTTCTGCTTACGCGATTCTCTTGAAATTTTACATGAGTAATCAGCATAAGCATCAAAATAAATTTCAAGAGGATTCTTCTTTTCAATACTTCGATTGGATTTTCTATGATTCGGTTAATACTATTGCCAAAAAAATTTCGTTTGAGGCTTCTTATGAGTATCTTACATGTCACCGCAAAATTTCAGTTCGAACAATTCCGGTGTCAATTCTCGGAATCACTCGTTCGACGAACGTATACGTGAAATTTAAGCGTAGATTTTTGGAAATTGTATTAATTTTATGCGTTCAAAATGAACGATCACTTTCGTCGGAACGAGTACTTGACGATATGATCAAGAATATCGGATATAATTATTACAATTTCTAAAAATCTCGATCAAAATATCACGAACGTACTCGTTCGTCGAACTAGTGATCCCGAGAATTGAAACCCCGTCAGTCTAAGATAATGAAAAAAAATTTCAATGCCATAATTTATGGAAAACCCAGTCTGATTCTGCTGATTAACGAACTAGTCTGATGGATTCGTCGTTCCTCGTTAGAAATGAAAATTACAGACATTTGGGCAAAACGATTAAAGCAATCATTTGAGTAGCTCAAAAAATACTGAATTTCGAAAATGCGAACTTATTCGACAGATGCGTCAATTTATTTTAATCATGTGTAATCAGAAATTTATTCATGCCCATTGGCATTACGTATTTCGCGAATTGAACCGACGTCATTTCACTTTCAAAAATTTCCTACTCACATTTTTGGACAAACAGAATGCAACTTGACCACGAATTATTTTCAGTAGATCTAAACCTGAATAGTTTCTGATTAAAAATCGAAAAGTAAAAAAAACTTAAATAATATGGAAGCGAGCCAAAAATCAAGAATATCGGTTTGAAATAATTGAAAGTGCAAGCGAAAAAATTCGATGAAACTAATCACTGTTGAAGTGTGTAAAGTTCCAAATCAATTCATGATTAGTCACTTGAACTCGCTACAACAAAAATACGGCATTTGAAGCGAAACATCAAGTTCTGTGAAGCTTTCACCTTCTATTAAAGGAAACTATGATGAAATAAGTTCAGTTAATCGTTGCAATGTTTCTGCATGAATACATGAATGCGAAATATCAAACTTTTTCTGTTGAGTTTTCAAGAATCAAGAAAACAGTTAATTAGTTACACAATTATCCAATGGTTAATAAAGACAATTTTCAGCAAAGATTACGCAAATCGGGAAATGTCAGCCTCTAAACCGTATTATTTCAATTGTTTTCCATTTCTATTCGAGTAATTGTTTTTTTATAATAGGCATTCAAATTAATCGAAGGTTTCTGACATTTTTACTTTTATGGAGTTGAATGATGAATATTCAACGGGCTTTTCATTTATTCTCGAAACATATCATCAATGACATTGATTCATTCGATTTATTTCATACTACACTTTCTTATTTTTCATTCATTGGTCCGTTCTTTGCACTGGTGTAGAAATAAAACTGATCCATGTGATTAGAAATATTCATGCTGTGAATAGTCTGAATGGATAATAGTATTCTAATAATGAATACTATTATTATGAAATGCAATAACCCAAGAACTGACTCAGGGATCTTGCAAAGAATCAATGGAATGGAAATTTTTTATAAACCCAGCTTAAAATTCCAAAAAATTTACACTGAAAAGCTGGAAAGCCAGCCAAAAATATGGCTTTTCCTACAGGGTGAACATACTATTATTCCTACAGGGTGAACATACTATTATGAATGAGTCAATACTTCCTTATAGTTGTAAGTTCTACCCGAATTAATATCAATCTCTTGACACAATTTACAAGATTTTTCCGACAGCTTCAATATGAATTGTGTATAAATTCCTTATTGAAATACATTTTCATTTTGTACAAGACATACATTTGACATAATCAAATTTCTATGTTTCTAAGTTCTCATAGTGCTTCTGAATACTTGTGTGCTGTTGCCATGACAATGGCACATTAAAATAGCATAAATTGGACATTAAAATTGATCATTAATGTTCAATTTCGTACACATTAAAATCACCTTTTTTTTGAAGTCGGCGGAAAATATTATTACTATTTCGAAGCACCATTTATTGCTGAATAAAGTAATACACGGTTTTTCAAAATTAATCAATATCCGTAGAATTTAAACGATTTGAGGACAAAAAGTATGTTTAGCTAGTAGGAAAACCTCATTTCTGAAGGCGGTGTTACAACCTTCACAGTAATGTTAGGCATTTCCTACCCACTAAACGATGTACTGTTTTTCATACAAATCTTGTTTCATTTTATCTCAGAACTGACCCGTAGAAAAATCCTTTTAATGTCGATCTCAAAATAAAGTTATTTTTCCGCCGACCTCGAAATGAAAGGTGATTTTGATGTGTACGAAATTGAACATTAATGATCCATTTTAATGCTCGTTTATTTATTTTCATTTTAATGTGCAATCCTCATGGCAACCGTACACAAAGTATTCAGAAGCACTACGAGAAATTGCAAAACTCTACTGGAACATTGAAACATAGAAATTCCATTATGTCAAATGCAATTCTTTTGCAAAATAAGAATGTATTTCAATCAAAAATTTATACACAATTCATGTTGAGATCGTCGGCAAAGTCTTGTAATCAAATCGGTTATTAATCGAGCGACTAATGGTCTCGAACTATTAACGCTTTCACTTCCCTCACGCGTTAAGATAGCTCGACTATTAAGCCGGTCCCAGACAATGCGTGTATTTGACGAATGTTCGGCATTAGCGGTGCTCCGCATAGTGTGTGGGCCATAGTAATCGGGCCGAAGAGCATTATGTTCTGTGGCAGATGCTTTGTACCGTTATTTCATATTTATCTATTTTAAAAACTGTGGAGCTATAGGAAAATATGTTCAGAAACTAGACAAATCAGACAGTAGTCATTTACAATTACAATAAAAATTACAACACCTAGTTGTAACTTGATCCCATTGCTGTGTCAGAAATCAAAAATTATTCGGAATTACTCTCGATAATTGAAAAGTTTCATATTTCAATATTTATTCTAGGATATGATTCGTAGAGATCTAAGAACTCCATTATTAATTTATTAGACCATTCCATGATGGCTAAACAAATAATACCTAAAAACAGCGTGAAATCACGTAGCACGACTCTGACTGAAGACAGAATAGGCCATATAGTACGCGTAGATAAACACATTGTCTGGGAGCTAACACGAATGAGCGCGAATGTACTTCGTCTTCCTTTGGTTCGTGCCGTCCGTACCGACAAGACTTCGGATAGCAGGCCAATGCCGAATGATACCCGAAGTTGAGCTCCCACACACTACGCGAAGCACCGCCAATGCCGAACATTCGTCAAATACACGCATTGTCTGGGACCGGCTTTAGTCGCAGTCTCTAATAACGTAGTTGATTAAATAATTTCCAATGTGTACGAAATTGATCATTAATGACTCATTTTAATGCTTGATTTCTGCTATTTTGATGTGCAATCCTCATGGCAACCGTTCACAAAGTATTCAAAAGCACTGCGGGAAAAGTCAAAACTCTACTGGAGCATAGATACACAGAAATTTTATTATGTCAAATGTAAGTCTTGTGCAAAATGAGAATGTATTTTCACTCAAGAATTCATACACAATTCATATCGACATTTTCGGAAAAATCTTGTAATGAACTCGGTTATTAATCGAGCGACTGATGGTCTCTTACTATGAAATATCGTGACCATTAGTCGCTGTCTTTAAAAACCTAGTTGATTAAATAACTATTTCAACTCATTATCTTGGCAATTGGCCCTATACCAAAACCTTGTCGCCAAACAACTCAAGTAAATCTCGAACGATTCAACGGATCATTCTTCCACAGCCGGTCGGTCTGCGACAATAGGACATGTCCTGAAAGTCGTTAGACCGTGTTTTCCCAAAGTCGGTTACAATTTTTTTTTCGTGACAGAACCGTTCCTGTTCTGGCCCCTCCTTTCTCTGTCCGTATACGCAACAGGTTGAAACCCCTGATTGTCGCATCCGTATGCCAACAAAATTCGTCAATTTGATGACGACTATTTTCCGATCACGGAATTGTGGATTGAATCACGACGGTAGGTATGTTAGACTGTTAGAGATAATGGGAGGGTGGTGTCGATCTGACATAGTGACATAATACATAGGTATAGTCCATTCACGAAAGGTTGAGCCGTCGGTTGGCCAAGGAAATTTGACATATTACACTGTGTATATTAAAATTTTAGGTTATGTTCTTCATTTACTTGTCAGATTGATACGCAATGTTGTCAATATGCATAGAGTTGTCTGACAACTCGCAAGCTCGTCGGACGAGGCCGGGTACATTCGGCAACGTTGACTTTATTTTACGTTATGACAGCAAAAAATACTGCCAACTTCAGATAATTAAAGAAACGCCTACTATGTGCTCAACCTTTCGTGAAGGGACTATATAAACTGTTCAGGTATAGATTATTTCCATCAATTCATTCATTTTGGTAGCTGTTTCACGCATTTTTCATAATCTTCCGAATAATTCGGTAAATCTAGTGATCGAATTAAATGTAGATATACAGAATCTTCTAAAAAATCCTTACCAAATGACCCCTCAATTTACCATTGATCATTTCGAAAAGAAGAAAATTTTGCACGTTGGGAAAGAATGTGAACAAAACAAACAGTAGCAATTTGAAAATTTCGAAAAATGGTCAGAATCACACTTCTTCGGAATAATTCTCAATCCATGTATCGTAGAATCAGTTCATTCAAATATTCGTT
Source organism: Propylea japonica (assembly GCA_013421045.1). Taxonomy (NCBI): domain Eukaryota; kingdom Metazoa; phylum Arthropoda; class Insecta; order Coleoptera; family Coccinellidae; genus Propylea; species Propylea japonica. The sequence continues at coordinate 33,495,506 of CM024246.1, forward strand.
TTCCATAAAACTCGAAATTACACACATTTCCAATTCCTTTTCGAATATTTTTCTCAAAACAAAAAAATTTAACAGCTTCTGAGCAATACTTATCTTAGACCAAATTTTTTTCAAGGTTCAAGAACATTTTCAAAGCAGAACTCCTCTGCCAAAAATATGTTAGAGCTTACTTAAGGATAGCGATTGCATATAATTCCGTATATTTTCCGATTTTTTTATATTTCATATTCGTTAGAAGTTTTCTATCGATTGAAAGGTTCCAAGGAATATTTAATTGATGTATGTAAACCTTTCCATGATTATTATCTCAAGTTTAAACATATGTGTCAATAATATTACATCGAACAGTGACTGACATAGGCTTTAACCTTAATATATAAATCATTGGAGGGTTTACTTACATCAATTAAATAATCCTTGGAACCTTTAAACCAATAGAATACTTCTAAAGAATATGAAACAGAACAAAATCGGAAAATAAACGCAATTATGTGCAGTCGCTATCCTTAAGTAAACATATACAACTTATTGACACTACTGCAAAATCTCGCGCCAAATATCAAAGGATGCCGTTTTAAGCATGACAACCTGAGGACTCAAATATGTACCGGGTTTTTCACTATAATTTGATCCCCCCTTTAACTTTCCTACTGAAGGAGATACAGAAAAATGTTTCGTATAAAAGTTTCACGAAATCAACTGAGGTTTTCTGATATGAATCTAGAACTGAAATATATACAGGGGGACCAACTATTGATGGCAACTTCATTTTTTCAAATGGAACACCCTGTATATTTTCCATATTTGGTTAGCTCTTTTTCCCCTAATTTCGAATATGTAACATATGTTGGTCTATCTTTCTTATTCTGAGCACCACAGAGTTTAAAATGTCAAAAACCATCTGGCATAGTGTTTTGGAAGTTCGTGAATATTTAAGTGGCCAATTTGATCTTTGGATGGTAATGGCGCACCCATTTTATGGCCACCAAAAAGTGCCGACTCAACACCGTTGAACACGTTTTTATAGCCGTTACTGAAGAAAAAATTTACTTCAGCAATAATGACAATCAATGAAAGCGGAGAATAATATTAATGATATAAAATCAACCAATATTAAACCGCAACTAATCCCGTCAACGCACAAAGAATAATGTTAATATTGTAATGATAAGCAACAAATTTCGAAGATTTAATTTCTGACTTGAATCAGAGCCATAATAAAGCTGTCGAAAAAAAGTCTAAACAACTTGAGACAACTATATGAACCATGTTTATTGAATGATTCTTAACAGTTAACATATTACCATAGTTTATCATTTTTCATTGGTTAAGTAATGGTTAAGTATTCATTCTAAAATAATACTTTTAAGTAGATTGTTTGTACCTACATATATAAAGAATTTCGTAGGTATTTCACATATTTTTCATTCGGTGTCATCATTTCAAAACTTTGAAACTCTGAAAATTGAAGAGACACATCCACATACGCATTTATATTCGAGATCAGGAGGAAATAGCCTTTTAAAAAAAGGAAGAATATACAGGACAAGGTGTCAAAAATGAGCATTTTCAGCAAACGCACTCCGCCACTTGTAAAATGATTACAGATCTTGGGAGGTGGTTCTTAAAATTTGAAACTCTGTGGTTCTCAGAATAAAAGAGATAGACCAGGATATGTTACATATTCGAAATCAGGGGAACAAGAGATAGCCAAACACGGAAAAATATACAGGGTGTTCCATTCAAAAAAATTAAGTTGCCATCAATATGTTAGCCATATGTATATATTTCAGTTTCTGGACTATTATCGAAAAACCTCAGTTGATTTCGTGAAACTTTTATATAAAACATTTTTTTGTATCTCCTTTAGTAACAAAGTTAAAGGGGGGTCAAATTATAGTGAAAAACCCGGTACTTAGAAATGAAACATTCTGAATATGGGGACACATATGAAAGACTCCAGATGGCACCAATAGTTTATTAAATCGGTATATCTGTGAGGATAATAATACTTTTTGTTTTTGTTTATATGGAATAAAATTGTCTAAACCTTCTTATTTCTCTATTAGTTTTTATTAGTAGAAATGTCTCAATTACCCGTATAATGGGAATGTATGGGTGAGAGAAAGCAGGATGAGATCATAATAAAAATTGGCGCAAAAGTGAGATGAACTTATTTCACTGACTATCATACTGGGTGTCAATTACTACCGAAGACTACCGATGACTATCAAATGTGTAATTTCGATGAAATTGGAGTCTTCTCGAATGTTCAATCGATATTTATTGAAAGTTTGAAGGTAATACCAAAAAAGCAACATTCAGCTATAGTTCCGTAATAATAACCATGGTGTTACACTACAAAAAGGAACCGAATTCGCCTACTAACTATCCATGCCCTTAAGGTGTCAATATCTATAGCTTTTTATCAATTTTTTTTTCCTGAAGGATATCCTAATTTCGAATTATTAATTGAAATTTTTCATCACAAAAATTGTACTCATCAATTTTTGAAAATTTCTAGCTGAAGCAGCGGTATTATTCATATTACTGAAAAAATTTCAACCTCTCATCTGGCAGAACGGTAGGTTTTAGTCCTCAAGATCTTCCTACTTGCGATACTACGCAACCTCATGAGGCCACCGCTGTTGCTAAAGGAACAAGGGAATTATTATAGTTTTTCGAATCACAGTTCGAAGGCTGCCTGAATATTTCACTTATGGTCAAAAATTCTGTTTACATTGCATAGATAAATGAAAACAAACCCAAATAAGTTTCTTTCAAATCAAATAATAAATTTTCGGAAATTCTGAATGAATGTACTCACCTCATTTGGCTCCGACAACTCAAAAAGGTCTAATCTGTTAGCGTTCCATTGGATGATGACATTACGCAGGGCCTCTCTTTCGAGGGCCCTGCGTTCCAATGAATTGCCATGCATCTAGGCCCTGCAAAAAAGAAAAACTCCATGAAAAATGATTTCGTAACACAAATTAATAGAATCGAAGTACCGAGTTGAATGAAGATCAAATTGTTGAAGATCATAAAATACCACAAGAACTCTTGTAGGATGTAATATTGAGAAATAGAAATTGAATCGTGACTATGGTTAACAATAACAATTGAAAATAACATGTTGAGGAATTTACCGTCATCCAATACAGTTGCGAATTAATCTTGGTATCATCTGCAATAGAATTCCATCAAAGATTAAAACAGTGATATTTTTTTGAATTCGTTCCGATACATGTAGGAATTTCATGCGAATATTGTTGCTGACTTATTATTACGAGCCAGTAAGAACTATTGACAGCTGAGGAATTTTTTATGAAAATTGGTTTCATTCAAATCATTCAAGAATTCCATTTTCATTTTTTATTGTTAACTTTCAACCGAACACCATCAAAACTTATGATGTTCAGGGTAGGTCATATTTGAACCGGAAAGTATAAACACAGGGTGTTTGATCATAAACTAGACAAACATATACAAGGTGTCTGTAAACAAATGCGAGGAACTTAGGGAGATGATTCCTCGATGAAAATAAGCAGGGATAGTTCATATAAATTTGTTTCGAAAATCGATCTCCCTTCCAAGATATAGCATTTGGAATGCGATGACGAGTTGACAGTTTTTAATTTTTTTATGAGTCCTAAAAAAAACTGAGTCATGCAACTATACATAATATGATTCATTAAGTAGATGTTACTCACACAATTTTTCATCCCCTAAATTGATCATCAGGGGTTGACAATAACAACCCCTTATGATTTTCCTTCAAAAATTTTCAAAAAATTAAATCTTTATGGTTTCCCATTCAATTCTGGAGAAAAAAGTCACTTGCTGAATTTCGATACAGTCGATACTTTTCTCGGAAAAAATAAAAATTTACAAGCAGTTATAATCACTGTTCATTCCGTTTCATCACAAGTTCCATAGAATGAATATTCTAAGATATTGTTTATGGTCAAAACTGGTTTTGACAGAAGAAGAAAAAAGATTTCAAATGGTTCTTTATACAATTTCAGTTTCAGAAGAGTTCGATTTTCTTCAATAAATACTTTGCAGTAATGAAAAAAAGCACTCCGTTAAAAAAATGTAGTTTTTTCGAATTTGCGTTTGGCAGATATACACTTTTACTTCTCCTGTCATAGATACAATATCTTGGAATATTCATTTACGGAAACATATGATGAAATGAAATGAACAGTGATCATACCTGCTTGTGAGTTTCTATTTTTTTCAAGAAAAGTATCGACTATACCGAAATTTGCAAGAGACTTTTTTTCTCCAGAATTGAATGGGAAACTATAAGAGAGTTTTTTTTCGAAAACAATTTTTGTGCGCAAATCATAGGTGGTTGTTATTTTCAAGCCCTAATTACAAATTTGCAGATCTAAAAATTTGTGTGAGTAACTTCTACTTAGTGCTTCATATTATGCATAGTTTTATGACTCAGTGTTCTTAAGAGGCAGTAAAAAAATTTAAAACTGTCAACTCGTAATCGCCTTCCAGAAGCTGTATTTTGGAAGGGTGGTCGATTTCCAAAAAATTTATATGAACTACCCCTGCTTATTTTCATCGAGAAATCATCTCCCGAAATCCCTCGCATTTGTTTACAGTAAATGCAAAATCTCCTCACATGAAATTAACAAAAGCGTCTATCAGGAAACACCTATATTCCCATAATTGAATAACCAAATTCCGAAGAAAGGAAATTTCAGCGGGTCTTCAACCAGTTCGACAAGGTGTGGGAACCAGACCAGTCAATACTGACAGACAAGCTTGCCCTCCTGTCGTTTCGGACGAATGGATGCTTTGAAATTGGCATAATATGCAGGTATTGAAAATTCGATTGTTACTTATTTGTTATGTTAACATCACACAGATAAGGAAGCCATCCTTCTGTCCAATTGGTTATAATCCGCTTAGATAACGTGCTTGAGGATTGAACATTTTTTGAATAATAAGTGTATGTCATAAATTTTCCCACATGAACTGTGCATAAGCAGAACGTTGAAAAACGCCAACAAAAGAAATCCGAACGTTAGTTGCAATGTGAAATATTTAATCGGAATATTTCATTGGATTTTTATAGTCTTCAAACATCGGCAAAAAGCTGTAAATTATTTATAAATAATTATAAATAATTTAATTGTGGTATATCATCAAGGAGTTAATGTTAGTTTTCAATGAACGTTTGATTTTAGATACTTAGAAAAAGTTCTTCAATCTTCCTAAGAACATTTTGCGCAGTTAGTTTTTTAGGGTATATTATACAGGGTTGGGATAAAGTATGGTACAAACACATATCAACTGAACGAAAAGGACAATATTAATGAGATTTTTACCCTAAACCCAGTATGTGAGCATTCGCAATTCCAAGATCTGTCAACTTCTGCAAAGATATACAGGAGCTTTATTCGGGTTACAATTTTTAGAACCGTCCTAGGATTGTCCTCGAACTGCGCCGAATTGATGCGCAATCGTTTCGATACCTAGAACTGTCCAAGGACTGGACTGGATCTAGTTTTGAAAAACCCGAACGATCTAAGTAAGAAAGAAATGAAAGATTTTCTGTGCGATTGTACTTTTTAATGTCCAATCGAGAAAAGATTGATATTATTTTTCTATAGATATTATTCGAAAGACCCGCCAAAGAGTGTGAGGACTTTGTTTTTTAACCTTAATGTGTCAATATAAATTATAATATACCTATTAATTAATTTGATTAGTGTTAGGACGACCCGATTTCATTCGAGGACTTTTTTGTTTGAATTTCATATAATTATGACTATACAGGAACCTCGATATACAAATCGGAAGGGAACCAGTAAATATTCGTTATATCAAGTAATTCTTAAAACTGAGGTTTGTTATATTGAGGTGAGGTTGTCCCAAATTTGTTATACCGAGGTTTTATTCACTCGACATTACGTACTCATCTTGTTATATAGCGAACTAATTTGCTCATATACCTAAATGAAAACTCATTTTTATCAAATCATTTATTTTATATTTTCTTTTTGAAAACAATAAAGTGAGTAAGTAGGTTTTTTTTTTTCAAAAATTCGCAGAACAAAATAAAAAGAGGTGAAAAATCAACCAATTGGTATAAAAGCCTAAATCTAATTTTATTCATCTTGATTGGAAAAAAGTAATAATTGTAGTTTGTTTTCCACGGTTTCACTCTTTTGTTGTTTGAAGGCAAACCAATTTCGTCGGAAAAACTTATCTTTAGATTTGAAAACTGTAGCCAATGAACTTGTGGGAATCCCGAACTTATTAGCTATGTATAATTTTTTTGTAGAAGGATTTTTGTCAACATAATTAATGATGCTTCGCTTTTCTGCGACAGATAAGGAACGCCTTTTACGTTTTTGAGCCATTGCAAAGAAGTGAGGAGCAACACTGATTACTTTCCATCAACTAACTTCGTATTTTACGTAATACGCGTCTAAACCTGTCGCGGCTGAATCACATACATACTTGGTGAAAACGTTATATAGAGGTTTTGAGTTGACGAAATTCGTTAAGTAGAGGTATTCACACTCTTTTAGGTAGTTGAAAATTCGTTATAAAGAGGTTGTTCGTAAAAAATTTTCGTAATGTAGAGGTATGTTTTACATTGACTCCTATGGACGATTCAAGGGGATTATGAAAAATTCGTTAAATCGAGGAAGTCGTTATATTGAGGTTCGTTATATAAGGTTGCACTGTATTATTTTATCTTTTTATATACATATGCCTCTTCTACACATACTAATTCTTTTGCTGTATCAGAGTATTGAGTCCTGTAGTTACAGAAATTACCGGGGTGGTGTGTTGGCTCCCGGCAACCAGCTCCAAGCGCGCCTATTCCACCACGGTCGATGAGGGCGCCCGGCGTCAGCTGATTTGTTTAACGGTTAATTCTGAGGAATGCTACATCGGAAGTGATCAAATTCATACTGCAAGCAAAGAATTGAACAATTCGAATATATTTTAACTTCCTTTTATTCAATTTCTATCACATTAGGGGAAAAATCGGTATCTACTCGTACGAAACAATTTATTGAAGTTTCATTAGTTTGAGATATCCGACAAAAATTCTGATGAATGAAATGGAGTGGGCTTCATTCAACGTACTTTGGAGTAAATTTTCAATCATTTCTCCCCCAGCTCCAAGGATCGAACTTTTCAAGTTTTACGGTTAGCACGATCTAATAATATTTTTTTTTGTTTTTCGAATGTCCGGCCAAAAATTCTAGTAGATGATGTCGTAAGGTCATTATATGAGCTATTGCGAAAAAAAGTTTTGTTCGTTTCTGAGAACCCCACACCTCCAGCTCCAAGGATAAAAGCCGACACTCTCCGTCTCGAACTCGATATGACAACATTTCCTTTTTTCGTGCTTGTTTCGGTAACCCGGCCAAGAATTCCGTTGGATGATTTTCATCGTGTATAATATGAGTTATATTGAGAAAAAATTTCGTTGAATTCTGAGAACACTGCAACCCTAGACGTGAGGATCATTCTCAACACTTTTTAGTTTCGCTGTTGACTGGACCGCAAAAATCCATTCTCTTTCTGTTTAGGATGAATTCGATGGAGCATTACACAAATTACGACTGACGTAATTTTCATTCGATTCCTCGCACCACACACCCCCAGCTCCAAGGATCGAACTTGGGGTTTTCAAGTTTTACTGTTAACACGATCGAATAATATTTTTTTGTATTTCGAATGTCCGGCCAAAAAGTCTAGTAAATGATATCGTTAGGACATTATATAAGCTATTACGAAAAAAAGTTTTGTTATTTCCGAGAACTCCATACCCCCAGCTCCAAGGATAAAAGCCGACGCTCTCTCGTCTCGGACTCGATATGACAAGATTTCCTATTTTAATGCTTGTTTCGGTTACCCGGCCAAGAATTCCGTTGAATTGTTTTCATCGTGTATGAATGAGTTACATTGGAGACAAATTTTGTTAGATTCTGAGAACCCTACAACCCTACATGTGAGAATCGTTCTCAACACTGTTTAGTTTCGCTGATGTTGACTCGATGACAAAATAGTTATTTATGTACCAAGTGCGTTATATGGATCCTAACGCCCGGAGGGAAACATTCGGCCCGAGGGCCTTTGGCCCGAGGGATGGATTTTTGCCATCGAGTCAGCAGCGAAACTACCAGTGTTGAAACGATCTTCACATCTAGGGTTGCAGGGTTCTCAGATCTAACGAATTTTTTCTCCAATATAACTCATATCATACACCCGGCGGGTTCGATCCTTGGAGCTGGGGGGGGGGGTGTAGTGCGAGGAATCGAACGAAAATTACGTCAGACGTAATTTGTATAATGCTCTATCGAATCCACTTTTCAGAATTTTTGGCCGGATCCCCAATAGAAGAAAAAATGGATTTTTCCATCGAGTCAACAGCGAAACTAAACAGTGTTGAGAACGATCCTCACATTTAGGTTGCAGGGTTCTCAGAATCTAACAATTTTTTCTCCAATATAACTCATATCATACACGATGAAAACAATTAAACGGAATCTGGGCCGGGTAACCGAAACAAGCATTAAAATAGGAAATCTTGTCATATCGACTACGAGACGAGAAAGTGTCGTATTTGATCCTTGGAGCTGGGGGTGTGGGGTTCTCAGAAACGAACAAAAATTTTTTTCGTAATAGCTTATATAATGTCCTAACGATATCATCTACTAGACTTTTTGGCAGGACATTCGAAATACCAAAAAAAATATTATTCGATCGTGTTAACAGTAAAACTTGAAAACCCCAAGTTCGATCCTTGGAGCTAAGGGGTGTGTGGTGCGAGGAATCGAATGAAAATTACGTCAGACGTAATTTGTATAATGCTCTAATCGAATCCACTTTTCAGAATGTTTGGCCGGACATCCCAAATAGAAGAAAAAAAGGATTTTTGCCATCGAGTCAACAGCGAAACTAAACAGTGTTGAGAACGATCCTCACATTTAGGGTTGCAGGGTTCTCAGAATCTAACGAAATTCTTCCTCAATATAATATATTATACACGATGAAAACAATTCAACGGAATTCTTGGCCGGGTAACCGAAACAAGCACAAAAAAAGAAATGTTGTCATATCGAGTTCGAGACGAGAGAGTGTCGGCTTTTACCTTGGAGCTAGGGTGTCGGGTTCTCAGAAACGAACAAAACTTTTTCTGGAAATAGTTTATATAATGTCCTAACTACGTCATCCACCGGACTTTTTGGTCGGACATTCGATATTGTTAACAGTAAAACTTTAACAAGGCCTTGTTCGACCTTTGCAGCTGGGGGTCTAGACTCTAGAGTTCATAGAAATAATTGAAAATTTACTCCAAAGTACGTTGAATGATGCCCACTCCATTCCATTCATCAGAATTCTTGGCGGGATATCTCAAACTAATAAAGAAACTTCAATAAATTGTTTCGTACGAGTAGATAACGATTTTTCCCCTAATGTGATAGAAATTGAATAAAAGGAAGTTTAAATATATTTGAATGGTTCAAATCTTTGCTTGCGGTATGAATTTGATCACTTCGATATAGCATTCCTCAGAATTAACCGTTGAACAAATCAGCTGACGCCGCGGCGCTCTCATCGACCGTGGTGGAATAGGCGCGCTTGGAGCTGGTTGGCCGGGAGCTAACATCACCGGAGTACAGAAATTAGTGCAATAAAAATCAAATTTCAAAATATAGTATTTTAATTTAGCACAGGCTCCTACGGAAAAAAAGTACGATCTGTCTGAAATTTTACAATAGAAGAACATATTGACAAAAGCAATGTAATCGTTCACAGAGTCATCATTGCAGCCAAATAATTCCTATAATTTAATCCAACCTCGTACCTTTCATCCTCCTCATAAATTTCATTATTGAAAACTTGCTTCGTTTCCATTCATTTTCCATTTTCATTATTTTGTAGATCATTGAAAATTGTATTATCCATGCACATATCATGCAGAACACAGCAGGCTCTTATAAAATGGCAAATAAATTCAATAATAACTAGAATCAAAACTATCACACGAGGTAACTTGAATTTATCCTAACTGCCAAAAACCCAGAGAAAACAAACACCGCTTGACAGATTGTGCTTAAAATCCATGCGCCAAGAAAAATTCTTGCTCGAGAGAAGGGACTAGTCTTCGACTGTTCAAGAACAGTCCGAGGATGATTCTGGAAAAACTCGAACGCGAAACAATCCAGTCCTGAAACAGTCTGAAGAGAACCCGAACACGTCCAACTCCACTGCGCAAACTCCTGACAGTCCTAGAACAGTACCTAATGGTCCGAACCCGAATAAAGCTAGGAGGTCCCATATAAATTAAAAAAGTTTTTGATCGAAAAAGAAAATATTTTTTTAGATTTTTACACTAAACCCAGTATGTGCGCATTCGAAATCCCAAGCTCTTTCAAAATCTATAAAAATATATAGGGTCTCCCATTCAAATTAAAGAAGTTGATGGCATTTCCGGTTAAACCGGAAGTATCTCATTAAAGAAAATATGCTCATCAGATGCATTGTGGTCCATTACACTCAGCTGCCAAATTTCAAAAATATCGCCCGTTTATCCCAACCCTGTATTACTTATGACTTGGTCGTGGTTTTTTTGTTTCTGTTTCCGATGCAATGTCAAGAAGACAAAATAGATGAAAGGAAAATAAATTGTTTCAATGGAAAAAAGACCTTCGCTATGATACATCAGCTCATTCTTTAAACAAATGCTGGAATCCAATCACTACACTCTCTATGCTCGTTGTATTATACGAGGAATCTTGTGATGCACCGTTCACATTTTCCTCTGCTTATTAGCAGAGGAAAAATAAGTAGCCCTTTTCTGACCAAACTCAGTATTTATGATTCTTATATTTCAACCCTGTGAACTTCCCAGTATAAGTAGAGAAAAATGTGAACGAGTGACCATACATTTTGAGTATTCATATCGAAGCGCTCCTCTTTTATTGAAACAAATGTTCTTCTTTTCGTTCACCTGGCATGGCTCAATAGCATGAAATCAAATGAAATTTGAAAAAACAGGACAAAGAAGGCAAACCAAGATAAAGCAATAAGTAAAATAAATATCAACTCTGCGCCACAAATGAGACGGTTAAAAGTAATGGTGGTGGTGTTTAGCTTTTGTTTGAGAAATTATGGTAACAAAATTAGATTCTGAAAACTTAATTTTCATTTCACAGACCCATTATACTGGGTGATCATCCCCATAGATTCAAACTGTATATTTCCACGTATCATTTTTGAACTCACGTAATGAAATGGAAGTTATCAAATTTCAGATGAAATGAGTAAACGAGTTGATTACAAGATTTTTCCGTCGACCTAATTACGAATTGATGATAATTTTTTGATTGAAATACATTCTTATTTTGCACAAGACATACATTTGACATAATATATAATTTCTATCATTCTATGTTGCAGTAGTGTTCTGACATTACTCTATTTCTTCTGAATTCTTTGTGTTCGGTTGCCCATGAAAAATAGTGCATTGAAATGGCACGAATTGAGCAATTCAATGGGTCATTAATGATCAATTTCGTAAACATTGAAAACACCTTTTATTTTGAGGTCGATGTAAAAAATAATTTAATTTAAATATACTATAAATTTGCTTTTCGGACATAATCAAGATAAACTTGATGATAGTTTCATGAAAATTAATCATAGCTTGCTGGATGATTAGTTTTACGTATCTATCGTGTAACAAGAAAAGATGTACAGGAACCGGACACTAATGTTTTACGATCAATTTCCTGCAGGTTGTTTCGATGGTCGGTCAAGGTTTACAGTAGAAAAGGGTAGGGGCGGATATGTATTGTAGGAAATGTTCAGCAGGTCGTTATGGTAGAACGATCTCCCTCGCCCTGTAGGAAGTGAATATTAGTTAAAACCACGTGAGAAAACAACGATTCTTGAATTTGAAATGAGAAATGAATCCTCATAACTTGAATGGAAATTACAAAGATAACAAACTATTTATTCCTGGAATTTTAGAAAAATTAATAAATGACGTGTTGCCTTAATGTTATTCATTATTTTCTAAAAAAAATTTAGGTTTTCACTCCCAGAATATCTCAATCTGGTGACTTATAGCCCGGGAGTCAGTGTTAGTTTTTGGTGACCAATTTTAACCCTGGTCATAATTTGTATATATGTAGCTTAATTTGTATTTGTCTTATAGCATAGTGACCGTCAGCTGGCGCACCAGTGGTGGGTTTGCCAACGGGAGCAACGAAAACACGTAAAAGAAATATTCAGTTTCAGGCATTTTAACCCTGCTGAAATTTACAAAGATAATAGTTGTTATAATTATTCGAATAAAAAATCGTCCGCTAGCTGTGCGTTGGTGGAAAACCCGTCCGCTGGACATAAAATCTTTTTTTACAAGTTTCCATGTCCAGCGGACAGATTTTCCACCAACGTACAGCCAGCGGACGATTTTTTTAATTCGAATAATTATATAAACTACCATCTCTGTAAATTTCAGCATGGTTAAAATAACTGAAATTCAATATTTTTTTTTACATGTTTTCGTTGCTCCTGTTAGCGAACCCACCATTGTTGAGCCAGCTGACGGTCACTTTGGCTAAGAAAACAATCAAATCAAGCAATATATACAAATTATGGCTGGTTTACGAACTTAACCGAGCCATTTGGGAACTCACACTGAAAATTTCAAGTCTCAAGGACAATCCCTTCGAAAGTTATTGTGCTAACGGTCGGAAGGACGACCCCACGGACAAAATAGAATTTGACCACGAATTCGTCGTCAGGGAGTAGAACGCTACCGTTTGAGACCATTTTCGTCTGAAAATTCGAAATTATAGGCATTTGGCAAGACGATATAGCACTCCTTTAAGTAGAACGAGCGTTCAAAATTAATAGAAGAAGATTCATATATTTCGAATATTCTAGAGTAAATGATCGCATAAAAACTTCTGACTTCACGTCAGAGCATTCTTCAATTTCCATCCATAAATAATGAACTAGTGGTAAAGTCCTATTGATCATCAATAGGCAACTGCCTTTCATCGTATTCACATTCTTCCCGAAGTTTATTTAACATATTTGCCTGGTTCTTATCTCCTAATTCATATAAGTGTACACTACTTCATTTAAATTTCAAAGTATTTCGGATTTCGACCTCGATTTTATGGGATTCAACAACGTAAATAAGATAAAGCGTAATTACTTACGATTGCCGCTACGAATTCAGGTACTTATAAATAGATTCGCTCTGGAAAAAACCTTGAGAGACGAAGAATTTGCATCGTTCTTTTTACGAGGGTACATAAACAAATTTAGAACTCGCTTATATGGCTAGACATGCATCTTTGTTTTCGAAAAGATTTATATGGATATGAAGCCATACCATAACCTATATCTAGCGAACCCAAGATTTCGAACATTTTTGGTCTGATATCAGTATTATATTATTTCATTTAACTTTTTGTTTTCACAACAAATCCCAAACATATTTGTGACTATCAACAAACAAGTGTTGATGCGGAATCTGACCATCCGATTTCCGATTAATTTCTGACTAGATTCACTAGTGTTAAAAAAATAACATGAAATAATATTATAAAAGGAGATTGGGAGGAATGAGTTGGTGAATCCTTGCAAACATGCTATGATGCCGATTTGGATAGCCCTCCGTATATAAGCGCCTTGCATAATAATAATAATAATCTTCATTTGATCAAATATCAACAGATGTAGATCACGTCAATACATATGAATACTACCTATAATGAAACAAAATCTCCTTCACTCAAAAAATCTCCAACACATTTTCTAACCAAAAATATTTTTAATCTTTTTTTTTAATTGCAATAGGCATGCATAAAAATTTTTGAGGAATTTATTCCATACTGTGATTATAAAATATACAGCATTCCTTTGAATATAACTAAAATTTGTTTTTTCTCTACTGAGATAATTTTTTCCTCTGGTACCTATTGTATTAATGACTTAACAGTAATTCTTCGAAATCAATGAAGTTGTTGCTTACATACATACACATTCATAAATAAACAGACTATACAATGTCAATAAGTTATTACTAATAAATATATTTCTACAGCTCACATTGTATTTCATTTTGAAGATAGTTCTCAAAGCATTTCTTTTGCATAATGAATATTCTCTCAGCCTCAACAGATTTACCCCAGAAAATTATTCCGTACCTGAGTTTGGATTGAACGTAGGCATTATAAGCTGTCACCTGCAATGCCTGTAGACAGATTTTCAATTTGTGTTTTCCAACTCAAGTGCCCATCGATATACAGGTTTGGAAATTCACATCTGAAATATACGATATACAATGCATCAGACAGAGAATTCTTCTCTCCAGTTGCACAGATGAATAGGCGAGATAATCAAGTCCGATAACTGAATGAATTCTGTCTTACTGCATTACTGCAATAATCTAGTCTCGTCTCTCTCTTATCGCAGTATGGTAGGGAACCCGAACTACACATATAGAATTTTTAATTTGTCAGGCTGCCCGTAATAGTCGATTTAAGTATTTACTGTTGCCTACCATACTAAAGAATTACACTCCTCTAAACGATAAGAGAGAGACAAGACTAGAATATTGGAGTAAGACAAAGGAATTCAGTGTGTTACAGCACGTGATTGTCTCGACTATTCATCTGTGCAACTGGAGGGAAGAATTATCTGTCTGATGCATTGTATATCGTATATTTCAAATGTGAATTTCCAAACCTGTATATCCCCAGGAAAGGTACTGCATCCTCTGTCTTGATTGTTTTACCATGATATGTCAAGTTTATGGCATCTTTATTTCTTTCACTAAAGACAAGCAGTTTTGTTTTATCGATGTTTATTACCAATTCGTTTCACTTTTCAAGATTTTCCAAGTAACATTCAATCTGATTCTTGCATTCAGTCACAGTCTAACGAGACAAAATCATTGGATCGGCCAAACCGTAGCAAAAGTGCATATCTATCAGCCAAATGCAAATTCGAATAAACTACCATTTTTATAACTGAGTAGTTTATTTTATTACTGCAAAATATCTATTAAAAAAATTTAACTCTTCTGAATCTGAAAATTGTAGAAAAAATCATAGAAATCCTTTTTCTTCTATCAAAACTTTTCTCGGAAAAAATAACATCTTACAAGCAGTTATGATCACTATTCATTCCATTCCATCGTATGTACCATAACCGGTTGTTCCATAGAACGAATATTCTTAGATATTGTTTATGTTCAAAATTGGTTTTGATAGAAGAAAAGAGAGTTCGATTTTTGAATTTTGATTTTTGATAAACTAGCGGACCCAACAGACGTTGTTCTGCATACACAAAAATTCATTCAATTCGATCCAGCTGTTCAGTTACAGAATAGATGAATAACCTATATAACGACTACAGTGCCATCTGTTGATCTGATTTGTGATCATAAACATACGGGCATCAGGCAATCCAAACTACATTCATACATCATGGGTTTAAAATTTGTAAAATATGGCATAAGTAAAAAATTGTTGTATAATATGTTAGTTCATACGTTATTTCTGATTAAAATTTTAAACTTTTGATTCACTCGATATAACTTTTTTTTTTGACTGAATGTCATTATCATTACATAGTATAAAACAAAGTCGCTTTCTCTGTCCCTTTGTATGCTTAAATCTTTGAAACTACGCAACGGATTTTGATGCGTTTTTTTAATAGATAGAGTGATTCAAGAGGAAGGTTTATAATATGTTTAATAACATCCATTAAATAGTAGAAAAGTACTGTTATTTTTGAAATTTCTAATGTGATGTCCTTGCGAAGCGGGTCGCTAGTAACCTATAAATATGTATTCTATCACTGCTCGATTGATCGAAGGAAAAAGGAAAGCCTTTTATTTTCTTCTGAACAATTTTTTTGGAAATATTTTGTTGTATAACCTTATGAACACAACAAAAAAGAATTATCCAATTTGGTGCAGCCGTTTGAAATATATTGCATTTCGACGGTGACCATAAATCCTGTTTTATTAATATAGATACTTTGCAGGAATAATATAAATTACTCAGTTATTAAAATGGTAGTTTATTCGAATTTGCATTTGGCAGATATGCACTTTTGCTTTTGTCTCCCGTCATAGACATACAATATCTTTAATATTCATTCTATGGAACACTTATACGATGAAATGGAATGTACAGTGATCATAACTGTCTGTAAGTTTTTATTTTTTCCGAGAAAAGTATCGACTGTATCGAAATTTTGCAAGGGACTTTTTCTCTCCAGAATTGAATGGGAAACCATAAGAGAATTCTATTTTTCGAAAATCTATCCCACAAAAACAATTTTTGAACGAAAATCATGGGGGGTGGTTATCTTCAATCCCTAATTATAAAGTTAGGAAATCTAAAAATTTGTGTGAGAAACATCTACTTAGTGCTTCATATTATGTATAGTTTTATGACTATGTATAAAGAAGGCGTAAAAAAAATTAAAAACTGTCAACTCGTCATCGCCTTTCAAAGGCTCTATCTTGGAAGGGGGGTCGATTTCGAAAAAAAAATTATAAGAACTACCCCTGTTTATTTTCATCGAGGAATCATCTCCTACATACCCTCGCATTTGTTCACAGAACCATATGTTTACACTTTCATCTCGAATACTTCCGAATCACCTTAGTATAGATATGAAACTGTTGTTCCTCATCTAATTAGGAAAGAAATTTCACTGCGAAACGCAAAGTAGAACGGAATTAGCAAGCTGTGTGAGAAGAGCACGTTTTTGCCGTCTGCCAATAAAGCATACATCCACAGGTTAATTAGATGCTCTGTATCAATTAGAAGAAATATTCCACTCTATAATACGGATCTTTATTATTGTAATTGCACACGTTAACAATTTACCATGGGATATTTAATTTTTGTTCTGCACCACACAGTTGGCTTGTTCCCACGTTGGGTGCATCTCATGGACTTTCTCTGTGCACAATAAACTTCGTAACTGAAACCGGTTGCATTGTTTTCATTGCCAAGGCCTTTTTATTCATTAAAAATCGGTGAGCTCCTATAAGAGGATCTTGATTGGAGTTTTGCGCATGGTTTGGTTTCGATGGAAATACGTGTAGAAACGGTTTCATGTATATCGGTAATTTCGGTTTCATTATAATTGACACACTAATCATTCCTTAATTTTTTACTATTTACTATACAGGGTCTTTCACGAGGAACCTCACCCATATTTATACGGGAAACTACTGAACGTATTTTCATGAAATTCAGCACTTATAAGTATTTCACGATGCTGATGATATCTAAAATATTTTCAAGGCATGAGCACCTCCGGTTTTTCCGGAAATGACGTCAACATCCGTTTTTCAAATTAGAACACCATTTTTTTATTGCAGAAATAGATTCCTTAGAAAATTTCAAGTTATTTTGATGTAACATTTTTCAGTTTTGGTTGGAAAATTCTCTCTGAGCGGAAAATACGAAAAAAAAATCGAAAATAGAGCTCCGCTGAAACAAGAATAACTTCGAGGTTTTTGAATGGAAAATTTTCATTTTTGGGATTTTTCAAGATGTAAGATTGATGTATCCACTTTAAAAATCGAAATCGCGATTCATGATACAGGAGGTGAAAAAATCGCTTTCAAAGTTAGGGATGACAAAATCGTGAAAAGTCAATTTTTTCAAATTAGAACCCCATTTTTTATGGCAGATATTGAATCTACGTTAAAAAATAATGTGAGTGTATGCATCACACCTTTGCCCTAAAGTGGATATTTTCTGAGTTATTCACAAAAAACTGTTTTTCGTCTTGAATTTTCACCTATTTCTCCATACTCCATATGCAAAAACTTACCATGTTTTACATTCTTTTTTTTTAATGACAGATATCATTAATTTGGCAGATGTAATTAATGATATCTATCATTAAAAAAGAGAATGTAAAACATGGTAAGTTTTTGCATATGGTTCATGAGGAATTATTTATTTATCACTGGAGAGAAAACCGATGGCCGATTAGTTGAAATAAAGAGGTTTCCGATTCAAATTCGAATCAAAATTCGCCATCTATTTAGGAACAACCTGTAACTTTTTTCTCTTGCATATTAGGGTAGTAAAATCTAAAACATGGTTTAAGTAACAGTTCCTGAAAATTTCATCTTTTTGGCGTGAAGGGAAAAGAAATAGCTGAAAATTCAAGACGAAAAACAGTTTTTTGTGAATAACTCAGAAAATATCCACTTTAGGGCAAGGGTGTGATGCATACACTCACATTATTTTTTAACGTAGATTCAATATCTGCCATAAAAAAATGGGGTTCTAATCTGAAAAAATTGATTTTTCACGATTTTGTCATCCCTAACTTTGAAAGCTATTTTTTCACCCCCTGTATCATGAATCGCGATTTCGATTTTTAAAATGGATACATCAATCTTACATCTTGAAAAATCCCAAAAATGAAAATTTTCCATCCAAAAACCTCGAAGTTATTCTTGTTTCAGCGGAGCTCTATTTTTGATTTTTTTTCGTATTTTCCCGCTCAGAGAGAATTTTCCAACCAAAACTGAAAAATGTTACATCAAAAAAACTTGAAATTTCCTAAGGAATCTATTTCTGCAATATAAAAATGGTGTTCTAATTTGAAAAACGGAAGTTGACGTCATTTGCGGAAAAACCGGAGGTGCTCATGCCTTGAAAATATTTTAGATTTCATCAGCATTGTGAAATACTTATAAGTGCTGAATTTCATGAAAATACGTTCAGTAGTTTCCCGTATAATATGGGTGAGGTTCCTCGTGAAATACCCTGTATGAAACGTGCGGCGGAATGAAAATGATATACAGGTTGTCTGTAAACAAATGTGAGGAACTTTGGCAGATGATTCCTCGATGAACATAAGCAGGGTTAGTTCTTACAAATTTTTTTTAGAAATCGACCTACCTTCCAAGATACAGCCTTTGGAAATCGATGACGAGTTGACAGTTTTTATTTTTTTTAGGTGTCCTAAGAAACACTGAGTCATAAAACTATACATAATATGATTCAATAAGTAGATGTTACTCACACAATTTGTTCTGATCCCACAACTTTATTATTAGGGGTTGAAAATAACAACCCCCTATGATTTTCGTTCGAAAATTGTTTTCATTTTGATAGATTTTCGAAAAATAAAATTCTCTGTGGTTTTCCATTCAATTCTGCAAAAAAAGTCCCTTGCAAAATTTCGATATAGTCGATACTTTTCTCGGAAAAATAAAAACTTACAAGCAGTTATGATCACTGTTCATTCCATTTCATCGTATAAGGTTTCCATAGAAGGAATATTTTAAGACATTGTTTATGTTGTCTACGACAGGAGATAAAGATGTTCTATGAATCTTTCTGAAGGTTTCATTACTAATTTCCGGAAGAAAATTATATCCGTAATATTTTAATTTCACAAATAAAACTTTCTTTCGATTAATGAGCATAAGTGACAAAACCAAGTTTGAGTATAAACAATATTTTAGAATATTCATTCTATGGAACATACGATCGAAAGGAATGAACAATGATCATAACTGCTTGTAAGTTATATTTTTTCCGAGAAAAGTATCGACTGTATCGAAATCTTGCAAGAGCCTTTTTTCTCCAGAATTGAATGAGAAACCATAAAAGAATTCAATTTTTCGAAAATCTATCCTACGAAAACAATTTTTGAAGAAAAATCAGGAAGGGTTGTTATTTTCAACCCCTAATAATTAAGTTATGGGATAAAAAAATGTGTAACATCTACTCAATGAATCATATTATGTATATTTTTATTACTCAGTGTTTTTTAGGACTCCTAAAAAAATTAAAAACTGTCAACTCGTCATCGCTTTCCAAAGGCTGTATCTTGGAAGGTAGATCGATTTCTAAAAAAATTTATATGAACTACCCCTGCTTATTTTTATCGAGGAATCATCTCCCTTAGTTCCTCGCATTTGTTCACAGACACCAAGAATGATTGACATCGAAATGAAGTTCGTAATAGCTCATTCGGTAATTTTTTATTTGGAAATTCAGGTTGGTGTTGGAAATAAAACTGACACATAATATTTTTGAATTTTGACAATATGTCTTGTTTGTTTATGTTTGGTTTTATCAAACATAATAGTTTGATCGATTTTGAACCCTCATCGATTAGTTAGGGGTAAATATCCTCAGGAAACACCTGCTGAGGATGGAATTATCGGACACTGACAAGTGTAGGTTCTGTGGGGAGGAGGAGGAAACCCCCATTCACCTAGTAACGGAATGTCTTGGCATTGAGAACCTAAGGAGAGAATGCCTTGGGCGAGAAACTTGTAAGAGTGAGGGTTTAGCCTCGTTGAAGCCTTCACAGTTATTAGATTTCATTAGATTTCTGGAACTGGAAGGCAAGCTGTGAAGGGTTTGGCCAGAACAGGCCTGTAAGGGGGCACAATAGACATTAAGGTCGCAGTGAACTGTAACCCCCCTTTAAACTAACTAACTAAACTAACTAGGGGTAAATATTGTCTTGAGCTATAGAAAATGTCTATAATTGAGGAATTGAACCATTGATAGTATTCGTACGACACTTTGAACGACATTTGAACATAATTTCAAACTCTGATGAAGTCGGTGAGGCTTTTCGATCAATTCAAGAAATTACATAACACACAATTAGTAGAACTAATACGAAGACCAATGCCATCAGTGATTACTGGAAGAATAAAATGTATTATCGGCGAAGAACTTATCTAACCTAATACGTATAATATTAGCTAAATAGTATTCTAGTTTGGGATCTTGAGTGAAAAAATAGTTTTATCATGCATTAATAACATGAATACTTTCGATAAAAACAAATGAACGCTGATCAATGATATTTTTGTCTCTATTCATAAAAGTTATTAAGACACAAATTTCAATCTGGTTTTGAAAGAGTCACGATGGATTGATGATGAACAGGATAATATAGCTTATTTCCTTACATCCTCAACAAACGACGAAAAATATGAAATTAATTTTCAGATGCAATGTAGTTGTTCCCATTGGTGTTATTACTCAATGAGAATAATATTGGGAGTGTATCAGGTTTTCGTAACCAATAATTCATTTCATGGTAGCAGAGTTACTAAACGTAGAACAATATGTGCATCTTTAGCATACAAATATCTTCCATCATTGAAAAATAGATTTTCATCGCGAGGATTTTGTTGAGTAACAATACTGACTTCGAATTTGTCATTTCTTCCATATATTACTGAGACAGTAATATAGCTTGGGAACTCATGAAATGCAATGACTTCTAATAGAAGATATGGACTAACTGAGACTTCTAAAAGTGCAAAATATGCATAATACCCACTTATGTATATATGAATGAATTCTGATATAAAAAATGTGAAATGATTACTGGGTGTCATTTTTTCCAAAATATGTAATATGTTGGCACAGTATTCGATCTTAGATGCTTCTATCAATGTACACTAAAAATTCAGATCATGTCATTACTTCTGCGTTATTTCTTTGTTTTCAATGAATCTCTCATTTATTATTTTTACTCCGAACTTGAATTGGTTTGTTTGTCTACTCTGTATTCATTAATATGTGTTCTACTTCTCGCAATTTTTTCCGCAGAATCAAATGATTTATTTCATATTAAGCAAGACTGAATGAAAACGTAAAATTCGAAAAAAATCAGAGGAACAGAAAAATAATAAGTTGAATGTATCAGAATGACATTGGCAACATTGTCAATTGATGGCACAGCCGAGGGCACAGCATGTGCCATAGCAGTGCATCTAAATATCGTCAACGATTCAAGCGGAAATAATGAATACATAGTCTGTATTAAATTCTTTGTGATTTGACGTCATACCATTACTTCATTGGTAGAACTATTATGTATATCTGCAATAGATGAATATAGTAACTGCTAAAAGTCGATTTAAAGAATTGATGATTCTCATATATGTATCTGGAAATTTTTATAGATGTACATATACTGATGGACAAAATTAGCGCACCTCCTAAAATTTCGTTAAATTTTAACAATTGATATCTTCCTAATCTTTAGTCGGATTTCGATGTTTTTTTTTTCAATTGTAGCTCTGTTATTGTCGAATTTCCTCCATTAAACAGAAGTCCAAAAAATAAAATCTTCATGTTGTACAGGGCGTTTAAATAATGTCATGTTTTATAGTCAAATTTTAACGTCTTCTGTGGGCAATGCCAGGTTGCTGAGGCATATAAAAACAAAAAAGCGTTGTAGCCTTGTATCTCTTGAGTATTTTGTTTTCTTAAAAACTAATTTATCTTGCAATCGTCCAGAGATATTCAACATTTTATCAACTCTTATATTTTATGCATTAGCCATGAATATCTTCGCAACCATTTGTCCCATTTGAATGTTTTTTTTGTTGTAGCTCTTTTATTGGCGAATATCATACCACAATGAGATGTTCAAAAAAATGCATCATGCTGTAGAGGGCGTTTAAATTTTCGGGTTTTTTTCATTTCAGTTTAACGCCTTCTGTAAACCCTCTGACTGACTAAAAATATTCATTGTCAATATATTGTATGAAATGCAAGATGTTATAAGAATGTGAATATCTCTGGGAGGGTACACGTTAAAT
This sequence comes from Propylea japonica, assembly GCA_013421045.1. NCBI lineage: Eukaryota > Metazoa > Arthropoda > Insecta > Coleoptera > Coccinellidae > Propylea > Propylea japonica. Next base: position 33,518,157 of record CM024246.1, read on the forward strand.
TTCTTTTTAAAAAAGCAAAATACCCAGGAAACATCAGGCTCCATCACTGCATAGTTTTTAGAAGCCTCATGCATCTGGTATTGCCCACAGAATGCGTTAAACTGTAATGAAAAACCCGAAAATTTAAACGCCCTGTACAGCATGATGCATTTCTTTTTTGGATCATCTCATTGTAGTATGTTATTCTCCAATAAAAGAGCTACAACTCACAAAAAAACATTCAAATCGGACAAATGGTTGCGAAGATATTCATGGCTAATCTCGTGGCTAATACATAAAATACGAGAGTTGATAAAATGTTGAATATCTCTGGACAATTCCAAGATAAATTGGTTCAAAAAAACAAAATACTCAAGAGATACTAGGCTACAACGCTTTATTGTTTTTATATGCCTCAGCAACCTGGCATTGCCCACAGAAGATGTTGAAATTTGACTATAAAACATGACATTATTTAAACGCCCTGTACAACATGAAGATTTTATTTTTTGGACTTCTGTTTAATAGAGGAAATTTGACAATAACAGAGCTACAATTGAAAGAAAAAACATTGAAATCCGACTAAAGATAGGGAAGATATCAATTGTTAAAATTGAACGAAATTTTAGGTGGTGCGCTATTTTGTCCATCAGTATAAATGTATATGAAACTTTAGGTATTCTCGATGGTACTAAACACTGTTATGTGTCTAAGTGTCAGTTGCAGGAACGTCCATTAAAATTTAAAGGTCCATTAAACTCTTAATCCTCCATTATTACAAGGAACTAATGGAGGATTAAGGGTTTAATGGACCTTTAAATTTTAATGGACGTTCCTGCAACTGAGCATTAGAGGATCAATAAATTATTATTATTCGGATACTTCAAGATTCTGTGAAACACCATGTTTTTCACCTCCATATCTGACCGCTTCTGTCACGAAATCGATTGTGATTATTTACTACAATCTGAATAAATAAGAATTACGATACAACTTAATTTGTGTTAATGCTTCATTTGAATCTTAATGATTTCCGGTGCGAGGTGAAAGGCGACAGGATGGTAAAATTATTGAATGAACATGCAGAACTGTAAACATTGTAATTGAGGACCTTGATTTGCACAAGAAATACAAAATACCTGATTTTTCTTGAATAAATATTGAACGGATATCTTTTTAGATAAACAAACACCTGATGGCACAATGAGTTGTATAAATAACGCTTAGTAAACAGATAAACAAGTGAAATTGAGCAAATGATTAGAATAAATTTCAGAAGTAAACAATAATTATTCGTTCAATTGAAATCTTTTGGACCTTATGAAAGTTTCTTCGAAATACATTTTTCATATTCATTGTATTCCTTTTGGACTTTTTTGTGGTAATCGTTCTTTTTAATTGAAAGTGATTAATGCATCATCGAGCGTCAGTATACAGTATTGACATTTGGGCAATTTCAACTTTGGTCATTTTCTCTGTTTCTGTTTGTACAATGAAATTGAAACAAAAACATTATACAGAAACTTTTCTGGTAAGAATCCAATGGCTTAATCTAATTTTTGCTGGAGGGTTTCCTTATGATCTATCACTTGAACTTCTGTTTTTTTATGGAAATAATATTTTATTTCTACTCCGAAAGAATAATCATTTTTTCTTCAAAAATATATATCACGTCATATATCGTCAACATATGGTTTTTAGGCGAGAATCGATTTATTCATAATTCGCTTGACCTAATCACAGAAAAATATTTCTCTATGCATGATCATTATTATCTTTCGTTGAATAATTTATAATATTCATTTATTCCCTTGGTTTTATTTTGAAGATCTGTCAGTGCGATTGAATTATTTGCGGCATTAAGGCTTTGTAGGAAAATTACGAAAAATATAATATGTAGAAATGTTTCATTACAGTGGATGAGTATATAGTAAGGCAGCATATTTGAATCTACGCGTTTTTGAGCGCTCGTTCTATTTAAACGAGTGCTATTTCGTTTTACCCAAATGTCTGTAATTTCATAATTTCGAGAAGAATCTCCGTGGAGCCGTTACCACGATAACTTTCGAAGGAATTGTCCAAGAGACTTGAAATTTTCAGGGTAAGTTTGGTTCCCAAATGCCTCGGTTAAATTCGTTAACCAGCCAAATCGTACAGGGTGTTCCATAATATCTGGCCATTCAACATTTTTTTCCTCAATATCTCAGATAAAATGAAACCAATCGAAATTTTGCGGCCACATACAAGATGCTCATAATATGCATCATGCAAAACTTTGTGGCCCTAGTGTTAACAGAACCATAGATAATTCAATTGGAATATTTAAAAGATACTTCATATTTCCATAAGAAGATGTCCGATTCGAAGGAAATTTATTTTGTGAATGAATACGGATATACTGAATGTTCATGCAAAATTTCGAGTCGAACGCATCATCAGAACCATAGAATTTAAATTTGTTTATTCATATTTTTTATATTTTTCACTTTCTGATAAATTTCCAGAATATAATTCCGATTGTGCTGAGATTCTGCATTTAGATATCATTCGGTATCAATCTTAAGTCCCATATTAGATTTTGAGGTAATAGTCTTATCGCCCCACAAAAGAACGAGCGCTCAAAAGCTTTTCTTACATTTTTTGATATCCAATTAAGAATTTTATATTCATCATTGGCGCATTCGATGATCTCAATTATTTTCAAGGAAAAAATGGCACACAATCGATTTATTTCAACCATTTTCAATTCTTCGTTCAATGTAAGCGTAGCGCTCCAAGTAACATCCATACTGATATGTATCGGGTGTCCCGAATTCGTTGTCTAGTGAGGGGATCTCAGAAACCCTTGGAGCTAGAAGGAAATGAATGGCACATTTTCGGGCTCGATTTTTGAGAGATTTAATTTGGTGTAGACCGTAACCTTGTAAGTTCAACCGTTTTCGAGATATTAGCGAAAATTGGAAAATGGCGTGAAATGAAAAGTTCTCATAACTTCTTCATTACTGGCGCTATGAACATGTAACGAAAACATTATACAGGCACTTTTTTTCGTAGAATTCTTTGATGTGATCAAATTTTTTTTATTGCGTTTTTTTTTCGAAGTTATAATACAAACTTGTGTTTTTTTAAATGTGAACCATAAGCATTTGAATAGCAGATTGAACCGTCTTTTTTTTCCCTTTTCAAAAATATATAACTTAATATATAAATTTCTTATCAAACTGTAAAAAACATCAAAAGTTTTATTTTCGCACGAAAAATCAAATGGTTGTCTAAATATGATAATCTGTGAACATCAAATGATTAATAGATAAGAACAGATAACAAAATTTTCATAAATATTGTGCGAAGTGAAGTCCATTTTGGTCAATGCAAAGCTCCCACCTCACAATGTCAGAAAGAAGGTGTGAGCTTTGCATTGACCAAAATGGACTTCACTTCGCACAATATTTATGAAAATTTTGTTATCTGTTCTTATCTATTAATCATTTGATGTTCACAGATTATCATATTTGGACAACCATTTGATTTTTCGTGCGAAAATAAAACTTTTGATGTTTTTTACAGTTTAATAAGAAATTTATATATTAAGTTATATATTTTTGAAAAGGGAAAAAAAAGACGGTTCAATCTGCTATTCAAATGCTTATGGTTCACATTTAAAAAAACACAAGTTTGTATTATAACTTCGAAAAAAAACGCAATAAAAAAAATTTGATCACATCAAAGAATTCTACGAAAAAAAGTGCCTGTATAATGTTTTCGTTTCATGTTCATAGCGCCAGTAATGAAGAAGTTATGAGAACTTTTCATTTCACGCCATTTTCCAATTTTCGCTAATATCTCGAAAACGGTTGAACTTACAAGGTTACGGTTTTCACCAAATTAAATCTCCCAAAAATCGAGCCCGAAAATGTGCCGTTCATTTTCTTCTAGCTCCAAGGGTTTCTGAGATCCCCTCACTAGACAACGAATTCGGGACACCCGATACATGATTTGTTAAAAAACGAGAAAAAACGTTTGCCTAAAAACGGCACCCCGTACGAAATGAGATAGGGAGATTTTATGTCAGGAATTGAAGGAAGAATTCAAAAAAAGATTGTGTATATTGTGTATTTTCGCTTTGACCCTAAAATCAGTTGCCAGGATCATGGCAAAGATTTTTTCCACAATGAAATAAACTTTACCGTGATAGTTTCAACCTTAAAATTCGCAAATAACAGGCAAATCACTTCTCTCGTTCACAGAAAAAAGCGTGCATAATCACAGACAAATCGTAATGAGACGGACTGTTTCATCAAGTAGGTTCTACGGTTTTCCGCACGAGCTGCCATCATTGCATCATTTTTTATACTCCAGTGAAATGTTTTAATTATCAGCTTGTTGATTGACTAACACAAATAAACGCTAATTGTTGCAGGAACTGAATTAAATTTGTTCACGACGTGTTAAAAACGTAACTCAAGTTTGTTAACACGTTTCCTGTTTGATAAAAATAGGTCTTGTTGATTGATTCTAACGCAGCTATATCGAATGTATGTTCTTCGCAGATGTTGAGGCGAGTTCATAATGTTTGAATGCTGTTCTGTGTGTACTTAATAGAGTGAAAAGTAATGCAGAAAAGACGCACATGTTGGTTTCGTATGGGGTACAAATAATTCGGAACTTTTAGCCTATTTGTCTTCACTGAATCATCTATTATGGTAGCGAGAGGGCAACGAACAATAGATTTAATTGGTATAGATACGAAGGGGAGAAAATAGCTAGATGACGCCCATGTTAGTCACGTCCATACAGACTCTGGTCAGATGCGTATCGTAATATTTATCTCAATGTCTTCTACTTATTCCCGAGTCTCTACCTCTTAACAGTTTTTTGACCATTTTTTATCACAGTAATTAAATGCAAAATTTTGTAGCCCTAATTGACAGAACCATAGAAAATTCAATTGGAATATTGAGAAAAAGAAACTTCATATTTCCGTAGGAAATTTTCATAGTAGTTTTTCACCGCTTTTACGAACCCTGTTTGCTTCATACTGTATACTGAGATTTCCTTACTCATAAAAAAATTATCAACGAAGCAATTTTTTATTACTAATGGGTCGATTACATTGAGATACTTTACAAGCTGCTACTGAGCGAATTTAGACGTGAGTGAATTAGCTTGTGAGATTGTGATGACTTCACACAACACAGTGTACTCGCTGAGTAGAAAACAATCTAGTGATCCACGCGAGGTTTATGTTTGTATCGTTGTCAAGGATCTAAGATAAATGTCGAATACGTCGAGAACTTACAGATTGTTAAATAGCAACTGTGATTACACACGGCTTGTTTACATGCCAACAAGCCAAAACGCCAGCGATTTAGCCTTTAATAGTAGCCCAGCTTGCAACTTTAGTCGCAACTTTTTTACAATCAGATTGTTGGCTTGTGAACACGATTACACTGAGCGAATTTATAATTAGCTACTAAATTTGCCCAGTAGCAGCTTGTAAAGTATCTCAATGTTATCGACCCATAATCGGTACCAAATAGAAAACCTGGTTTTACTCATCGTAACTTGCTAATTCCGTTCTACTTCTGGTTCTGCAGAGACTTTGTTCCTAATTGGATCTTCGTGAGGTATATGTGACAAGACGGAAGATTCTATGCATAAAAACTCTAAGAGACAAACAACTTTCGAATCTGATTTAATTAGTTAAAATATTTTTATAATAAGAAATATTATTCAATTAATTATAAATCTATCTGGAACGTGCACTCTTGCTCTCTGTAGTCAAACCTGTTGAAGATGACCTGGTTCATTACTGAATACACTGAAGTCTTATTATTCAAAGAAATATGACTTCTACTGAAGGGTTCTCGAGAACCATAAGAGCTAGAAGAAAACTAATGAAAAATTTTCGGGCTCTTTTTTCCTGACTAACTCAAATCTGAAAACATATCTAACCTTCCTTTCATAGATTTTGAGTTATGAACGAAAAAGGGAAATTTGTTATTTTCATCGATGCTGAATAACTCGCTTGTTTGAAATCGTATTCGAAATCCGTTGTAACATTATGCAGGTACTTTTTTAAGGGTAATTCATTGTTCAGCCATTTTTGAGAAATGACACCAAAATTCATGCTGATTTTAAAATTGTATGCGTGAAAATGAAAGCCGAATAATCTTTAGCTGCTTATTTCATTGTGAAAGCTGAATTTTTTTGTAAATGAGATACTTAGTACTTGGTAACATTTAAATATACATTGTGATAAGCCCATCGCCAACTCCATTTTATTTTTAATTCTCAGATCTATATTTCAGTTGTGAAATATAAAACTAACTCTCGTTATTTTTTCATTTCATTCATGGACATTAAGATATTCTAATAGCATAACGATAAGAAAGTAAAATAACATTTCGGCCTTTAATTTCTGAAAAATTTCTAATGTCAAAAAACAAAACAAAAATGAGAAGTGCCCTTGAGTCTAGACAAGTTGATAACAGGTGCGAAAATAAACATACCTTTCAATAATTAAAGCTATTTTGAAATACAGAATAACAGTAGATAACAACTGAAGTAAAGCATTTTGTTATTGTTCCATGATTATTTCCCGAACTGCGGGGTACTTCCTGTAGAATTCAGGTAGTTCAATGATCCCTGCTCGTAATACGAAAAAGTTTCATTATTTTGAGTTCATTGAACGAGTCTTCGCAGTTACTGAAGAAATGTCGAATAAACGAACACAGCCAATTATTCTTCTTCAACCTTTCAAATATCAAACGAAAAGCCAAGATTAAGGTAGTGATATGTTGAATTGGACAATATAATATGCGAAACATAATATACAATTGAACACAAATGTATTCTGATCTGAGAACATGTTTTTTCTCATATTGATTTATGACTATTTTGAATTGATCTAAATATGAGTAAGTCAAAAACTAACAATATATATCATGATATATATGATTTTAATCCAGGAGAACTTGGTCAAGATCATTTTTTCAAAAATTGGAATGACCGTAAATAAACAGATATCTCCATTCAATAATTTCAGATATCATTAGTTTAATAGGAGATTAATTAATCATTCTATTCTTCATCACTTGTAAATAAAAATTGCCAAATCACCTCTATCTGGAGATTTTGATTGTTTCAGAGCTCTGCTTCTCTTACGCATAATACTTCCCAAAGTACCCGAGAAATGAGATTTCAAATCTCTACGTTCGAAAACCCTTTGACTGATTGGGCCATTTCAAGATATTTCGACCACGCACATGAAATTTCAAATCCCTGTCATTTCGTCAGGAAATTTGAGTTTTTAGTTTTTCTATTCCGGAAGAGTTCACTGAATTTGGCACAAATCTTTATATCGCGATAAAGCACATGAATATTTGAATTAGAGCGGATTGGATTACTAGTTTCGAAAAATTGAATTTCAAATCGTCATAATTCGAACCTGTTCGACTGATTTGGCCCACTAACAAATTATGCGAGCTATTCCCACCATGCATCTACTCTAGAAATTCCGTCTGTACAGAGTGTCTCGAAATATATGCAACAAACAGGAGATTCTAGAAGTAAATTAAGAGGAACTATATTTCCTATTTTTGTGAAATGACATTCTAGAAGTAAATTAAGAAGAACTCTATTCCTATTTTGTGAAGTGACGACAACCCCGTTTCGGAGTTCAGACTTCCGAATTTGGCCTCCCAGAATAGTTGTCAATATCTCAGAACATTGTTGCATATTAAAATCCAAATTTCACACAAGAGTGTTCTGAAATCTGAGAAATCTGGCAGTGTTACCTTTTTTGATATGGTGCCTATACTTTTCCTTCGGTCCCCTCTGTTTTTGGTGCCCCCGAACTTTGTTAGAAGTATTTCGATTCCTCTAAGTTTATTATTTTATAGCAAAGACCGGGTTGTTAGAGAATTTTTAGTCACTTCCATTTTTTCGTAGAATGAGTCGTTTTCGAGTAAAACCCATTTCACGAAAAAAAAAAGCAAGATACAAAAAAATACGGATAAGAAAGTAGGTAAATAAAAGTAATAAATTTGGAAAAATAAACTAACTATTTTTTCGGGTCACAAAAACAAGAGAACCCAAGAAAAATAATTGTCTTCAGTAGACACCATACGAAAAACAGGTTACACTGACAGATTCATCATATTTCAAAAACCGTGTATGTATTTCAATACACTCACCAGCAAAATAATCTATCCACTCAAGAATCGATGAAGTTCGTTCATCCATAGATATGTTATTTCAAGTCGGATTCGATTGAATTTTACTTCAGTTGTATCTTCGCCCTTAATCAATCGCCAGTTTTGAATTTCAAGAAAACTTGGCGTCATTTTATATAGGCTTGAAACAATATCTGTTTTTTTTACCCTAACTTTAGAACCACTCTTGGTGTGTTCCAGTGTTTCACCGTGTGATTTCTTATTTCATCATCAAGACACATCTCTCTTGACAATTTAATTCTTCATTCTTAACAATAGCTCAATTTTGTTTGAAGATACAAGGTTTTCAGAGCAACATCGAATTCCACAATTTCGCTATGGCTATGAAAATACTTTCATAGATTTAACCTTAAATCCGAACGTTATGAAAATAAGCTGAAAACTGAGTGAAAACATAAAATAAGGAAAGTTTTAGCGCGACATGTTGTTCAGTATGCCCTGTTTATTTGAGACCACATTTGGACATGTTTGGATGCTCTTGGAAGGAAAATTCGATCTCGCGTATCAACTCCTGAAAACTTTCAGCAGCTCACCTGTTATCTGCGTCTGGGCGGATATGTTTTTGACTCAGTTTTCAGTTTGTCTTCATTAGGTCAGAATTTTAGGTTGAATTTGTTGAAGTACTGTTGTAGCTTAAGCGAAATTCAATGTTTTACTAAAAACTGTGTCTTGATGGGATAAGAAATCACTGGTGGAACATACAGGGTTGGGATAAAGTTCGGCACCAAATTAATATCTTTAAAACGAAACGGGCGATATTTTTGAAATTGGGCATCTGAGTGTAATGGACCACAATGCATTTGATGAGCATATTCTCATTGATGAGATACTTCCGGTTGGACCGGAAATGACCATTTTTTTTATTTAAATGGGACACCCAGTATATTTCTACAGATTCTGAAAGAGCACTTTGTTTCGGATCTGTCCATACCAGGTTCCATGTAAAAATTATCTGTAAAAAAAGAAGAATTGAGACAACGGATTCTTGATGAATGTGCCTTAATACATGGAGAAGTCTTGAGAATAGTTACTCAAGAATTTATTAATAGACCATATTGTCAGGAGGTGAATGGTAAGCACTTCGAACATTTAGATTGATTTTTTTTTAATTATTTCTAATAATTTTTTTCTACTAGTAAAAGCTGTATTTCTTCTTTATAGATTTTCATAAAAAATACGTCATGAAAAGCAGAAAGAGTTATCTACTACAAAGTATTTCGTTATATTTCTCACTATTGATACAAATAACAACGATTTATTTATTTGAATGGATTTTTTCTCAAATGTACAAAAGGACTGAATTTCTTCCTTTAACAGAGAATTTTTACATGGAACCTGGTATGGACAGATCCGAAACAAAGTGGTCTTTCAGAATCTGCAGAATACACAGGGTATCCCATTTAAATTAAAAAAAAATTGGTCATTTCCGGTTAAACCGGAAGTATCTCATTAATGCAAATATGATCATCAGATGCATTGTGGTCCATTACACTCAGCTGCCAAATTTCAAAAATATCGCCCGTTTCGTTTTAAAGATATTAATTTGGTGCCGAACTTTATCCCAACCCTGTATGTAACACATCAGGGGTGGTTCTAAAGTTAGTAGGAAAACAAATGTGTTGTTTACCCTGTATAAAATGAAGTACGCTGAGTTTCTTGAAATTCAAAACTGGTGATTGATTAAGGATGAACATACCTTCAATTGAAATGGAAATTCATTCGAATCGGACTTGAAATAACATATATATGAATGAACCAACTTCGACGATTTTTTGGTGGATCGATTTTTTTGCCGGTCAGTGTACGTAATATCCAACAATGTTCTGAAGTATTGCAATAAAACGGTCATGATGCGCCGAATTCAGAGGTCTGTAACTCTGAAATAGGGACCCATTTCAGAAAATAAAAAAAATGGTTCCTCTAAATTTTCTTCTAGAATGTCCTGTTTTATTATGCTGCATATATGTCTGGACACCCTGTATAGCTTATTCTATACCCTGAAAATAATAAAGAGAAGTGTTGTTAGAATTTTCTGAAATCCGCAATGGAGAAGTGAAAACACGTGTTTAAAATAAACTTCCTCTCTCCTCTCTCTTGTACCTCTTCAATCCTGCAACTATCTCGTGCATCCCAGGATATTTATCGGAATCAAAGTTGATGATCATTGACGATCCTATTGCCAAGCCTCTCAGTCGAATAACTGTGTCAGCTATACAAGTAAACAAAGGAAACAATTCAATTCAATGTGAAAACACCTTTATAAATGGTCATTCGGTACTTCGACCGAGTCGATGTACGCGACAATGTAAATTATTCAAGTCACAGGATGTGCCGAGACAGAAATTTTAAGTAATTTCAACTTTCTTATCTAGAAGATGGCCCTGTTCGTTCCAAGAACAAACAAATAATGAGTCGTACTCCGGAAAGGTGTGGAAGTATGTCAGGCATTCAGGAATGTATATCCTAAACGCAGATAGGTCAGGTATAGAGTTTGCGTGAACTTATCCACACTTTTCCAGCCACGGTTTTTGACGTGTATACTGTCGATGTTGGGATAGAGGACAATCGTGCGTCATTTAGCGACAGTGTTGCCAGATGTATCTCATGTATGATAATGAGATTAACTTACACATGGAAAAACACGAACGAGTGATTTGTTTTTTAATATCTAATTACCAATATCTAGAACTTTTTTAGTGTCCGTCGAAATATAAGGGAAAACTTAAAAACTGACCAGCCACGGTTTTAGCGATAACTGTGCAGGGGGTCATCCGGGGGCGGTGCGTTCTCAACAAAATTTTTTTGAATAGTATTTTTGACACAGATATCAAATCTAATGACAGATTTTTTTGGGCGTCCGTAGAAGTACGAGAAAAAAATTAAAAACTGACCAGCCACGGTTTTAGCGATAACTCTGCGGGGGCTTATCCGGGGGCGGTGCATCCTCAAGAAAAATTTTTTTGAATAGTATTTCGAATACAGATATCAAATCTATTGAGACATTTTTTTGGGCGTCCGTCGAAGTACGAGAAAAAAATTAAAAACTGACCAGCCACGGTTTTAGCGATAACTCTGCGGGGGCTTATCCGGGGGCGGTGCATTCTCAACAAAAATTTTTTTGAATAGTATTTTGAACACAGATATAAATCTAGTGAGACATTTTTTTGGGCGTCCGTCGAAGTACGAGAAAAAAATTAAAAACTGACCAGCCACGGTTTTAGCGATAACTTTGCGGGGGCTTATCCGGGGGCGGTGCATTCTCAACAAAAATTTTTTTGAATAGTATTTTTGACACAGATATCAAATCTAATGACAGATTTTTTTGGGCGTCTGTCGAAGTACGAGAAAAAAAATTTAAAACTGACCAGCCACGGTTTTAGCGATAACTCTGCGGGGGCTTATCCGGGGGCGGTGCATTGTCAACAAAAATTTTTTTGAATAGTATTTTTGACACAGATATCAAATCTAATGACAGATTTTTTTGGGCGTCCGTCGAAGTACGAGAAAAAAATTAAAAACTGACCAGCCACGGTTTTAGCGATAACTCTGCGGGGGCTTATCCGGGGGCGGTGCATTCTCAACAAAAATTTTTTTGAATAGTATTTCGAACACAGATATTAAATCTAGTGAGACATTTTTTTGGGCGTCCGTCGAAGTACGAGAAAAAAATTAAAAACTGACCAGCCACGGTTTTAGCGATTACTGTATAGGGGGGTATTTGGGGGCGGTGCGTTCTCAACAAAATTTTTTTTGCATAGTATTTTAAGCATAGATGACGAATCAAACAAGACATTTTTCTTGGATTCGGGTAATGTTTTCGGGTATATCCGGAAAAGTCGCGTCGAAATCAAGGAACATACTTTTTTCCACGTGGCTGGTCAGTTTTTAATTTTTTTCTCGTACTTCGACGGAATCCCAAAAAAATGTCTCACTAGATTTGATATCTGTATTTGAAATACTATTCAAAAAAATTTTTGTTGAGAATGCACCGCCCCCGGATAAGCCCCCGCAGAGTTATCGCTAAAACCGTGGCTGGTCAGTTTTTAATTTTTTTCTCGTACTTCGACGGACGCCCAAAAAAATGTCTCACTAGATTTGATATCTGTGTCAAAAATACTATTCAAAAAAATTTTTGTTGAGAATGCACCGCCCCCGGATAAGCCCCCGCAGAGTTATCGCTAAAACCGTGGCTGGTCAGTTTTTAATTTTTTTCTCGTACTTCGACGGACGCCCAAAAAAATGTCTCACTAGATTTAATATCTGTGTTCGAAATACTATTCAAAAAAATTTTTGTTGAGAATGCACCGCCCCCGGATAAGCCCCCGCAGAGTTATCGCTAAAACCGTGGCTGGTCAGTTTTTAATTTTTTTCTCGTACTTCGACAGACGCCCAAAAAAATGTCTCACTAGATTTGATATCTGTATTCGAAATACTATTCAAAAAATTTTTGTTGAGAATGCACCGCCCCCGGATAACCCCCCACACAGTAATCGCTAAAACCGTGGCTGGTCAGTTTTTAATTTTTTTCTCGTACTTCGACGGACGCCCAAAAAAATGTCTCACTAGATTTGATATCTGTGTCAAAAATACTATTCAAAAATATTTTGTTGAGAATGCACCGCCCCCGGATAACCCCCGCAGAGTTATCGCTAAAACCGTGGCTGGTCAGTTTTTGATTTTTTTCTCGTACTTCGACGGACGCCCAAAAAAATGTCTCACTAGATTTGATATCTGTGTCAAAAATACTATTCAAAAAAATTTTTGTTGAGAATGCACCGCCCCCGGATAAGCCCCCGCAGAGTTATCGCTAAAACCGTGGCTGGTCAGTTTTTAATTATTTTCTCGTACTTCGACGGACGCCCAAAAAAATCTGTCATTAGATTTGATATCTGTGTCAAAAATACTATTCAAAAAAATTTTTGTTGAGAATGCACCGCCCCCGGATAAGCCCCCGTAGAGTTATCGCTAAAACCGTGGCTGGTCAGTTTTAAATTTTTTTCTCGTACTTCGACGGACGCCCAAAAAAATGTCTCACTAGATTTGATATCTGTGTTTGAAATACTATTCAAAAAAATTTTTGTTGAGAATGCACCGCCCCCGGATAACACCCCACACAGTAATCGCTAAAACCGTGGCTGGTCAGTTTTTAATTTTTTTCTCGTACTTCGACGGAAGCCCAAAAAAATGTCTCACTAGATTTGATATCTGTATTCGAAATACTTTTCAAAAAAATTTTTGTTGAGAATGCACCGCCCCCGGATAAGCCCCCGCAGAGTTATCGCTAAAACCGTGGCTGGTCAGTTTTTATTTTTTTCTCGTACTTCGACGGACGCCCAAAAAAATGTCTCACTAGATTTATATCTGTGTTCGAAATACTATTCAAAAAAATTTTTGTTGAGAATGCACCGCCCCCGGATAACCCCCCACACAGTAATCGCTAAAACCGTGGCTGGTCAGTTTTTAATTTTTTTTCTCGTACTTCGACGGACGCCCAAAAAAATGTCTCACTAGATTTGATATCTGTATTCGAAATACTATTCAAAAAATTTTTGTTGAGAATGCACCGCCCCCGGATAAGCCCCCGCAGAGTTATCGCTAAAACCGTGGCTGGTCAGTTTTTAATTTTTTTCTCGTACTTCGACGGACGCCCAAAAAAATGTCTCACTAGATTTGATATCTGTGTCAAAAATACTATTCAAAAAAATTTTTGTTGAGAATGCACCGCCCCCGGATAAGCCCCCGCAGAGTTATCGCTAAAACCGTGGCTGGTCAGTTTTTAATTTTTTTCTCGTACTTCGACGGACGCCCAAAAAAATGTCTCACTAGATTTGATATCTGTGTCAAAAATACTATTCAAAAGAATTTTTGTTGAGAATGCACCGCCCCCGGATAAGCCCCCCGCAGAGTTATCGCTAAAACCGTGGCTGGTCAGTTTTTAAATTTTTTTCTCGTACTTCGACGGACGCCCAAAAAAATGTCTCACTAGATTTGATATCTGTGTCAAAAATACTATTCAAAAAAATTGTTGTTGAGAATGCACCGCCCCCGGATAAGCCCCCGCAGAGTTATCGCTAAAACCGTGGCTGGTCAGTTTTTAATTTTTTTCTCGTACTTCGACGGACGCCCAAAAAAATGTCTCACTAGATTTGATTTCTGTGTTTGAAATACTATTCAAAAAATTTTTGTTGAGAATGCACCGCCCCCGGATAAGCCCCCGCAGAGTTATCGCTAAAACCGTGACTGGTCAGTTTTTAATTTTTTTCTCGTACTTCGACGGACGCCCAAAAAAATCTGTCATTAGATTTGATATCTGTGTCAAAAATACTATTCAAAAAAATTTTTGTTGACAATGCACCGCCCCCGGATAACCCCCCGCAGAGTTATCGCTAAAACCGTGGCTGGTCAGTTTTTAATTTTTTTTCTCGTACTTCGACGGACGCCCAAAAAAATGTCTCACTAGATTTGATTTCTGTGTTTGAAATACTATTCAAAAAAATTTTTGTTGAGAATGCACCGCCCCCGGATAAGCCCCCGCAGAGTTATCGCTAAAACCGTCCGTGACTGGTCAGTTTTTAATTTTTTTCTCGTACTTCGACGGACGCCCAAAAAAATCTGTCATTAGATTTGATATCTGTGTCAAAAATACTATTCAAAAAATTTTTGTTGACAATGCACCGCCCCCGGATAACCCCCCGCAGAGTTATCGCTAAAACCGTGGCTGGTCAGTTTTTAATTTTTTTCTCGTACTTCGACGGACGCCCAAAAAAATGTCTCACTAGATTTGATTTCTGTGTTTGAAATACTATTCAAAAAATATTTTGTTGAGAATGCACCGCCCCCGGATAAGCCCCCGCAGAGTTATCGCTAAAACCGTGGCTGGTCAGTTTTTAATTTTTTTCTCGTACTTCGACGGACGCCCAAAAAAATCTGTCATTAGATTTGATATCTGTGTCAAAAATACTATTCAAAAAAATTTTTGTTGACAATGCACCGCCCCCGGATAACCCCCCGCAGAGTTATCGCTAAAACCGGGCTGGTCAGTTTTTAATTTTTTTTCTCGTACTTCGACGGACGCCCAAAAAAATATCTCACTAGATTTGATTTCTGTGTTTGAAATACTATTCAAAAAATTTTTGTTGAGAATGCACCGCCCCCGGATAAGCCCCCGCAGAGTTATCGCTAAAACCGTGGCTGGTCAGTTTTTAATTTTTTTCTCGTACTTCGACGGACGCCCAAAAAATCTGTCATTAGATTTGATATCTGTGTCAAAAATAATATTCAAAAAAATTTTTGTTGACAATGCACCGCCCCCGGATAACCCCCCGCAGAGTTATCGCTAAAACCGTGGCTGGTCAGTTTTTAATTTTTTTCTCGTACTTCGACGGACGCCCAAAAAAATGTCTCACTAGATTTGATATCTGTATTCGAAATACCATTCAAAAAAATTTTTGTTGAGAATGCACCGCCCCCGGATAACCCCCCACACAGTAATCGCTAAAACCGTGGCTGGTCAGTTTTTAATTTTTTTCTCGTACTTCGACGGACGCCCAAAAAAATGTCTCACTAGATTTGATATCTGTATTCGAAATACTATTCAAAAAAATTTTTGTTGAGAATGCACCGCCCCCGGATAAGCCCCCGCAGAGTTATCGCTAAAACCGTGGCTGGTCAGTTTTTAATTTTTTTCTCGTTCTTCGACGGACGCCCAAAAAAATGTCTCACTAGATTTAATATCTGTGTTCGAAATACCATTCAAAAAAATTTTTGCTGAGAATGCACCGCCCCCGGATAAGCCCCCGCAGAGTTATCGCTAAAACCGTGGCTGGTCAGTTTTTAATTTTTTTCTCGTACTTCGACGGACGCCCAAAAAAATGTCTCAATAGATTTGATATCTGTATTCGAAATACTATTCAAAAAAATTTTTGTTGAGGATGCACCGCCCCCGGATAAGCCCCCGCAGAGTTATCGCTAAAACCGTGGCTGGTCAGTTTTTAATTTTTTTTCTCGTACTTCGACGGACGCCCAAAAAAATCTGTCATTAGATTTGATATCTGTGTCAAAAATACTATTCAAAAAATTTTTGTTGAGAACGCACCGCCCCCGGATGACCCCCTGCACAGTTATCGCTAAAACCGTGGCTGGTCAGTTTTTAAGTTTTCCCTTATATTTCGACGGACACTAAAAAAGTTCTAGATATTGGTAATTAGATATTAAAAAACAAATCACTCGTTCGTGTTTTTCCATGTGTAAGTTAATCTCATTATCATACATGAGATACATCTGGCAACACTGTCGCTAAATGACGCACGATTGTCCTCTATCCCAACATCGACAGTATACACGTCAAAAACCGTGGCTGGAAAAGTGTGGATAAGTTCACGCAAACAGGTATAGAATACTATATTGTTCAGCAAACACGAAATCCTGTGAAGTCGATTCGCTACTGTTGTAAATCTGAAATCATTCACGTCTCTAGTTACTTGTTACTTATTTTCATTCGATATGTTGGTAGTACCGCTCATAGGTCTTACCTACATCATACAGAGAGCGAATGTGAAGACTTTCAAAGTTTTTTTCCACAATTTGTGTAATTTGTGTTGTAATTTAAGGAAAACTGCCTAAGAAAATAACACTATTTCGAACAAATAGATCATTGGAACTATTGGAAGTATAGAAGAATATCTGATTCAACCTATGTTTTTTAAACGATCCTTTTGTGTCTTCCATTGAAACCAGCAACAACAAATTTTCATGGTCCCAGAATAAAAATAAAGAAAATTATTACAAAAATAAGTCGAACGACATAAAAAGTATATTATGGATTGTCGATTGTGTAAATTTATTTTCAGTATACAATATGCGAGCAATATAATCATTACTGTCATACTTTTAATACTTCCATTTAAAAATCTTAAGGTGCTATTCCATTGCGCGAAATTGACTCGCGCAACTATTTCGCGAGGCTGACTCGCGAGTCGCTGTTTCCGACTGATACGTTTACACGACGCGAAAATTTTCGCGAAAACGGGTGAGCCGCCAGTTTTACAGAGACAATCATGGCTTTCGTACCTCCGACTGCAGTCTCAGCATTTGTTTTAATTGTGATGGGTTATGTGAAGAATAAAAATAAAAAAGAACAAAGAAAACATCGATGGGATTTAGTAGCGGAACCCATCGAGGATACGATCAGGAATATTGACGCCAGAAGACTTTGAATACCTCTTATCACAGGTTGATCCTAGATCCTAGAATAAGATGAACATAGGCATCCCACAAAAATCGTAAGGCCTGCTAGAGCTGGATTAGATGAATGCACTCGCCCTGATTCATTTTGACGTTTCCACGACGCGAAATTAATACCGCGAGTGAATTTCGCGCAATGGAACAGCACCTTTAGCGGATTTCATAATATTTATTTGACATATGTTGTAAATTTGAAGAAGGAGCTACTTTTGAGACACTGAATTAAAATCAAAAACTACAGCTGATTTCGTAATACACAAAATTATAAGGGGTGACTCTGAAATGAGTGGTAATTTCATTACATTACGATTAACCCAATAATCACATTAGAAAAAAATTTACATTATCTATTTCTACATCACATTATTTCATAGTTTATAGGATAAGATCTATATTAATAAAACAGGATCTATGGTTACCGTCAAAATGCAATATCTTTCAAACGGCTGCACCAAATTGGATTATTCTTTTTTTGTTGTGGTCATAATTGCTAGGGCAAGGTTCATACAACAAAATATTTCCAAAAAAAATTATTCAGAAAAAAATAAAAGGCTTTCCTTTTTCCTACGACCAATCAAGCAGTCATAGAATACATTTATAGGTTATAATGATTTTGACATTTGGACAAAAGTGAAGTTACATCGAATGAATCTATTTTGGATTGCCTGATGCCCGTTGTAGTCGTTATCTAGGTTATTCATCTATTCTGCAACTAAACGGCTCGATCGAATTGAATGAATTTTTGTTTATGCAGAACAACGTCTGTTGGGTCCGCTAGTTTTGATTAAACTGTGTAATAAGTTAATTCATCAAATGAAATTGTTATACATTGATTATTATTTACTACATTTTACTTTGAATGCTTCGTTTTTTCAGTTGTGAAATCGAGAACTAGCAGAATAAAACATTTACGCTATTCTTTCTGTTAAACTCATAGACAATAACATGTCCTAGAAAAGAATAAACAGAATATAACAAAGAACACATTTGTATGTAAAAAATTCCCACCGAGAATTTTTAAAACATTGTAAGAGTCGAAACAACAACAGAACAAAATTAGGAAGTACCTTCTAGACTAGTCAAATAAGTAACAGGTACGGAAATGAACTCACCTTTCAATATTTTGGGGCTATTTGGAAGTACAAAACAAGAGTAGACAATAGTGTAAAAAATTTGTTATTGTTCTGTGATAAATTCCGGAACTGCTAGGTACTTCCAGCAGAATTCAGGTAGTAAATGATCCTTGCTTGCAATACGAAAATATTTCATTATTCTGATTTCATTGAACGATTTTTCACAGTTACCTAAGAAATATGGAAAAACGAACGAAACTCTTTCTTTTATGAAATGATTCTTCTTCGAAAGGACAAAATCGCTAATTGACGATAGTGATTTCTAAAATGTTCTTTCGAAAGAAACATATAAAATTGGGTTTCATACTAAAACGAATTTGAGCGTCACTTTTTTTGGGTCTTCCATAGGAAACTTTGCGCTTTTAAAATTAATGAAGGTTGATACATCCACCTGCTTGATAAATATTTTTTTGGTTACTGCGATTAAAGTAATTTTATACGACAAATACCAATTATTTAGTTCTTATTTACGGTTAGTGATATGATATAGAGTCTATGAAAGATTCGTAAACGCTGAATGATATTGTTTAATCCATTCCTCTGATATATCATAAGTTCAAATAGACCTTTGTGCTGAATAATAAACAACCTGTTCTCTTGATAATTCCTAAAATGCGAAGTAAGCATAGAAGCAACTGTAACTGCTTGCATACATTGATGGAAAAACGTGATCAATTCACACACAACTCGCTATCAAACAATTTGCAATGTTATCGTTCTGAGAATTTTCAAACAAACCATTCGATTCTTAAATTTTCTGTAACATTTTCAAGGTCAATTATTTCCGTTTGAAAATAATATGTATTTCGAAGCCTAGAAGTAATCAGTAAAATCATAATCATATGACAATCATAATCGTATTCAATGGTTTTTTTTTTAAATAAGTATGCGAAACATACGGGGTTGGCAAGTATGGAACCAAGTAAATCCTTTTTGTACGAAAAAGAACATATTATGAAATTTCACAAGTGAATGCAATGGCGCAAAGCGCATCTGATTCGGCATCTGATGTACAATTTTTTGTTGATAACATTCTATGGAACATACGATGAAATGGAATTAACAGTGATCATAACTGCTTGTGAGTTTTTATTTTTTCCGAGAAAAGTATCGACTATATCGAAATTTTGCAAGAGACTTTCTTCTCCAGAATTGAATGGGAAACCCTCGGGGAAACCAAAGGAGAATTTTATTTTTCGAAAATCTATCCCACAAAAACCATTTTTGAAGGAAAACCATAAGGGGTTGTTATTGTCATCCCCTAATAATAAATTTATGGGATAAAAAAAAATTGTGTGAGTAACATCTTCTTAATGAATCATATTATGTATAGTTTTATGACTCAGTGTTTTTTAGGACTCCTAAAAAATTAAAAACTGTCAACTCGTCAACGCATTTCAAAGGCTATATCTTGGAAGAGAGATCGATATCTAAAAAAATTTATATGAATTACCCCTGCTTATTTTCATCGAGGAATCATCTCCCAAAGTCCCTCACATTTGTTTATATTAGTTTATATTGTATATTAGATATAACAATTGAAAATAAAAAAAAATTAATAAAAATCATCATTTCAATCTGATTTTAGCATTCCTCATGTGTTTCAAAAAGCTTTACAACTACCACCATATCTGCATAACCATTACAATTTTGAGCTTTCATACCGGAGTGAACCTGGCAGACCATTTCTAGCAGACCGTTTGACGGAAAACGCCCGAACGCGCTCCCCAGTGGCGCGCGGTGCGGAAGTATATTTAATGCTGAATGAGGAGGCAGATTTAGATAAATAATGAATATGTTACTCTCGGCTTTGATTTATAGACCAATAAAAAGAGGTTATGAAGGTGTCGACGGTTGGTTATCAGAATGAATTACGACAGATTCGCTATTTCGAGAAGTAAAACATTCAAAAATCCATATCTCCGAAAATATTCGCCGGCGCATAATAAGATTTGGCACGTAGGGTAACAATATATATCATTATTCCCTGAAAATTTCATCCACTTGCAAGGGATCCAGGGGGTTAAAACGCCCCCTTAACATAGAAAAATTAATATCTCCGGAAATATTCGCCGGCGCATAATAAGATTTGGCACGTAGGTTAAAATATTATATCATTATTCCCTGAGAATTTCATCCACTTGCAAAGGGATCCAGGGTGTTAAAACCCCCTTAACATAGAAAAATTCATATCTCCGAAAATATTCGCCGGCGCATAATAAGATTTGGTACGTACGTTACAATATTAATATCATTATTCCCTGAAAATTTCATCCACTTGCAAGGGATCCAGGGGGTTAAAACGCCCCCCTAACATAGAAAAATTCATATCTCCGAAAATATTCGCCGGCGCATAATAAGATTTGGCACGTAGGTTAAAAATATTAATATCATTATTCCCTGAAAATTTCATCCACTTGCAAAGGGATCCAGGGGGTTAAAACGCCCCCTTAACATAGAAAAATTCATATCTCCGAAAATATTCGCCGGCGCATAATAAGATTTGGTACGTACGTTCACAATATTAATATCATTATTCCCTGAAAATTCATTCACTTGCAAAGGGATCCAGGGGGTTAAAACGCCCCCCTTAAATAGAAAAATTCATATCTCCGAAAATATTCGCCGGCGCATAATAAGATTGGGCACGTAGGTTAAAAATATTAATATCATATTCCCTGAAAATTTCATCCACTTGCAAAGGGATCCAGGGGGTTAAAACGCCCCCCTTAACATAGAAAAATTCATATCTCCGAAAATATTCGCCGGCGCATAATAAGATTTGGCACGTAGGTTAACAATATTAATATCATTATTCCCTGAAAATTCATTCACTTGCAAAGGGATCCAGGGGGTTAAAACGCCCCCTTAACATAGAAAAATTCATATCTCCGAAAATATTCGCCGGCGCATAATAAGATTTGGTACGTAGGTTAACAATATTAATATCATTTTCCCTGAAAATTTCATCACTTGCAAGGGATCCAGGGGGTTAAAACGCCCCCCAAAACATAGAAAAATTCATATCTCCGAAAATATTCGCCGCGCGCATAATAAGATTTGGCACGTAGGTTAACAATATTAATATCATTATTCCCTGAAAATTTCATTCACTTGCAAAGGGATCCAGGGGGTTTAAAACGCCCCCCTTAACATAGAAAAATTCATATCCCGAAAATATTCGCCGGCGCATAATAAGATTTGGCACGTAGGTTAACAATATTAGTATCATTATTCCCTGAAAATTTCATCCACTTGCAAAGGGATCCAGGGGGTTTAAACGCCCCCAAAACATTGAAAAATTCATATCTCCGAAAATATTCGCCGGCGCATAATAAGATTTGGTACGTACGTTCACAATAATAATATCATTATTCCCTGAAAATTCATCCACTTGCAAAGGGATCCAGGGGGTTAAAACGCCCCCTTAACATAGAAAAATTCATATCTCCGAAAATATTCGCCGGCGCATAAAAGATTTGGCACGTGGGTTAAAAATATAATATCATTATTCCCTGAAAATTTCATTCACTTGCAGAGGGATCCGGGGGTTAAAACGCCCCCCAAAACATTGAAAAATTCATATCTCCGAAAATATTCGCCGGCGCATAATAAGATTTGGTACGTACGTTCACAATATTAATATCATTATTCCCTGAAAATTTCATCCACTTGCAAAGGGACCCAGGGGTAAACGCCCCCAAAACATTGAAAAATTCATATCTCCGAAAATATTCGCCGGCGCATAATAAGATTTGGTACGTACGTTCACAATATTAATATCATTATTCCCTGAAAATTTCATTTACTTGCAAAGGGATCCAGGGGGTTAAAACGCCCCCAAAACATTGAAAAATTCATATCTCCGAAAATATTCGCCGGCGCATAATAAGATTTGGTACGTACGTTTACAATATTAATATCATTATTCCCTGAAAATTTCATTCACTTGCAAAGGGATCCCGGGGGTTAAAACGCCCCCAAAACATTAAAAAATTCATATCTCCGAAAATATTCGCCGGCGCATAATAATTTGATTTGGTATGTACGTTCACAATATTGATAGCATTATTCCCTGAAAATTTCATTCACTTGCAAGGGATCCAGGGGGTTAAAACGCCCCCCTTACATAGAAAAATTCATATCTCCGAAAATATTCGCCGGCGCCATAATAAGATTTGGTACGTACGTTCACAATATTAATATCATTATTCCCTGAAAATTTCATTTACTTGCAAAGGGATCCAGGGGGTTAAAACGCCCCCCAAAACATTGAAAAATTCATATCTCCGAAAATATTCGCGGCGCATAATAAGATTTGGTTCAGACGTTCACAATATTAATATCATTATTCCCTGAAAATTTCATTCGCTTGCAAAACATTGAAAAATTCCGAAAATATTCGCCGGCGCATAATGAGATTTGGCACGTAAGTTAACATAACAATAAGGGTTTAATTTTAAGAACACTCATTCTATAAGTTCGAAGCTGGCTCAGAATTGGGAGGAATTAATTTATTTATCGCACCTTGTATATCTCTGAAATGAGAAAAGGGTGATTGTTCAAAATTGGGGTCTAAATTAGTGTTAAATTAATGCTTTATTTTTACATATTTTTTTCTCGATGACATATCCACTACTATTGCTGTTTACAGAAGGATGCAAATTCTGAAAATAGGGTACAAAATTAGTGTTTAATTAGTTATTATTATCAAAAATTTTTTCGAAAATCGAAGGTGGTTCTGTTGCCTTACCGATGTCCTTTGGGCTACAGCCCATTCAGCCCAGAATATTTTGTTGACCTGGCTGTGACGTAAACATTCGTAACTTTTCAACAGCTGGATAAGAAAGTGAAATCTACAACTTGGTAGGTCTGAACTTGCATTTTGGTAACCAAAATTTTGAAAACATGGCTTCAAGCTCAAGAAATTTTATTATGTCTATTAGATCGGACCAACACAAAGAAAGTTATTGGCTCAATGCAAGGAGATTAAGAAAATATATATAATTACCTTGTTTGTGGGCACATTCACATTCACATAACTTTCACTTTCACAAATAACTTCCAATTGAACTGATGTCACTATTTGCACATTTGTTTTAACCCCCTGGATCCCTTTGCAAGTGAATGAAATTTTCAGGGAATAATGATATTAATATTGTGAACGTACGTACCAAATCTTATTATGCGCCGGCGAATATTTTCGGAGATATGAATTTTTCAATGTTTTGGGGGCGTTTTAACCCCTGGATCCCTTTGCAAGTGAATGAAATTTTCAGGGAATAATGATATTAATATGTAAACGTACGTACCAAATCTTATTATGCGCCGGCGAATATTTTCGGAGATATGAATTTTCATGTTTTGGGGGGCGTTTTAACCCCCTGGATCCCTTTGCAAGTAAATGAATTTTCAGGGAATAATGATATTAATATTGTGAACGTACGTACCAAATCTTATTATGCGCCGGCGATATTTCGGAGATATGAATTTTTCTATGTTAAGGGGGGCGTTTTAACCCCCTGGATCCCTTTGCAAGTGAATGAAATTTTCAGGGAATAATGCTATCAATATTGTGAACGTACATACCAAATCTTATTATGCGCCGGCGAATATTTTCGGAGATATGAATTTATTAATGTTTTGGGGGCGTTTTAACCCCCGGGATCCCTTTGCAAGTGAATGAAATTTTCAGGGAATAATGATATTAATATTGTAAACGTACGTACCAAATCTTATTATGCGCCGGCGAATATTTTCGGAGATATGAATTATTCAATGTTTTGGGGGGCGTTTTAACCCCTGGATCCCTTTGCAAGTGAATCAAATTTTCAGGGAATAATGTTATTAATACTTTTAACCTACGTACCAAATTTTATTATGCGCGGCGAGTATTTTCGGAGATATGAATTTTTCTATGTTAAGGGGGGCGTTTTTACCCCCTGGATCCCTTTGCAAGTGGATGAAATTTTCAGGGAATAATGATATTAATATTGTTAACCTACGTGCCAAATCTTATTATGCGCCGGCGAATATTTTCGGAGATATGAATTTTTCCATGTTAAGGGGGGCGTTTTAACCCCCTGGATCCCTTTGCAAGTGAATGAAATTTTCAGGGAATAATGTTATTAATATTTTAACTTCCGTACCAAATTTTATTATGCGCCGGCGAATATTTTCGGAGATATGAATTTTTCTATGTTAAGGGGGGCGTTTTAACCCCCTGGATCCATTTACAAGTGGATGAAATTTTCAGGAAATAATGATATTGATATTGTTAACCTACGTGCCAAATCTTATTATGCGCCGGCGAATATTTTCGGAGATATGAATTTTTCCATGTTAAGGGGGGCGTTTTAACCCCCGGGATCCCTTTGCAAGTGAATGAAATTTTCAGTGAATAATGATATTAATATTGTGAACGTACGTACCAAATCTTATTATGCGCCGGCGAATATTTTCGGAGATATGAATTTTTCAATGTTTTGGGGGGCGTTTTAACCCCCTGGATCCCTTTGCAAGTGAATCAAATTTTCAGGGAATAATGTTATTAATACTTTTAACCTACGTACCAAATTTTATTATGCGCCGGCGAGTATTTTCGGAGATATGAATTTTTCTATGTTAAGGGGGGCGTTTTTACCCCCTGGATCCCTTTGCAAGTGGATGAAATTTTCAGGGAATAATGATATTAATATTGTTAACCTACGTGCCAAAGTATTATGCGCCGGCGAATATTTTCGGAGATATGAATTTTTCCATGTTAAGGGGGGCGTTTTAACCCCCTGGATCCCTTTGCAAGTGAATGAAATTTTCAGGGAATAATGATATTATTATTGTGAACGTACGTACCAAATCTTATTATGCGCCGGCGAATATTTTCGGAGATATGATTTTTCTTTTAAGGGGGGCGTTTTAACCCCCTGGATCCCTTTGCAAGTGGATGAAATTTTCAGGGAATAATGATATTAATATTGTTCACCTACGTGCCAAATCTTATTATGCGCCGGCGAATATTTTCGGAGATATGAATTTTCCTATGTTAAGGGGGGCGTTTTAACCCCCTGATCCCTTTGCAAGTGAATGAAATTTTCAGGGAATAATGATATTAATATTGTGAACGTACGTACCAAATCTTATTATGCGCCGGCGAATATTTTCGGAGATATGAATTTTTCTATGTTAAGGGGGGCGTTTTAACCCCCTGGATCCCTTTGCAAGTGAATGAAATTTTCAGGGAATAATGATATTATTATTGTGAACCTACGTGCCAAATCTTATTATGCGCCGGCGAATATTTTCGGAGATATGAATTTTTCCATGTTAAGGGGGCGTTTTAACCCCCCCCCTGGATCCCGTTGCAAGTGAATGAAATTTTCAGGGAATAATGTTATTAATACTTTTAACCTACGTACCAAATTTTATTATGCGCCGGCGAGTATTTTCGGAGATATGAATTTTTCTATGTTAAGGGGGCGTTTTAACCCCCTGGATCCCTTTGCAAGTGGATGAAATTTTCAGGGAATAATGATATTAATATTGTTAACCTACGTGCCAAATCTTATTATGCGCCGGCGAATATTTTCGGAGATATGGATTTTTGAATGTTTTACTTCTCGAAATAGCGAATCTGTTGTAATTTATTCTGATAACCAACCGTCGACACCTTCATAACCTCTTTTTATTGGTCTATAAATCAAAGCCGAGAGTAACATATTCATTATTTATCTAAATCTGCCTCATTTCAGCATTAAATATACTTCCGCACCGCGCGCCACTGGGGAGCGCGTTCGGGCGTTTCCGTCAAACGGTCTGCTAGAAATGGTCTGCCAAGTTCACTCCGGTAGCTTTCATTAGTGTCATTACTTAATTCATACACATCGTATTCAACTGCTCAAGAATTTCATCGTTTTTATGAGCACCTGCGTGTTAAACTCCTTCGAAGGTTTCTTCTCATTGTAATGCGATGTTAATTATTATTGTTTTGAATCCTATGAACGTACCTGATTTACTCACTCAGCCTTGTAATTTTTATGCTGATTTTAACATAGGTAGGTATTATTATTCAGTATGCAAGTAACGATTAAAGTATACAAAATATTTTACATAGTTATGAACAAGTTTCAATAAGACAAAACTTGAATATTAATTAATTATAAAGAGGAAATGGAAATGTACTTTTGCATAGCTCGATTGATTGAATTTAGGTGGTAACGTTATTTTCGGTTTGAACTTACAGCCTCATTAAAACAAGTTATGATCGTGTTTTTGAAAAATAACGTATGTTGAGGTACACCACTGGACGAGATCATTATTTTGTGATATATGTTCAACATTCTTCTTTCTTCAACATTCGCCACTGGAAGAGTGACTTAATATGTACATTATTACACTCTAAGAAATTTTTGAACACCAGCCAACACCCGCTGACACCAGCCGTATTTCCTCAGAGGTCCTGATTTTTTGGTGTTATTTCGCACCTGCTAAAATAACACCGACGTTCAATAATTTTCTGGTGTGTTTCATGATTTCAAAGGAGTTGCTTTTTCATATAAATAAATCAACTTTGACACTGAAGCGAGTGTTATTTTCATTCGTTCTTTGCGACTTGCACTTGTTTGGTGTTAAATAACACTAGAGCGGTGTGATCTTAAACGATCATCCAGTGTGTTTTGACACTGACTCAGTTATTTTTCACAATTTATAGTGTGAAATACTATACGAGTTAGATCGGTTTCGGTGTGAAATCGCACCGTTTCAGTCTTAATTTGCACTAGCTTAGTGAGGTTGCAATAAACTGTTCGGTGTTATTTAGCACTGAATTAGTTGAGATGAGAAATGACAAATTTATATATCTGAAAATAAAAAATGCAATTCAGTGATTTGAATATCAGATATTTGATAAATAGGTTCTTACGAAGCTAAAATCATAATGCATCATGAACCATAAACTATTAATTATTATTTAGCTAGGTACTTACTCCCTACCTCAATCTTTTGTTCTGCAATTGTTATTCCTTAAAATTTTTTTAGTGTATTCGTTTGCTGTGCAGGTTTTTGAAATAATTCAATTTATTTGAATTCATTCACAATGAAGATTACAACAATATTGTTGCCAAATCAAAAAACATTTTTCTGTAGATGAAATATATTTCTTTGCACTGATAATACATAATGAACAGATAGATATGTACTGATGGTAGACCAAGTGAGGGGTTGACAGTAGAGGTATCTTCCAAAAACACCAAAGGGAGGTTTTCAACTAGCTTAAAAAAGATTAGATATAAGCATTTATTATATAAAGGGAAGTAAATTTGTACATCGTATCTTCTCAATAGCATTGAAGTGATTCAGCAATATCTATTTCGGTCAATTGAAAATATGGGTAAATAATCTCAACAGAAGTCACTATAAATATTTCCACCGTATAACCTAATCAGGTATATTATACAAAAAGAAAAGTTTCAACGATTGTAAAAACTGAAGGAAGTTACCTGAATCAGTTTAAGTTCAAATTCGTGGTACTTACTTTCAAACAGTATTGATTTTCTCCTCGAATCATCATCCAAAACTTTTCTCTGTATCCAAAACAAATTTTCACGCATTTCACTTTTTCCACCTCAATCAATTTCACACTTTCGATTCATCATCACAAAGGCGCATACAAGAAACAGAGATAGATAAGAAGGTGCAATCATTCGCAAGTCCTGTTTTGACTATGCTGAGAACTCTTTGTAGAGCGCCCCCAAAATTGGAACTATTGCTATTAGCATTGTTGCCAAAGTTATTCGACTGAAATAATCAGTTCATCAGACACCATGGTTCTAACTGTGTGACCGCTCATAATTGGCAATATCTGACAACCATGTAAAAATACTGAAGTAAACGTATGGTTTTTCATATTTTTGGTGTGTATTTTGATTCAGTTGGTGTGAATTTTGAAACATGATTTGGCCGAAAAACACTTCCAGGTGCTTTTTTTGTTTCTACAAGATTCAGAAGTAACACCTGATCATTTCTGTGAAATTATTATTTGAAACATCAAACATGCAGTGTATATTTTCACGCAAGAGATGATTTTTTGATTTATGGAGCATTTGTTGTTAGATTGGTGTTATAGCTTGATAAACACAGTGTGTTTTCAAATATTTTTCTATTCATTCTTGATTTTGTTTCTGTTTATGATAATGTGTTTCATGAATGACACCACTTAACACTATATTCTCATAATTTCGATAAAAATGATAAAATTGTGACATAAAAAGGAAAAAATATGCTTGATAGTTTGGTATTAGCATTTACACCGGGATTTTTTTTAGAGTGTATACATTGTACCTAAAATGAAAAATCAACATCGTCCAGTCTCGGCCTTTGATTCAGCTATAAAGCGTAAGTAGAACAAAAAAGTTTAGGAAGTACTCGTAATTTCAAATAAATGTAATCATTGAGAAATACAATGAAATATCTACTTTTTTAATGACATATTTCGAAAGTAAACTAGGACATTAAACCAATAATAGAGTTTTGAAATTTGATATCAATAATATTCATTCGATAAGCAAAACTTATAGTCCTTTTTAAAATACCCTTGTTAACTTTGGTTGACTGGAGAATATCATACCACAATCAGGCGTTTTTTCCTGTCATAGAAACGTTTTCGTTGACATGATATTTGATACTTTTTGGGATCTTTTGTGATGAGTTTTGAAGGTGTTGAGTTAAACTTTCATAAATATGACTTGTCCCTCTGAACTGAAGTATTGAATACATTCGACTGCACGTCAAATAAGTCGGGAATATTGAGAATAACATCGACACAAATTTGCCTTTTTCTTCGACAATCAAACTTGTCGGTGTTATTATCAACATTTTTAACTCAACACCTTCACAACTCATCATAAAAGATCCCAAAAAGTATCAAATATCATGTCGACGAAAACGATTCTATGACAGAGAAAAAGACCTGATTGTGGTATGATATTCTCCAGTCAACCAAAGTTAACAAGGGTATTTTAAAAAAGACTATAAGTTGTACTTATCTGATGAATATACTTGATATCAAATTTCAAAACTCTAATATAGGTTTAATGATAAGTCCTAGTATACTTCCGAAATATGTTAATAACAAAAATAGATATCTCATTCTATCTCTCAATGAGTTATATTTATTCGCAAAGAAAGAAATTAATTCTTAAACTTTTTTTGTACTACCTATCAAAGGCTTCAAAGTCAGAACGAATTCCATACCAATTTGTTTGGTATTATGGTATTATGTTTACAACAACATTATAATCATACGATAATGAGTGTTTTATTAGCTATAATTAACACACAAAAGGGTTTAATCATGTTATGATTGGAGATGTCATCAATAAACGATTTTATCTTTTTTATGGAATATACAAGAAGCGTTGGAATGGATGCACATGGAAATATTTACGGTAGTGAATACATAGGTCGAAATCAATTATTCAAGAATATGGCAATAAAGTGTTATCAAATAATAATTACAGCACGATATTAATCCCATAAAAAATGTAGATTAACAGGAGAATATTCTTTAATGGGACACTTCAGATAGATCCGATAGTTCTCAAAATATATTCGGTAACACTTTCGAGCGATCATTTATAATTCGAATGAACTTAAAACTATTGGTTGACACTGTTAACGAGCTGTGAAAATTCAACAAAATGGTCTTTTCTACAATTCGTAGCTCATTCTTGCCGATACAAAGATCTGAATGGATGAAAAAAAACTATCAAATATAGAAATGTACTATTTTCTATTTTTCAGTTCTTCCTCAACAATTCCATCCACAAAAAATATTTATCTTTAATACAAGTGCAGATGGCAGTCGACCACAAGTTTATGAATGAACCAATTCTTGTTAGAGTTTCATACATAACTTTCTTTATTTCACTGAACTTCTTGAATAAAAGTTTTATGCGTTCACGTTCAACTGCAAGATGAATCCAAGGAATTTCAGTTCAAAATAATAAATAATAAACATTTGAAGAATTCATATACAGGATAATAGCGAATATAACAATAAAATTTCTGGAAACAATGGTTTCATATCTACAGGTATTTGACCTTCAACATGAAAATACGTTGAGAGTTTTCACGTACACTATTTACAGTGTTGTGAAAAATATGATTTTTCCGTTATTTTCAGAACTAATATCAAAATTCTCATTGAGAAATTATTATTATTATACAAGGTGATTCATAAGTAAATGGATGGGCAATGATGGATACACAATACTGATATGAATCAGGACAACTTATGTTCAAAGGTACTAAGTGTCAGTTGCAGGAACGTCCATTAAAATTTAAAGGTCCATTAAATTCTTAATCCTCCATTATTACAAGGAACTAATGGAGGATTAAGGGTTTAATGGACCTTTAAATTTTAATAGACGTTCCTGCAACTGAGCATATGTCTCTTTATTATCAAGGTACACAGTGTTTTATTGATTCTGTCACTTTCTTTAATTACCCATAACTTGCGAATCCGGAATCAGCATATATTTCGATGATATTTGGTTAGTTTATTCTCTACAACAAACTAGTTCATACAGATATAGTAATAATTGGTTAATTTTCATATCCAGCCCACCAAAATGTCTTGAACTTGATGAGATATTCGAAAAACGGAGAAAAATTGAAGGAAACAAGAAATATCTCGCACTTGCGCATGCGGTTCAAATACTCAATAAAACTAGTCAAATTTGAATATTCAAACGATACAGTAGCCAAAATTTAAAAAACGCCTTTTTATTCGCTATTTATAAACTTACCAATTTAATTGAAATTTTTTGGGGACAAACTGATAGATTTATTAACACTGAAAACAACAATATGGTTCAGAGATTCTATTTATTCCGAGATTCATTCTATCTATTGAAGAACTCAACCGACCTACCCTAAAAATTTGAGTCCACACCATTGTGTTTAAGACCCATTCAAAATTCTAAACTTACAGACATAAATATGACATAACTGAAGCCGTTTTCGGAACTTACTCAGGGTTACTAACTCGATACATTGGGTCACGTGACGAATCTACTCGGACGACGGACCCGGGTTCTAAGTTTACGAACACATCAGGTTTAGGATAGGAAGTGACAGTCGTATCAATAACATAACCAAATATTTTATGGATTTATTTTTTCAGTTCCAGTTTATTTTCGGATTGTCTCTAGCTTTGCTTGCATTTATTGGTCGATTTATTGGCTCTTGTAAAATATTTATTATAATTTCTGGTGTCCCCTCGCATGTTCAATGTTATCTTTGAGTACCTATGTTAAATAGGTGAAGAAGGCTGTAGCTTTAACGCAGAAGGATCCGCATACAAAGTTATGGAGAAGTTGTTTCACATTATTTTCTCGGCTCATGGAACCACACATTTCACATTGAGCAAAATTCTCCTCTCTTTCCATAATTTTTAGGAATAGATTATATGAAATTACTAAGAAAATGGTAGAAGACTTATTCACGTCTTTTTCAAATACAAAATTGTACTTCAGTGTGCATGCGGTGATTCTACGACCCTGCTCTCGTGTAGGGTTACGATAGATCAACCTGAGTCAGTGATTGAGTTAATAGCACCGTACTTTGCGAACACGGGTTGGATGTTCAGATTAGGTGAACGAACGCGAAGGTTAGGGATCGAGTTAACCCGAGTAAGTATCCGAAAACGCCTTATGACACGATGTTCCTCTAAAAGGGATTTTCCAGAGGATAACAAAGAAGTTAGGATGGGATTTTCAAAAACAATGTACTGCGAATCTACCTGTTGCGATGCAATTTAAATTTCAAATGTGAAAAAAATTATGAGCAAATAAAATAATAATAAATAAAATAAATAAGCTAATGTTATAACAGTCCGAGGATACAGCCTGTATATATTCTCCCCATATGCTTCCTGGATACAAACCGGTTTGATGAAAAGGCAACACAAAATGCCCTATCTGCACTTTTCCCTGAATAATTGCAACAAAGCACAGAGGTCAAAAAAGGACCACAACCAAAAAAGTATTTGATACATACAACCATACAGTAAGCCAAATACGAGTTCAAGAATCGGCAAGTGAAGTAGGTCGTTGCATATTTGGAAGCATTATAAATTATGGTCTTTAAAAAGACCAGAAACGAACAAGAATTTCAATCGATATACCAACAACAAATCCAATGCTAAAGTAGTTGGACTCGTTTTAGGAGGCTGTTTAGAATGAGTCACTAAGCAAGTCTCTCGCTTTTAAATTTCACAATGATTTCACTCATTCATAAAAGAAACTTTTACTGCTGTGAGAAAATCCAGCATTATGTTAAACTTTTGAAGTTTTGAAGCCGTCATTGAACTGAACGACGGACTATAACATGTTATGTTCTTACTTTTTCGAACGTTAATGAAGGAAGTTTCTCGGAATTCAAATTAATTCAGAATTTTTCAAAAGATGGAGAGGTTGTTCTCAGTTCATTTAGTTTATCGATATATATATATATACAGGGTGTCTCATTACTCGACGTCAACCCGGAACCGGTGAAAAGGCAAGTAATGCTGGTTGTCAGAAAAATATAAAAAAAATCTAAGTTGCATGATTTTAAAATAATGGGCATTAAAAAAACACGCAAAATTCCACACCCTGTGACAGTCTTTTCGCTCCTGTTGCCACAAATATCAACTTTTTTCTTTGCTGTGTAACCTTGAATAATGCTTGTCTAAACTGTAATCAAAATTTTGATACCAGCTGCTCTAGGTTTCATAAAAAATAGGGCTTACTTCTCGGAAAAAAATTCGAAATAAACAATTGCCTAGTTTCGACTGACTGTATTGAAACAAAAATGTACTACGTAGGTTTGGCATGTTTTTTCAAAAGTTGGCGCATTTAGTGAGGATTCCAAAATGGTATAATACTTGTTTAATTGTAGCTGCCGTAGTTCAAATTTATTTTCGATTGCCTTTGAATACACTTTTTCGTTAACTGCTTCCCAGTAATAGAGTCCAATGGGTTCAAGTCCGGTAAACGGGCCGGCCACGAGATTGGACCAGAAAGTCCGATCGATCTTCCGGGAAAAAATGTTACGAGAAAAAAAAATTTCCTGAGAAATTTCTCAGGAAAAATTATTTTCTCTGGAATTTTTTTTTTCTGATAACATTTTTTCCCGGAAGATGGATCGGACTTTCTGGTCCAATCTCGTGGCCGGCCCGTTCACCGGACTTGAATCCATTGGACTCTATTACTGGGAAGCAGTTAACGAAAAAGTGTATTCAAAGGCAATCGAAAATAAATTTGAACAGCTACAAGTAAACAAGTATTATACCATTTTGGAATCCTCACTAAATGCGCCAACTTTTGAAAAAACATGCCAAACCTACGTAGTACATTTTTTTTTCAATACAGTCAATTGAAAATAGGCAATTGTTTATTTCGAATTTTTTTTCGAGAAGTAAGCCCTATTTTTATGAAACCTAGATCAGCTGGTATCAAAATTTTGATTACAGTTTAGACAATCATTATTCAAGGTTACACAGCAAAAAAAATTGGAAAAAGTTGATATTTGTGGCAACAGGAGCGAAAAGACTGTCACAGGGTGTGGAATTTTGCGTGTTTTTTTAAATGCGCATTATTTTAAAATCATGCAACTTAGATTTTTTTTTAATTTTTCTGATAACCAGCATTACTTGCCTTTTCACCCGGTTCCGGGTTGACGTCGAGTAATGGGACACCCTGTATATTATGATGTGTATAATAATCTCTTGATAAATATCAAATCGGTATAGGTTAGGCAAATTTTTCAGCTAGTTTTTATGTGAAAACGTTTATATTCATGCAAAACCATGGAATTGTTACGAGTTGGTACCGTATATCGATTCGATTCACGAATCTGAACTCTACATGTAACATTCGTGTTTCGCACGAAATTATGAAATCAGAATCAGGAAGCCATATTCAGGTGTCTACTTTTAAAGTTGCCAAACTTCAAGGGGTGACCCATACGAATGATTAGCAACAAAAAAACACATGTTCGAAATGTTAGCGGTTATTCTTCAATTCAACATTTTAAGATTTACGAGATATTTCGCGTTTTTCTCTAAAATGATCATTATTCAGTTTTCCTTGTTGTCTCATCAAATTTGACCACATATTCGGAAAGAGCAATAAATTTGCCACAGATACGGTCAGATGGCCAGCTGACGCCTTTGGACTTTGCAGAGTGCAGATTCAGTACGAAAACGATGTGTCAAATGTATTGAAGAAGGTTAAGTTTTTTGTTATTATTTTGATTCAAGATGAATTAATTGATTTCTATCACGAAGAGCTTCGAAATAGAGCAAATTTAGATTTGGAATTTTTATACTATTTCGCTGTTATCATGTTAGCCATGACATTATGGCGGGCAATGAGCACCTAGCACAAAAGATTATATGTCATTCGAAAGTACACAGAATGAGGTTATTTTTACTGAAAAGAAAAGGTATGCATAATTATTGATATTCACGAAAAAACAGTTGTAAAAATAGGACTAATTATGTTAACTTCAGAATGGTGATATTCGTCTCCTTACCAGACCCACAATAAGAGTTCATCGGCACACAGACTCTCTTGTCTTGTAGAAAATGTATTGCCCATTCCAAATATGTGATCAAATTTGATGAGACCACAAAAAACTGATTAATGATCATTTTAGAGAAAAAAACTTGAAATATTTTGTGAAATGAAGAAATGTTAAATTGAAGAATAACCATCAACATTTCGACCATGTCTTATATGACATTTTTTGTTGCAAATTGCTTGTATAATCACCCCCAGTTTGGACACTTCAAAAAGTAGACACACGGTAATTCTGTTTTACAATAGGTTGATTAGAACGCCATTCGAAATTCAAAATTTTGCATTTTTGCGTGCTTGTTTTCATAAAAAAGCGTGCCATATTTTCGCAATAATGACTCAGTCGAACTCATTGTTGAACAAGTCAAAGTCATATGCTCGGTTATATGTAATCATATCGAGAATCATATTCTATACATCCAAATTTTGAATAATTGAAAAAAATACGATTTGGTTGTCAGGGGCACTTCAAGATTCCATAAGCTACTCGATCACCAAATTTTTCGAACACAATTAGGTATCAGATGTTGATGAAAAAGAAGGTTCACAGTATTGCATCAATTAGCAAAAATCGGGACAAAAATATATCATCCATCGAGTGGATTCAACCGAAATTTAAAAAAAACGGTAATCCAAAATATTGCATGAAAAGAGGAAAGAAATGAAACAATTTAAAGCTAATTTAAATCTATAAAACAAAATAGGATATCGTTGGCATAATGAATGATGAATAAGCAGTGTGATTCGAGAATATTAAATGCATTTAAATGCAAGCGTAAAACCTCTGAATGTTCTTTTCTTTTTCTCATTACTTTATCGTCAACAAAATGTCTTGTACATAGTCATAAGTCTGTAGGACAGTCGATTCCTCCAGTCCTCCACGATAGCAAGATTTAAGTTTTCAGGAAAAGTTTTAAGTAGGTATGTAAAGAAACTTGGTTAAAATGAGGTCTGGTGTCAAGAATCAAGAGGGAGATATTAATGAAAAACTTCTAACAATAGCCATATTATTTCTTCGATATTTTAAACGAGGGTATAACATTTTTTTAAATACGAATGAAAGATTATACATTCAGATTATCTAGGGCTTATTCTACTAATTATTGAACTAAATCGGAAAAATTTCAAATGAATGTTCTGTTAGGCGTAACAGGTAGATCAATAACTTCAATATTTTTCATTTGTCGTCTTCCTTGTTGAATACTTTAATTTGTTGAACAGTCTTTGCTTATTCAAAAAATCTTGTCATTCTTATTCATAAAGACAGGTACAACTGAATGGATGGGCCATAAATCAACATCCTCAAAAGTTCACCGACCAGGTACTTCAAGGGCTTTTAGTCACTTGGCAGCACAATCTCAGTTCTAATCTTTCTTCAAAGTGGATGAAAAAGTTCGGAAATTCCAAGAAACGGAATGTTGAAATTCCGTTCGAATACGAATAGATAGATATCCATGAACTATCGGCGTCAGAAACAGGCGAATAAAAGTTTGTAATTTACAAAGATGCCCAATAGGTATTTAATATTTTATTCGATTAGAAGGTACTAAATTCGTTCCGAAAGAAAGTTAACATTCGATTAGAATAAGTTCCTCAAACAACCAAGCAAAAAGCAACAAACAAACAAATGGAATCTTATGTATCAATAAACAGGTACCTAGGTATTATTTGATAAATATTTCGTTCCACGGTTAAATCCGTCATCTGAATACCTCGGCATCTTTGCAAAGGTCCTACGCTCATGACCCAACTCATGCCATTCCCAAAGAAACCGCTAGAAATGTGACCATTCAAGATTTCAAGAGAGAATTACGTACCTACGTCTACCTCATCTCTCCTACCTGTTAACCACTACGTAACGTTTAAAGTTCTCCGAATCATAGTGGCATTAGTCATCTTCAAACAGAGGATGATATTATCCAGGATCTCAGGTATTAATACGAAATTCGCAACGTTTTTTTCGGAAAATTTGTTTACGACTTACCTGGTAATTGAACACCTAAGATAGTGCAGTCGGAATAACACAATTCACAGACATCACACTTTACACAAGAACGTCCAAAACAGGTTTCAAATCACTGCACTCCACAGTTTAGTCAAACTTTATAACATTCGTAAGTTTATGCGTTTTTTGAAATCTTTGTTGTCATGGAAATGAAGTATATTTAGATAAACGAAGCGACATACAAACTTCAACCACACAAACGCGTATAGTACTCGCAACTCGCAAACAATCAAAACATTCGAAGTTACGAACGAGAACTTTTCGATATTGCGCATTGGTTCGCGCAGTGGCATAACCAAACTTCGTTGTTGAAGAATGAAAAGAACATGAATGAGGACTCCGTTGATAAATTCCGCCATCTATACGCCAACATGTGAAGTATGGGCAGATAACTTTATATTTAAGTTAAGGCGTCATCTATTGTAATCTATTCCAATCAACCTACAACAAGCAGGAAACTACGGTGGCAACATTCTCGAAGGAAATGAAGGAAACTGTAATTTTAAGTTAGCTTGAGCGGACATCTATTATGTGTATATCATAACAGTGCCATAAAGCTGTAGTATGTATAGAAGTCTATAAATAATATGATTACTCTTATCTATTCTCTCCATAGATGGCACAATCAGTATTCTTTCAAATTACAGCTATTGCTATACACAGTGGCGTAACTACAGAGTGGCAGGGGTGGCAAAATGCCCCGGCCCAAGGGGCCACGAGCCCTAAAATATTTTTTTACACTGTACCTAAGTATTTTATTTTAGTTGAGAAGTCTATTTTCATAAGTTCTGCACAAAATCCAAAGTGAGACAACTAAAGACCATAATACAATTTTTAGTTCATCGTTAAGCATTTCAACCAACCTAAATAAAAGGATGTTGATTCATTTTTAGAGATTTACACGTTACCCGTGACGAATAATCATTGTAAATGTATGCAGCTAGCGAATAGATAATGAATGCTTCGAGATATTATGTTCTATGGATGAATGTGAACTCTCCAATACAACATATACGGGGTCTTTATAAATGATTGTAACATCGTAGGTTGCCTTGGGATTATTTTATCTCACCTTTTCTCAAAAATTCTCTACAAATTCATAATTCCAGTCACATTATTCAATTTCCTTCGAAATTACCAGCCTAAACTCAAAGTATCGTTTGTTTAAATTAAAGTTTACATCAGGATATAAATATTTATAATAGTCCAACGCCAACTGCGCTGTTATAATCATTTATAGAGACCCTGTACAACGTGTAATTGAGTACGCTGAAGTTCATTAAAAATACTGAGTACAACGTGACGATTTTAACTGATAGGGCCCCATCAAAAGATTTTGCCTCGGGCCCCAGATGTTATAGTTACGCCACTGGCTATACAGGTGTTTTTTGAATATAGGTCTAATTTTTAACGAGATGAAACTTACCAAACTAAAAAATAACATCAAAAATCTCATGTTAAAATACTCCCCAGATAAAGAGTACAGGGTATCCCAATTTGGGCACTTTTACGGGATATCTCCGTTATTTTTAACGTTAGCGGTATACGGTTTTCGCGACAGTGTGCTACTTTTTTGTGAAACTAAAGATGGCGCAATCAGTTTTTGCATAGCCCTCTTAGTTTTTGCTATACAGGGAGGAAATGAGAAGTTTCACTTTTTAATCACCCCCTTTATCTCAGTTGTGCTTAAACTTGGAGAAATGGTTGAAACGCATTCCTATAGATTTTTTTCCGTAGAATCCAGTGGCGTAGTCAGTTTTTCAATTAAACTTTCCGTTTTTGAGTAATTGAGCAAACATATGTTTTTTAAATTGGACACCCTGTATATTATTTTTATTCTTATTAAGCACAATCTCAGCTTTTCAAAAACATATCATTTCATGCATTTATTTTCAAAACCAAGCTCAGAATTCAAAATTTTGTAATTCAATTGTAATTCAACTAAGTAGAAGACTGTTGATCAAAAACAAATAATAAATGTCGGTTGTTTTAAAACTAATTAAAAGTATACAGTTCCCTCAGTTTTTATTATTTATTATATTATATTAATGATTCAGTTTTAAGTTTTTCTCATTATATGGCTGCTCACGAAAATTACGAGAAATATGACATGCTTGTTTGTTTCATCCAAAGCAATGAAAATTGCCAAGAAGCATCGGAACTTTACTTTCAAAGGTAACCTTTAGGAGCGCTATGGTTACGTTCTAATCTTATTTGTTTTTTTAAATATTAGATATCCAGAGAGAAGACAACCTTTTCATGACATATTTGCCAGCCTTAAATTAAATTTGATTGAAAACGGATTATTCACTAAGCCCTATCCAAAAATACAAGAAAGAAGAGAGAGAGATAAACGAAACCAATTTATTGGGTTATGTAGAAGCAACCCCATCATCGTCGTAACCAGATAGAGGAAGCAACTGGCGTGTCAAAATCCAATGCCCAAAGAATAAAAAAAAATAAGTGGGTATCATCCGTATATAAATTTCATATAGTTCAACATTTACACCCCGGTGATGCCGAGCGCCGATTGGTGTTTTGCCAATGGTATTTACAGCAAATCCGTACCAATGACACCTTTGGGAGACTTGTTATCTGGTCTGATGAATGCTTCTTTTTAAGTGCTGGAATCCTTAATCGACATAATTCAAGAACCAGGTCTAGTGAAAATCATCATTTAATTTTTGAGAGGGCACAACATGGACGCTTTGGGGTTGGGGTATCTTGTTTTATTTTGGGGAGACGAATAGCTTATCGAATTTTTGAAGGGGTCTTACAGCTCGCCGATATCAAGAAATCCTTGAGGAAGTTATTCCAGAGTTGATGGACAATGTTCCGTTGGCCCATTACGGTGCTGTTTATCTCCAACAAGACTGTGCTCCAAGCCACAACTCTGGACTTGTAAGGCCATTTCCGCAAAGATGGATTGGTACACACGGGCCTGTAAGATGGCCCCCTCGAACTCCGGATCTCCGGTTTTGGATTCCCTAATAAACATTGGTATTTATAGGTAATCAAATATTTGAATTTTCAAGAAATTGCAAATTAAATTAAGTTAAATATTAGATCATGTGATGTAGATATTATGTTTTTCTGATCGAATCAATAATGAGCAATATCGCGTTAGTTACCATATGTCATAACACTGATATATCCCAAGGGAAATATGCAACGTCAAGTCTTATTGTCCCAAGGGAAATATGAAACGTCAAGTCATATTTTACTGAAAGAAGTATAATATGAAACCTTATACATAAAAAAATTATTTGGAGCTTCTATCAAAAATTTCTTAACCTGCTCCCGGGACAACACTGCTGATTTTTTTGGAACGGATCCTTTATTTTTGTTCTTAAGAAATACTTCCACTTCATCGAATAATTTGACATTCGTTTTTTCCTTCAAATATAGCATGGATCTTAACATAGATATTTTTGGCCATAACGTGTTTGGTGAATATTTCTGCAACAGGAGATCGAATGAATTGATCATACATTGAAAAGAACAAGAATCAGAGCACCATACCAAATCTTCAAAATATGCTAGCAAAATATTTTCGCTGACACCGTCCACCAAACTTTTTCTTTTCCACTCCCGAAAGCCTTCATACTCTTTACTATAGGCAGCTTTAGATTTGGTCGGAATCGAAAATTCACGGGCTTTCGCCGCTTGAGTTTCGACGTAG
Organism: Propylea japonica; assembly: GCA_013421045.1. Lineage (NCBI taxonomy): Eukaryota > Metazoa > Arthropoda > Insecta > Coleoptera > Coccinellidae > Propylea > Propylea japonica. The sequence goes on from CM024246.1 coordinate 33,559,055, forward strand.
TTCGACATTATTTCAATAATTTTATTTCTGACAAGACGTCAAAATTAAACCAGTCAACCATGATTCTCACAAACACGGCCCATAGCAACGTTAAAAATCCAATTAGATCAAAAATTTACAATATAATATTAATTTTTCCATTTCAAAAACGATATTGTATCGATCAGAAAAAAACTATTGATTACAACACGGGAAATATGAATACATTTCCCACGGTTGCCTGTACATCCCTCGGGCTTCGCCCTCGGGATGTAACTAGGACAACCTCGGGAAATATACTATTCATATTTCCCTTGTTGTAATAATAGCTATAACATTATTTTCGATTCCTAACGAAATCTTGACATTTATTTTTTGTTTATAATAAACAGTCTTACTGTCAGTTGCAGGAACGTCCATTAAAATTTAAAGGTCCATTAAACTCTTAATCCTCCATTATTACAAGGAACTAATGGAGGATTAAGGGTTTAATGGACCTTTAAATTTTAATGGACGTTCCTGCAACTGAGCAATAGCCTACTACTTAGTTATATTGACAATTGAATTACAAAATCTTGAATTCTGAGCTTGGTTTTGAAAAAAAAATACCTAAAGTAATATGTTTTGAAAGGCTGAGATTGTGCTTAATCAGAATAAAAAATAATATACAGGGTGTCCAATTTAAAAAACATATGTTTGCTCAATTACTCAAAAACGGAAAGTTTAATTGAAAAACTGACTACGTCACTGGATTCTACGGAAAAAAATCTATAGGAATGCGTTTCAACCATTTCTCCAAGTTTAAGCACAACTGAGATAAAGGGGGTGATTAAAAAGTGAAACTTCTCATTCCCCCCTGTATAGCAAAAACTAACAGGGCTATGCAAAAACTGATTGCGTCATCTTTAGTTTCACAAAAAAGTAGCACACTGTCGCGAAAACCGCATCCCGCTAACGTTAAAAATAACGGAGATATCCCGTAAAAGTGCCCAAAATGGGATACCCTGTACTTAACCAACGAGGTTCAATTAAGATTTCTAGTACAGGTACGATGTTTGATTATGACATTTATGCAACGAATGAAGAATGAGTCGGTTATTTTCGACTTTCATAAAATGTTTCGAATATTGCGGGATATCTTTGTCATTCCAATTGGATGCCGAGCTGGAAAAATACTGTTCTCAAATATTGGGGGAAGTGTAAAAATTTTGTGTTGTATGGCGTAAGTGATATACTAACTCACACATAAACCCAGAAGGAGCTGTGATGTGATAGTATAGCATGGAGTATTAAATGATTAAAATTTCGAGAAAAAAAATCAGGAAGGTTTTTTCATGTAAATTTTTTCTGTTACTCAAATATTGTGAGCGTTTTTTGCGAATTTTTTAAATTTTACAACAGTCCAGCTGATCGAGGAGATCCAAAAAGTCGATGTTTAGTTGTTGTTAACATTCATTGCCAGCTAAGTGAATTTTAAAAAGGTCTAATTTTTGATCTACGGGAGGCGGGACCGAGAAATTATGAATTAATTATTCATTGATCATATCAACAAAAAGTTTGATATTTGACATACATTCGTTTTCTAAGCTTGAATTCAAGAACACTCGAAATTCTTTCGTTAAAAAGCCAACAGAATCATTTACTCTCAGAAACATGACTCTTCGCTATGAGATTTCATTTTATTTATAATTCGTTCACGAAAGTTTGAGCGCATAGCGGGCGCTTGTTTATTTATCTGAAGTTGGCAGTATTTGCTGTCATAACGTAAAATAAAGTCAAGGTTGCCGAATGTAGGTACCCGGCCTCGCCCGACCACCTTCGGAGTTATCAGAGAACTCTAAGCAATATTGACAGCATTGCGTATTAATCTGACAAGAAAATAAACACCATAACCTAAAATTTTAATATACACAGTGGAATATGCCAAATTTTCATGGCCAACCGACAGCTCAACCTTTCGTGAACGGACTATATTTTTGGGAGATCGTCATTTTGTCAAAAGAAGTCTACGCATGACGATTTGCTGAATACTGCCACAAAATAGCTATAGAAGAGATATTTGGGTACTGAAATAAATTAAATCATAATTTCCAAATGAAAGTTTTATTTGCAATAAAATAATTATGAACTTCACAATGTTACTATTTTTTCATTCAAGATTAATGTGAATGATTCGGAAGGTGACCCCCAAATTGAAAAAACGGATATAATGTAAGCAAGTATTTGATCGGAGATTCAAAATTTTGCATGAATCATGAAGAAATAAGTTCAATTTGGAAAAAAATGTTTCTCGTTTATTTAAACAGAAAGAGTGAATATCGATGGTAGGATTTCATATAATATACGCGTCTTAGAGCGCATAGCTCACAGTTTTTCTGTTTCATGCTGAGGACAAGATGTAAAGTGAACCCTCTAGTTAACCCTTCTGAGTAGGTACACCATACCTTTCTTCCAATTCCACAGAAGAATTGCTTTTATTTCCTATCATGAAGCGGTAATGGGCTGATTCATTTGGATAAGTATCTCAAAAAATTCAACGATAGTGTTTTGGAGATGAATGAACCAGAAACAAGACCGCCGAAACCCACGCGGTAATGCAAAAATCGAAGATCAATTTCTTCCTGCAGAATCGTTACCCGTGAAACTTTCAAATTCCATGTCATTCTCTTCTTTGACATCTACTCTTTGTTGTTCTGGTAGCTGATAATATACAGTTGATGTCCTCATCTGATTTTCTTCTACATTGTTTCTTGTTGCTGCAGTATTAACCAACTTATGGTCAATGGTAAGTTTACCCACACGTGCATCAAACAAAACTTCATTTATAAGTTTCTCTGCCAACAATCTTTGCTCCCCATTAATTTTTCTGAATTTCATAGCGATCATTTTACTGAATAAATCGTAATAGTCCTCATCTTGTTCGAAATTTGAAAGGGACTCATCTTGGTTAACCTCACTTAATTTCCTTTTTTGACTTGAGGTGGATGTAATTATTGGTGTATTAGTTCTTGAAGAATTTGGGGAGTCTATTTGTGATGAAGAAATGGTAGCTATTGCTGGAATAGATCTTAAATTGGCTGGATGCGGATCCCTTTGAGATGAGGAAGAGCCGGTCGCCGTTGCATGAATTGTGTTTCTTTCCTCTTCTTCAGAAACTGTATCTTCAGTACTTTTCGGAAAGACCTGTAAAAAAATATCAATATATTATTAGTCAAAGTTGAATGAATATTGCTACTGTATATACGATATTCGTATTGAAGGTGTTTAACTCTTTGGACTAAATAAACCGGGAAAGTTTCTCAGCTTATTATGTAGTTTCTTTTTTGTCACTGTTTTATCATTTTTAACAGTAATCTTGTTTTGTTAATGTACTGCCGTATCGATAATTATTGACCAATTTTATTGCTCAATTTCTACTGTTTTAATGTGCAATTCTCAATGACAAACGAACATGAAGCATTCAGAAGCAATACGAGTAATGTTACAACTGTACTGGAGCATACAAACATAGAAAATTATTTTATTTCAAATATATGTCTTGTGCAAAATAAGAATGCCTTTCAATAAAGAATTCACACTCAATTCACAATGCGGGTGACAGAAAAATCTTGTAATCAACGCGTTTATTAATCTAGCGGTTTATGGTCTGGAACTATTAGCGCGCTCGCTCCTCTCAAGCTTTGAAATATTTCGACCTTTAATCGCTGTCATTACTAGTTGATTAAATAGCCTTATATTATTGGTTAATTCATGTTGCCATTTGGATTTTTTCAATAGACAGACTTCGCAAAAACAATCGTGTTCTATTTTTTTGTGCTCTTGTTCCTACAAAACAATCGAGAACTTCTCGTTCCATGAAGATTTTAAATTTTGATTTTTATATGATGAAATCCGCTTATAATGACATTGAAGGGTTTCGGCAAAATAGATGGTATTTTTTCTAGGAGGTTTGAATCGACTAATCCAGCTAGCAAAGCAATTAAAGTTTGGGTTGCCAAAACCAGAGGCGAAAACATTGGCCTTTTCTTGTAGCATATGGCCGCTGATAGGTATTCCTTTATTTCTTGTGATTTTGAACCATTGCAATAACGTTTGATCAATGTTATCAGGTTGTGATTTCCGAAGCTTTTTTGGTTTTAAAACATTTGAATTGAATGATTCCTTAATTTGGTCCTTGTTTTTTAAAATCATTGAAACTGTCGAGTGACCGTGACCAAATTCTTTTGCGAGAGCTGAGTTGGATTCTCCATTTTCTAGTTTGGCTAAAATTGCACCTTTCTCCTCTATAGTGAATGCTTTGCGACGTTGCGATGTCATTTCGGCAACACTATCAACGGTACCAACTACACTGAAAAATAAAAACGAACATGTCGGTACGCGAACCTATAGTCCGTTCACGAAAGGTTGAGCACATAGGCGTTTCTTTATTTATTTGAAGTTGGCAGTATTTACTGTCATAGAGTAAAATAAAGTCAACGTTGCCGAATGTACTCGGCCTCGTCCGACGAGCTTGCGAGTTATCAGAGAACTCTATGCAATATTGACAACATTGCGTATCAATCTGACAAGAAAATAAAGAACATAACCTAAATTTTGATATACACAGTGGAATATGCCAAATTTCCATGGCCAACCGACGGCTCAACCTTTCGTGAACGGAGTATAGGTATATCACGTATCCAACGTCCTATGGAAAGGGATGGATTGGTTAGCGACAACGATCGAGCCGTCACTATAACCGAAAAAAAATTCTTCGAATTAGGTCATAAAAATCGACATGTCATTATAGGCGAAGTCATTAAATCCGAACAATGTTACAAGGAGTTTTATATGAAAACTAAACTTAACACTGCAATTGCGTCATATTAAGCAGTTGGTCACTATAGCCGGCGTCATAATAAACGGATTCTACTGTATTTCGAAACTTTGAAAACGATTGAGTCAAAATTTCATGTTTATATATATTTTCAAGCGCAATAGTCATTTTTATCAAGATTCTTGATTCACATCGATCACATCTAATACCTATACTCAACATTTTCGTTATTTTCGTCGAGTTATTAGTTTCACCAGAAATATTATTAGTGACGATGACGATTTCATAGTTTTGTTCATGTGACTGAGCACAATTTTTCAAAAATTCATAAAAAATAATAGCAGATATGACAACTTTGAGTGATACTTTGTATTGAAGCTTAACTGAGGTTCTTCCTGAAGAGTGAAACAATCATTTAAAATTGGATGTACAAAGTGATAGTTTCACTATAAACACTTCAAACGATTGATATCTTTCTGAATCGATACTAAGATGTGTCAAGAGAGTTTCAATAAATTCCGTCCACGATTTTGGCTTTGATGGTGGTCTCATTATTCCCATGAATTTCTAGAATCACCCTGTAGCTTTGTGGTGAAAGCCGATAAATAATTTTTGAGAGCTCGTTCCTTGGAAGGATTACTCATCATTTTAAGTACATATTCAAAATGTCTTTCATTATTTTTTGAGCGCTCGTTCTACATAAAAGAGTGCTATATCGTTTTGCCCAAAGTTTAGAATTTTTTGTCGAAAATAATCTCAAACGATAGGATTCGACTACCTGTCTGTGGGTCTGTTTGTCTGGCCGTAAGCACGATAACTTTCGAAAGGATTTCAGATTTTCAGGGTAGGTTAAGTTCGCTAACCGGTCAAATAGTACAGGACTTTCTATAAAATATGACCATTTAAAATTTTGTTCTCAATATCTTAGACAAAACGAAGCCAATCGAAATGAAATTAATAAGCATCATGCAAAATTTTGTGGCCATTGTGTTAACAGAACTATAAAAAAATCAATTAAAATAATGAGAAGGAGAAACTTCATATTTCCATAACAGGATATCCAATTCCATTGAAATTTATTTTGTGAATGAAGATTGATATACTGAATGTTCGTGCAACATCTGAACCATAAAATATTCAATTGGAATATTGAAAAGAAGAATATCTATATTTCCATTGTGCATGAAGATTGATAATATACCGAATCTTCATGAGAAATTCAATATTTCAACAGGATCGCATCATCAGGACCATGGAAATCAATTTTTTTTATTGTCGTTAAGTTGAGTTTTTACATATTTCAGTTTTTGAGGTAATTCATAAATTTTGCATTTATAAAGGCTGTCCCAAAACTCGACGTCAACCCGGAACCGGGTGAAAAGGCAAGTAATGCTGGTTGTCAGAAAAATATAAAAAAAAATCCCCCTGTTCACCGGACTTGAATCCATTGGACTTTTTTACTGGGGAGCAGTTTAAAAGAAAGTGTATTCAAAGGCAATCGAAAATAAATTTGAACTACGGCAGCTACAGTTTAACAAGTATTATATCATTTTGGAATCCTTACTAAATGCGCCAACTTTTGACAAAACATGCCAAACTTGCGTAGCACAATTTTTTTTCAAAACAGTCTGTTGAAACTAGGCTATTGTTTATTTCGAATTTTTTTCCTGAGAAGCAAGCCCTATTTTTATGAAACCTAGAGCAGCTGGTATCCAAATTTTGATTACAGTTCAGACAAGCATTATTCAAGGTTATACAGCAAAAAAAAAGTTGGAAAAAGTTGATATTTGTGGCAACAGGAGCGAAAAGACTGTCACAGGGTGTGGAATTTTGCGTGATTTTTTAATGCCCATTATTTTAAAATCTTTTATGACAACCAGCATTACTTGCCTTTTCACCCGGTTCCGGGTTGACGTCGAGTTTTGAGACACCCTGTATATTATTTTATATCAATCTCAAGTCCTATATACCTAAATTTTAATCAATTCGTACTCAGTTAGTTCAACTCTATTTCTGATAAAAGTATGTTACTCCCGAGAGTCGAGACACCCTGTATATGAGCAAAACTAAATACTCACGGTATCGACTGGCTCGATCAAATCTTCCAAATGGTTTTGCTCCAGAATGTCACTATACTCAAGGAAATGTTTCTTTCTAATGTGGTTAATCAAAGTTGAAGTGTTCCCAATGAATTTATATGTCACTGGACAAAGCTTGCACATTACTCTTCCATCTTCCGTTTTAACGAAAAAATCCCATGCTACACTCTTCCTAGGAGGCATTATCGATAAATTTCACGAACCAAGTTACAAACTCATTGATTCGAACTTGCGAATCAAAAATCAGAGTTAATATACACGAAAGAAAGAAGTAATCAACTAATCAGATCGAATGGGTCAGCACTGAAACATCTATCGTAAATTGTCGCTATGGCCAGAGTTGTTTCTGCTTGGAGTCATTAGGTCGGACCCAATCGAGCCAGTCACGATAACGCACAGTGATGACAAGTCTTCCAGAAATTGTAACATTTCGTAACATTAATACGAGGGCTGTCAAGGACCATGCGACGATGCATCTACAGGGTGACAATTTGAAAACTTGCCAGGCCAATTATGTCTTGAAAAGGATGCTTTCAGTTTCAGAGAAAATGCTCGAACAGGTCAATTTTATTCGCAGGGGAACATGTTTCTACCAGAATTGTGAGCCGAAATATTCTCAATCTTAGATGTAGGGGTTGTCACCCTCAAATTAAAAAGGTATTAAAGGGTGAGCTGTACCTCAATTGGAAGACAATACAATATATTAGGTGTACAAATAAGTTTCCGCGGTTTTTTATAAAAAATTAGGAATTTATTGTAAAGGAAAAGTACATTACGTTTTATTCAAAGTATTTTCCATCATTTGCCACTACTTTTCCCCATCTTTCTTTCTGCAACATTCGGATACCCCGTCGAAAAAACTCTTCATCTTTTGACGCTATCCACAAATCTACCCAATTTTTGGTGTCTTCATATGATGTGAAGCGCTGCTCAGACAGACCATGTGCCATCGACCGGAACAGGTGATAATCAGAAGGGGCTAAGTCTGGTGAATACGGCGGGTGGGGTAAAACTTCCCAGTTGAGTGTTTCCAAGTATGTTTTTACCGGCGCCGCAACATGTGGACGAGCATTATCGTGTAAAAGAATAATTTTGTCGTGTCTGGAGTAGTAATGGGCGCGTTTTTCCTTAAGTGCCCGACTCAATCTCATCAATTGTGTTCGGTAGAGAGCTCCAGTAATGGTTTCGCTTGGTTTCAGCAATTCATAATACACGACACCGAGCTGATCCCACCAAATACACAGCATGAGTTTTTTCCATGAATATTCGGCTTAACTGTCGATGTTGATGGTTCGCCGGGCTTAACCCATTACTTTCTCTTCTTTGGATTATCGTAGTGAATCCATTTTCGTCACCAGTGACTATACGATGCAAAAAACTCTTTTTTTTATTCCTGGAAAGCAGCATTTCACTCATGCATAATCGGCGTTCAACGTCCTCGGCTTTAGTTCATATGGAACCCAATTTCCTTGTTTTGAATCATTCCTAACGATTTTAAACGATGTGTGAAATTGCTTGTTGAGTCACTTGTAGAGTAAGTGCAAGTTCTTTTTGCGTTTGTGACGAATCTTCCTCCAATAGTGCTTCTAATTCCATGTCTTCGTACACTTTCGGCCTTCCACTGCGTTCTTTGTCTTTAACGTCAAACTCACCGTTCTTAAACTTTTGAAACCATTCCTGACAACTTCTCTCACTTAAAGCAGCTTCACCATATGCTTCTAGAAGCAATCGATGCGCCTCAGCTGCAGATTTTTTCACATTAAAGAAGTAAATCAAAAGTTCCCGCAAATGATGCTTATTCGGAATAAAACTTAACATTTTTGCACGAAAAAAATTACGTGATGCTGATACGGAATCACTAGTACTTTAAGGTAATGGTGTTGCCAGATGACTAAACTTGGGATATTACGTTTTACATCTGACAATTTCTCCATAGCCTTCTGGTGGGGCCATCTTTTGACAAACGCGGAAACTTATTTGTACACCTAATACTAGTATTCTTTCTACCCACTTCAACTGAGACTAACTGAGAAACTGTACTGTCATAATTCGAATTTTGAACTGAACTGTCAGCAGTGTCTCAGCTGATTTGAATTGAAGTGGGTAAGAAGAATACTAGAAATATTTTCATATGTAGAGGGATATATCGTCTTCCAATTGAGGTGTAGCTCACCCTCTATCCCTTTTAAGAATTTAGAGGTGAAAACCTCTAAACCTAAGATCGAGGAAATTTTGACTGAAAATTCTGCTTGAAACATGAAAACCGAATAAAAATTGACCTGTTTCGGCGTATCCTCTGAAAACATCTTTGTCGAGACATAATTGGCCTGGCAATTAACCCCAATTAACTAAAGGGTTTCTCAATAAGAGGTGTTATTTTGAATAGCCCGCTATTTCGGTAAATGTCACGTTTGAAGCTGTCATTCAACAAGTAGAAATTACGCCATTAATAGAAATGGAACGATACACGCTTCAAGAACGCATTGAAATTATTAAAATTCGCTATAAAAATGGGGAAAATTTGGCAGAGACGGTTCGTAAAACTGGAACATTTTTGGATCTTCGTGAAGCACCTTGTCGGACCGCAATAAAAAAATTGGTGAAAAAATTCGAGCTGTTGGGACAAGGTAGTGATGTGAAGAATAAAACCCGTGAACGTTGCTCAAGAGCAGACGAGAATATTGATGCTGTAGCCAAAAGTGTTGAAAAAACCCAGGTTTGTCCATTCCTCGTCGTTCTTTGGAATTAGGCCTTCCACTAACGCCCTTACACCGTATTTTGCATGAAGATTTTGGTTTTAAGGCATAAAGTTCAGTTAACACAAGAACTTAAGCCGATCTTGATCTTTTGCGGAAAAAATTTCCGGACAGTGTTATCTATCGAAGAGGTGATCACAATTGGTCACCGAGATCTTGTGATTTGATACCTTGCGACTTCTTCCTCTGGGGCCACGTGAAAGAGAAGGTCTACGCCAATATCCCAGCGTAGATTCAAGACCTCAAAGATGGAATTCGTGAGGCTCCCGAGGACATAGGGCAGCCACTTTGCGATTTGGTTCTGAAAAGTTTCATTGAAAGAATATGGTCCTGTAAGCGTGGTCGTGGTTGTGATTTGGCTGATGTTATTTTCCACTATTAACGATATAGCTTCTCCTTTATAATGAAATAAACATCCGATCATTTATATTGAAAAATGCCATTTTTCTTTGAATATTAAAAAAACACTTCTTTCTGGGAAAAGCTTCACTTCTAGGACTTTGCGAATTATAGTATTCATGTAAAGGGACAAATGATGTTACAGTTGGAAAAAAATATTCCCTATTAGAATTTAAGGGTGATAGCCCCTACACCAAGGGTCGAGGAGATTTCGGCCTACAATTCTGCTAAAAATAATATGTCCCCCTATGAATAGAAATTGACCTGTTCCGGCATTTTCTCTGAAATCATCCCTGTCGTGACAAAATTGGACTGGCAAGTTTCCAAATTGTCACCCTGTATATTCCTGTCCTAATTTACTTTTATGTTCTGATTCTAACTGAACACCGTTTCAAACAAACATGTTTCAGAGGTGTGTGAATAAATAATGTTATTCAAGAATCCATTCCATGTAAACGTAACATCGTAACACCAACTCCGCAATGTAACAAGAATGTAATAAATGTCACATCGTCACACGAGAAAATCTTTGTCCGAGCTCGAGCGTGATCCGCAGTTTGGGCGGCACCGACGATTCACGAATCACGATTTCACCGCGTCGCATCGAGTTAACGGTGTTGCCACACAAATTTCCGTGAATCTACGGAATTCGGAAAGCATCAAGGACATCTGGTCTTTCCGCGCTTGTTTCTAGGGGAACCGCGTGCTATTGTCTCAGTTGGACTCACTGATTCCGAGATCGAAAACAATTTTGTTCCGCCGGTCTCATTTGAAAGTGTCCACCCACAATAACTCAACAACGAACAGGATTTGTGAAATTACTCAGACCAGACAGCGTATTCTCAATTGCGTGTACAACTGGAGGCAACACTGAATTCAAATGTGCACGGGTTTGTTCCGCTAACTCTAATCGCAAACCCGTGCACAATTCAAGGCAGGCATCCTCCGATCGTACACGGGTTTGTGATTAGTATCTGACACACAAACCCGTGTATGTTTCAGGAAGGTAGGCAGCATGCAGGATTAAAAAATTAAATCTTGTTTCCATTTTATGAAAAATTCAAACACTTCATTTTACGGAACTAATTCTTCATTTAGTGTTTAGCCTATCCTTCCGACATCTTAACACGTGGCAATAACACAAATAATTACTGTGAATCCTCAATACGAATTTTCAAAGACATAGTACTGGAGCGCTGTAAAGTTTTCAATATGTGTGCTTTAGAGATTTTATCTCAAAAACCTTCGAAGCATATCACAAAAAAAGATTGATTCATTTTGCCTATGGGAGATCAAGAAATCTTACGTTAGCGTTTGAAAAATTTTTCCAAAATAGTAAATATATTGAAGATATAGTCCACATAAAGGACAATATTTTTTCAGTCAAATCAAATACAAATTTGTATCTAGTCGATACCGACTCGGCAACATGTGACTCCCCATATGGAGTTGGGGGAACATTTTGTAAACATCTCTGTGCTGTAGAACGAAAATTTGGTATTCAATTAACCACATCTCTAAATATAAGCGAATCTGATCGCCAACAATTCGCAAAATACGCACTAGGTGTTCACTTTTTTACATCATTCTATGAAAATATTAAAAGTGAATCAAATGGAAAGAACATCACACATAATAGAGAATCCATGGAGAACGAAGTGCCAAACACATTTTCACTTCCAATAAATCCAGCAGAAAACAGTTTATCCATCAACAATGAAGACTACGTTTTACGTTATTAATGCTGTTAAAAATATAAAATCACAATGGAAAAGAATAACAGATATCTTGGAAAAAGATTCCAATACTGCTAATACAAAAATTCTTATTAAGTTATGAAATGATTTGTCCAAATTACAAACAGCATCGGCCATCGAGTGTAATTGCATATATTGCTGAAAAGAAGATGCAAAGAAGATCTCGAACAATTCATGTTTAGCCTACTTCAAATTTCAATCGCTCGCCGTAAAGAAAGAGGCCTACCATGCGGCGGAAGGATTCAATCAGGACGACCAGCTAAAACAGAAACTATGAAAAGGAAACGTATTCACCAAATCTCATCTAACATTTCCAATAATGAACCACCTGCGAAAAAACATGAATGTTTCTAAAAATATATTGAAATTTAATGTAAGTAAATAAAGAATCATTTCCGTAAAATGAAGTGTTTGAATTTTTCATCAAATGGAAAAAAGATTTAATTTGTTTTAATCCTGCATGCTGCCTACCTTCCTGAAACATACACGGGTTTGTGTGTCTAATCTACTAATCACAAACCCGTGTACGATCGGAGAATGCCTGCCTTGAATTGTGCACGGGTTTGCGATCAGAGTTAGCGGAACAAACCCGTGCTCATTTGAATTCAGTGTTGCCTCCAGTTGTACACGCAATTGAGAATACGCGACCAGACAGGGGGCATGATCTGAGATACAGAGCATGTTTCTAGTACACTGGGAAAAAAGATACTAGTAACTGTTCTTACTCGACTACTATTTACTTGAGCTAAATAAATTTTTATATACGATAGATCAACATTCATTGGCTTGAGATAATCAAATATTATGTATCGTGATTCGTGAACAAAGATGTGCATCAGAGAATTTGTAATTGTTGGAAGTAACTTAAAAAGCTACTTTATCACTAACGTATATCTATTAGCTGCGAATAGCAGAGTTATTAGCTACATTTAAACATTGACTTCGGGTAGATACTTGTGTTATATGAAATAAGTGTAAAAAATTCTCATGAGATAACCAACTCGAGCGGATGCGAACTCGATCCAGTTGGTTTCTTGAAGATCCACCCAGATAGTGCTGGTGGTGCATCCTTATTTTTCAGGGGTCACGAAATAGTGGAATAGTGCTAATTATGCCGGGTATAGACGGGTGTAACGTGTAATGACTGTTATGTAATATTATGCGTCATGCAACATCTGGACGGCTCACCAATTCAATCCGAATCAATAGGTTTGTTCCAACAGCTGACTTTTGTACGGTAAATTGACGGTCACGAAACTGTTAGTAATCGATCTTATGCGCATGTCTAAACTTTGACCGTACAAGAACCGTCCAAACAGTACTTGCTCCAGACCAGGATCGAAATGACGATCACAAAACCGTTCCACTCACGGTCCCGAAGCAGGATGGAACAAAAACGAAACCGTTCTCAAACGATACATTTTCAATTGGAACACATTTTTATCTATTGCGCAGAATCCTGACGATCATTGTACGGTTAATTCTTGAGTTGGAACAAACCTTTTATTCGTCAAATTTTTCCAGTCAGTTGAATGAGAGATCGTTCGTCATTCCCCATCTTGATAACCAACTGTGCGAATAGCCATCCAAACGATAACGGCAAGCTACGCCAAGAAACAGAGCTACAAATGATTAGTTTTTTGACAAAAATACTACCTGGACGCCACCTGTGCCATTCCGTGCAGGACAGTCCGTAGTTTATTCCCACCATGTTTTCAACACGAAAATGCCATTTTTTTATTTGTTATTAACAAAAAACCACAAAAATACGCGTTCTTTTCAGTTTTTTCGTTGCAAAATGGAAACTATTGATGCAGTGATAACGTTGCAATGGGATGAATTGTAGAGAATTACATTGTGAAGAGAATGGTAGGGCAAACGATCCGATCGAATAATTTAAACTGGAGAAAAGCGGAAAAAACCGGAAAATTGCGTGTTTTTTTTCTTTTAACTCATAACTCTGCCATTTTGCAATATTAAGAACTAAAACTTCACACGATAGTAGCTATTGACGTGCAATTCATGTGTGCCAAAATTGGATTCGGTCGGATAAATAGTTTTCACATAATTCCCATTTGAATTTTTTTTGGACATATTTTCGCGGAGAGCTGGATGCGTTTGAGGTCGTCCGATTGAAATTAAAAAAAATTGATTTGGAAAGAAGACGTGATCAGTAACAAAACGTCTATTCTGATTTTTCAATAAAACGCGTTTAAGTGTGTTAAAAACTAGTGAGAACATGAGGGAAAACGGCCGACCGAGCGAGAGCAGTCGAGAGGTCAGGTTGTATTATTTCGCGGTACTTGCATAAAGGATTTCGTTATACCTATTTCCTGTATACAGGGTGGTCTATATCGTAACCAAGAAATTTTAACCACGTATTCTACATCAAAAATAAGCCCTAGTTTGTCATATAAACATATGTCGAGAAATGTTTCCTCTCCGAGATACGGGGTGTTAAAATTATAGAAAAAAATGTTTTTTATTGATAACTTTCACACTGCTTGAAATATTTTTATGAAATTTGAGACATAGGTTTTGAGCGTCAAGGAGCACTTTTTGCATAGTATCATTTCTTTTCTATTCTACCAGTGACGTCCGTACTGCAGCGAGACTGAATATTTTCAGATAAAAAAAATGATACGCCACTGGTTTTTCCGACAATAAAAAAAATCTAAATTCTTATGTAATTTGGAGCAAGTTAGGTCTCTTGACTAATTGCTATACGACGCACCGTTTCCGGTTAAAAAAATAAAACAACGAAATTTCTTGGTAACTATACAGGGTGGTCCAGATGGTAACCAAGAAATTTCAACCACGTATTCTACATCAAAAATAAGCCCAGGTTTGTCATATAAACATATGTCGAGAAATGTTTCCTCTCCGAGATACGGGGTGTTGAAATTATAGAAAAAAAAGTTTTTTATTGATAACTTTCACACTGATTTTTTTTATGAAATTTGAGGCATAGGTTTTGAGCGTCAAGGAGCACTTTTTGCATAATATGATTTCTTTCCTATTTTACTGATGGCGTCCGTATTGCAGCGAGACTGAATATTTTCAGATAAAAATTTCTATTTAAATCCTTATGTGATTTGAAGCAAATTAGGTCTTTTGACTTATAGTTATACGAGGCACCGTTTCCGGTTAAAAAAATAAAACACATTCTCAGGCATCAAGAAATCGCCAAAATTTCGTCCACAAAAAGTGTTTTATTATTATTATGTACCAACCTTAACAAATTTTGGCGATTTCTTCATGCATTAGAATGAGTTTTATTTTTTAACCGGAAACGGTGCCTCGACAACAATAAGTCAAGAGACCGAATTTGCTCCAAATTAAATAAGGATTCAAATAGTAATTTTTATTTTCGGAAAAAACAGTGGCGTACGATTCTTTCATCTGAAAATATTCAGTCTCGCTGCAGTACGGACGCCACTAGTAGAATAGAAAAGAAATGATATTATGCAAAAAGTGCTCCTTGACGCTCAAAACCTATGTCTCAAATTTCATAAAAATATTTCAAACAGTGTGAAAGTTATCAATAAAACATGTTTTTTTCCTATAATTATAACACCCCATATCTCGGAGAGGAAATATTTCTCGATATGTTTTTATGACAAATAGGGCTTATTTTTGATTTAAAATACGTGGTTAAAATTTCTTGGTTACGATCTGGACCCCCTGACCCTGTATTATTAGCGTTGAATTATTTCTGTTTGTGGCATATTTTTTGGTGCTTGTTCAAAAATAGACAATGAAAAATGATCCTTAACATACATACATCCGTGCTACAAAACTGCCCACTTTCCCTATTCAAATTCTGATGGAGTTGACCCCCTCTTCAGAGGCTTGCTAATAGAAACAAGCTTTGTATGCCAGATCATGTCCCCCTGTCATAAAAAATCGACTTGTCTGAGTTTTTACACAAACACTGATTTCGTTCGTTATTGAGTTATAGAAGTGGACACTTTTAAATGAGACACTCTGAATGGCCGGTCAAACAAAAATTTTTTATCTGTGCGTGGTGAACCATCAGAATAGGGATGTTTTTGGAATTTATTTTATTTTAAAGATGAACCCTATACAAACACGAAAAAATTACTTTTTCCTTAAAAATATAGTAGTTGCCAATAAAAATGAGTAAATGAAAAGACAATTCAAAATTCCCGCGGAAATGCTCAATTTTGTCACGTTCTGATGATTACGTCATAATATACAGTGAACATACTTTGACTTCTGTCAAAGCGAACTGATTTTGCCCGATCCCTTGTGGAAAAGTTCAATCTAAGCCTTCAAAATAAATAGGTCGGTCTGTAAATGCTAAATGAGGTGCTTCTTTTATTTGTAATAATAAATATGAGTTAAAAGTCTGCTACTTACAAAGACAATTTCACGTTTTTAAGCTCCGCTGCACAAAAATCCTTGTTTTCAGCAAAGAAACTTGCGACCATAAGGGAATTTATCTTCGGAAATAGTTACTACTATTACCCTTGATGAATCCTATCTCCATTATAAAGAAAATTGTAGATTATCGTTCTTGTAACGAACTAGGTATTCTGTTCTCTTTCAGCTTTCAACTTCGTAAGTTCGAATCATAGATATGATATATTATATATTACTATGGTTCAAGTCACAGAACCGTGGGTTTCACAAGCTTGATTGGCAATCAAATCGTTTATATTGAAGTAAGTCGATGGTTTATGTCAAAAATGAACTGAAAATTGCAGAGAAATGATGACATTTCAATAATCTAGGTGATTGGAGTTTTGTGGAACCCGGCCTATGAATGTATTTTGTTGATCTGAGCACCGAACATTCGAATTTGCAATGACAATACGGATAGTTTGACGTCACTATACGGTTTACCTCTGATTGGCGTTCGCAGTCACGTGATAGTTGATAATAAATAACATAATTTAAATCAGCTTTATTTAATTCAACGAGAATAATAAGATCACTTAAATGGTTTTTTAGGATTGCAAAAATTTCCTTCTATGAGGAAAACCTCAATTTATATGAATTCGTAACATGAGTTAACATCCCTATTCTGTTCGCTATAAAACTCGAACGAAACGAGTTACGGACTTGATTTGTTTCGAAGAGTTTCGTGCTCCTGAGCTGTTTCAGTGATTGTGCGCAAGCAATGGCAACCCGTATTTCGAGCTTTTGAGTTGCTCAGGATCACGAAACTCTTCAAAACGAATAGGCTAAATTTCTGTAGGTTCACGGTCGAACTTGAAAGTCTTAAGTTTGGTTTAAGATTTGGAAAGGAAAGTTGAATTCAAGAATGAATGGAATGGAACCAAAAGCCCACAAGATATTCAAATTGGATCCATCGTTTTTCAAATATGATCAAGCGCGCAATAATTCTGACTTCACGTCAGTGCTTTCTTGAGTTTTTGAGCGCTCGTTCTACGCGAGTGCTATATCGTTTTGCGCAAATGTTTGTAATTTTCGAACTTTGAGCCGAAAATGTTCTCAAATGATAAGGTTCGATTGCCTGATGAAGAATCCGTGGTCAAAATGAATTCTGTCCGTGGGGTAGTCCGTTAGCACGATAACTTTCGAAGTATGTTCAATTCTGCTCTCAGTTTTTCATTCTCTTCTTCCAGCATTTGCAACTTTTTGAGCGCTCGTTCTACATAAACGAGTACTATATCGTTTAGCTACAATGTTTGAAATTTTCGAATTTTGAACAAAAAAATGGTCTCAAACGATAAGGTTTCACTCCCTGATGACGAATTCGTGGTTACATTCAATTCTGTCCGTCCGGCCGTATGCACGATAACTTTCGAAGGGATTGTCCTAGGGACTTGAGTTTTTCAGGGTGAGTTCGGTTGCCAAATACCGTAGTTAAGTTCGTTAAACATATCTCAGGCAAACCGGAACCAATCGGAATGAAATTTTGCAAGATGGTTATAATAAACCTCTCGCAAACTTTTGTAACTATAGTAGGGGTGTTCGGCATCGACATCGGACTGGTGGGATCGATCTGAACCGTTCGTTTATTACATCAGGATTGAGGGGAGTACACATCTGGACCGTTCAGCATAGAGTTTTATGTTTTTATATAATTTTTTGTTTTATGTTGAGTTTCCTGATCCGACAACCGATATATTGAAAAATTCCAATACTTATCAACACTTTATTATTCTGTTTTCATTTATTCATCAAAAACCGAATTAATTCAATAAAAAATTTCGATATAGCTATCGTAGTTATGAATGGGCAGGAGGAAATATTGCTTCCTCGTTTCTATTTCGTGTAATTAATTAATTAATTAGGATCTTTCGGTACAACTATCGCCGTAGTGTACGACCAGAAGGGGATATTGCATTCCTCGTATCCTTTGCAGTCAGTGCTTTGCACCTAATTATTTAATTGATATTTTACGGTAGATCTAATAAAAGGGTGAAAGTATCGTTGAAAGATGAGCATATTTCCCAAAATAGTGATCTTTGAAATCTCATAATCTATGAAAGTAGAACAGAGTAGTATATTCTGTGGCAGATGCTCTGTACTGTTCGTTCATTCATATATCATGTGCAGTGGTACAGGGTTGGTAAAAAAACAAACGATCAAAAATATCCAAGGCCAATTGTGGTGAAGTTTTCAAGGTATCATTCAAGGAGGAAGCGCATAAAATAAAAAGTGCTTGAAGGGGACCAAGCTTGTTCTGGTCGAGGAACTCAGTACCTCGAATTATCGGTTACTGAAATAGTTAGAGAGCAGATAGGAAAGAAGGATGTATGGTCTCTGAATGGAAAAATCTTCTTCAGATGGAATAATGCTAAGCATTGTGCCAGGACCACTGAGGAGTTTGAGAGCATTATTAATGGTACTATACAGGGTTGATGGAGCTGATCGACGTACGTTGCAGAAAGATTTCGGTATAGCTTTTTATAATATACGTTCTTTGGTTTCGCACTTAGCTGATTTCGGAATTTTCTTCTTAACTCTGAATTTCAAATTGTTGGTTATGTGAAACGTGGCTTAACGATGGTGTGCCCACGCAGATTGTTAGCATCAGCGGATATAATTTCATACGTAAAGATAGGTCATCTAGAGGGGGAGGCATTGGAATATATCTAAAAGATCATTTGCAGTATGAGCTATTACACGAGGTCAGTTGTGTCTTTGTGGAGCAAATGTGGATTAAAGTCAAACTCAATAACAGGTGGATCATTGTATGTGTGGTGTATAGACCTCCATCAGGTAATTTTTCTCAGTTCATCAGTTCTTTCGAGGGGGTCGTGCTAAGATTCCATCCCTCAAGTTTTGAAATCATCTGTGGTGGTGATATGAATGTTAATTTTATCGGGGTAATGACTACAGGGCCCGCATATTAACGGAGTTATTTCAAATCTCAATTGAGACAAGTGGTTGATACTCCAACAAGAGTCACGGAGAGATCTTCGACATTAATTGACGTCATCTTGATCACATTTAGCGGTGGTGTGATATCGGTTGGTTCGAGTGATGTGGGTCAGTTATCGGATCATTTTTTGGTTTTTATTAAGCTCAATTTCGTTGAGAAAAAATCTGCAACTCGGATGATAACATCGCGATCGCTTAATAGACTTGATCGCAAAGTACTGGATGAGTTATTTCTGTTGACACCATTCAGCAACATTTTATTTATTAAAGACGTAAATTGAAGGTAGCTTCTTTTACTAGTCTGTTGCTTGAACTCTTTGACCACATTGCTCCTCTGAGGCAGATCACGTTGAATAGTAAATGTAAGCCATGGTTTAGTGAGGCAATCAGACTGATGATTCGACAAAAAGATAAAGCTTTCAATAGATTCAAGGCTTCTGGTTCCCCTGAACACTGGCGGTTCTACAAGAGTGTTAGGAATGCAACTACTAGTGCTATTAATGCCGAAAAAAGATCATACCTTGAGTACTGTACTACAGCGAAGACAGGCCCCAAACAACTGTGGAGAAATTTGCATGAAATGGGTGTACATAATAAGACCAAATCTTCCATCATACCTGAGTTTTTGAATGACCCAAAATCCATAAATGATTTTTTTTTTGAAATTTCAGCAGTTGAGAGCGGTTGATCGGGACTTGATCAATTTTTATACTTCATCCCTTATGAAACCATTTGAGGAGAATCTGACTTTCACAACTGTAGACGAGGAAAAATTAATATCAATTATTACAGAGATGAAGTCGAATGCTACAGGCCCGGATCAAGTAAACTTGGATATGGTTCGAATGTGCTGTCCACGAATCATACCTTTTCTTCTCAACATTTTTAATACGTGCATTTTAGAGTCCATTTTCCCCGATGTCTGGAAGGTTGCTAGGGTGATACCTTTAGCTAAAAAACCCAATGTACTAAGTTATGACGATACTCGACCCATTGCAATTTTGCCCCTTTGCTCCAAAATACTCAAAAATCATAGCGTCCCAAATACGAGCACATTTAGACAGATATGATATCTTGCCGCAGCGACAATTCGGTTTTCGCCGAGGTCACAGCTGTTGCACGGCACTTTTGGATGTGGTGACGAAATCTTGAGAGGGGTTGATTCGGGTGAGACTTGTGTATTGGTCCTCTTAGACTATTCAAAAGCTTTCGATAAAATAAACCATGAACTCTTACTCGCGATACTCGTACATATAGGATTTTCGGGGGCGCGTTCGAGTTCATTCGCAGCTATCTGACTGGCCGGTCTCAATATGTTGAAACGGATGAGGGTTGTTCAGATGAGGAGTACGTTTTGTGGAGTACCACAGGGCTCCATTCTTGGTCCGCTGCTTTTTTGTATTTACACTATTTATATTGCACATAGTGTAAAATATTGTACAGATTTCAGCTATGCAGATGATAAACAATTGCTGCACAAATTTTTGTCTTCGGAGGTTGATCAGGCTTGTGATAGGGTAAGCGATGATTTAGAGGTATTGGCACGTGATTCGAGCAGGCATCATCTTGATTTGAACTCGACGAAAACAAATTTAATCATTTTCGGTAAACATAAGGAACAGCTCAAAGAAAAATTGAATATCCTACTGCACAATGTGAGATTGCCTTGTGAAACTTCCGCAAGAAGCCTTGGTGTTCTGATTGACTGGGACCTGAGATTCAGGGAGCATATAACAAAATGCATTCAGAGGGCTTATGCTAACCTGAAGGTTTTGTATCCACATCGGCACTATCTCGCAACTAAGCTTAAAATCATGCTGACTGACTCGCTGGTTCTAAGTCACTTCAACTTTTGCGATGCGGTTTATGGCCCCTGTCTGACAGGCGAGTCCAGGCGGAGGATACAGATGGTTCAAAGGTCGTGCTTAAGGTTCATATACGGCGTCAGGAAGTTTGAACCGGTCATTCATAAGCTTTCTGATTGCAACTGGCTGGATATGGATAAGCGTAGGAGGTTTCATTCGGTTGTAATGTTTCATAAATTGATTCTTTTCAAATCCCCTCCATATCTATACAATAAGATAAGGTTCCGCTCAGATGTTCATAATTTGAACCTTCGTCATCGCGGTCTGCTCGCGCCGGCTGCGCATACTACTGCCATTTTTGAAAGATCATTTACGTATAATATTTCTAGTCAATACAATTATCTGCCTCCTTCCTTGAAATCTTGTAGCTTGCCTGCCTTCAAGAGAAAATTTAGGGAATATTTGTTGAACCAGGGATGAATCTGTGTGGGTGAACCATAACGTTTTTTTTATATTGCAATTTTCAAATATTTTGTGATCGCTCTGCTTGTTTGTATTATTATCAGTATTTATGAAATACAATTTTTTTCTTTTTTTTATAGTTGTATAAGTTAAGTTTGTATAATCTGCCGGGTGCAGGAATGTGTTTATTTTTCTTCGGCTGAATTTTGTAGTTTTTGGGAACTTACTCATAATCAGTTTCAAACTGTCGTAAGTGTCCCTTTTGCAGATATTGTTCAAAAACGAGTTATTTTCTGTATGTTTTATTTAAGTGGTATGTAATATGCATACTTTCTGCAAATAAAAATCTACTTACTTACTTACTTACTATTCGCGAATATTACAGATGAATCTGTACGATCTGTGGTCACGTGACTAAAAAATCCGTCTGCTCGCGGAGGTCAATGCCGAACGGGCTTAGTGTAAACAGAACCATAGAAAATGCAATTGGAATATTGAAAAGAAGAAGACACTTCATATTCATATTTTCTTAATAAGATATCCGATTCAAGTGACATTTATTTGTGAATAAAAATGAATATACTGAATGTTCATGCAAAATTCAAGAAGATCGTATCCTCTGAACCATAGAATTAAATTTTTTATTTACTGATTTCTACATATTGCTTTTTTGAATAATTTCCAGAATATTATTTCGATAGTGCTGTATATTCATATAATAAGCATGAATCTCAAGTTCTATACTAACATTTTAGATGATTGCTCAACTGATACCGAGTCCCTTTGGGAGAATTTCTTTGATATATACAGGGTGAATCCTGTTAAACTGTACATACTTCACACAGAGATAGAGGACACTTTGCTGGTTTCAAAAAGACCCCACATGAAAGGTCTCAAATGATTCGTTTGAAGTATACAGGGTGATTTCCAGTTTTGGGTCATATTTTCAAAATGCTCTATTGGACGAACGAATAATCACAAATTCATCAAATTTGGTACGTAGGAGGACTGTATCGATCTCCATACAGCTGAGTTAACAGATTATCAGTTTCCAGGACCGGACTCTATTTTTCTGATATTATCAGAATTTATGAAAAAAACACCCTGTAGATGAAAAAGTCAATAAACCTGTCATGACAGTTCAAACTACACTAAAAACTCTACAATGAAGAGTAATAAAATCACGTGGCACACCTACAAATTTAGAGAAAAAAAATATTGAATATGCGTACTCGGAGATGAATTTTTTGGACGGGCCTAATTCACATGGAAAACCATACATACCCAAATGCTTCAAAAGTTGGAGACAGGAGAATATTATCAGTTTAAATCCTCTCGATATTCAAATATTCTAATATTCAGGTAATTTTCGTCAGTTGTTGTTCGGTCTCCCGTAACAGTTTTTTGGGGTGTTCTATATTCAGGGCGAATCTTTCGACCTATCATCAATTGAAAAACCCAATCTGAATGGGAGTCCGTCCCTGAATATTGGAATACTTGAATACGTAGAAGATCTCAACCATTTATATTAAACTTTTGATACATTTGGGTATGTTCTTTTTGTGAATTAGGCCGTACAAAAAAAAATTGTCTCCGAGTACCCATATTCAATTTTTTTTTCTCTGAATCTGTACGTGTGCCACGTGATTTTATTACTCTTTATTGAAGAGTATTTAGTGTAGTTTGAACTGCCATGACAGGTTTATTGACTTTTTCATCTACAGGGTGATTTTCTTTATAAATTCCGATATCAGAAAAATAGAGTCCGGTCCTGGAAACTGACGAAAATTACCTGCATATTGGAATATTTGAATATCGAGACGATTTAAACTGATATTATTCTCCTGTCTTCAACTTTTGATGCCTTTGGGTATGGTTTTCCATGTGAATTAGGCCCGTCCAAAAAATTTATCTCCGAGTACGCATATTCAATATTTTTTTTCTCTAAATTTGTAGGTGTGCCACGTGATTTTATTACTCTTCATTGTAGAGTTTTTAGTGTAGTTTGAACTGTCATGACAGGTTTATTGACTTTTTCATCTACAGGGTGTTTTTTTTCATAAATTCCGATAATATCAGAAAAATAGAGTCCGGTCCTGGAAACTGATAATCTGTTAACTCAGCTGTATGGAGATCGATACAGTCCTCCTACGTACCAAATTTGATGAATTTGTGATTATTCGTTCGTCCAATAGAGCATTTTGAAAATATGACCCAAAACTGGAAATCACCCTGTATAATTCAAACGAATCATTTGAGACTTTCATGTGGGGTCTTTTTGAAACAGCAAAGTGTCCTCTATCTCTGTGTGAAGTATGTACAGTTCAACAGGATTCACCCTGTATAAAAAGATTTTCGATGAGTCATTTCCACTGATTAAGCTAACTGTAAACAACAAAGTTAAAATTTCGAATATATATAGGTAAGCATCATCCTGAAATCATCGAGTTAAAAAAACGATTAGATATATTGTTCACAATTTCAAGGATAAATCTCAAATATCAAAAAGAGTATAAGCAAGAAAAGTTAAGATATGAAGAAAAACTTAAGAACCTGAAACAAGAATATTTTCGCGACAAAATCATCAAGTCAGATAATAAATCTAAAACGGTCTGGCAGATTGTTAATAATCTTGCAGGTAGAAAAACTGTAAATGCCAAATATGATAGCACATTTGACCCGCAAGTTCTTGCTGACTCTTTCAATAAGCATTTCGCAAAGGTAACAACACCAAAAATGCGAAATCCTCCCTCGCGTGATTGGATTGATTCCGGCGTCAAAAAGAACCCAAATTCTTTTTATTTGTTCGACATCGATGAAAATGAAATTTGTCAATTGGTCAGATCCCTCAAGAACACGCGGTCATCTGGAAACGATGAAATACCAATGACGGTAGTGAAAGCTTCCATACACTTAATTGCGCAGCCATTGGCTCACATAATCTATGCCTGTTACAAAGAAGGGATCTTTCCTAACAGTCTCAAGATCGCAACAGTGAAACCTTTGTATAAAAAAGGCGACAACTCAAAACTGGATAATTATCGCCCCATAGTTTACTCACATCATTTTCAAAAATTTTTGAAAAGGTTCTGGCAACTCGTGTGATGATTTTTTTTTGTAGGTTCAATATAATAAGCGAAAATCAACATGGTTATCTGAGGACTAAAGGTATTGAAACAGCAATTTTTGAGTTAACTCGACCAATCATGAGCGCTTTGGAGGATGGACAAATCTCGTTAGGAATTTTCCTCGATTTCTCCAAGGCATTTGACACGGTTGACCATCAGATACTATTGGATAAGCTGGAAGCTTATGGTATAAGAGATAGGCAATTGGACCTCTTTCGAAGTTTCTTGAAGGGAAGGGTACAGAGAGTGGAGATAGAAGTTTATGGGAAAACGTTTTTGTCGTACGACGAGTTATTGGAAGGTGGTGTGATCCAGGGAAGTATACTTGGCCCATTCCTCCTTTTAATTTATATGAATGACCTCATCTTATCTGTAACATTTGCGGATGATACAGGCTTTATTGTTCGAGAAAACGATGTAAGTTCAGTCACTTTATCGGCGAAACTAACAGCAGCATCTGTATATGAGTGGTGTCAAAGAAATAACCTCATATTAAATCTCACCAAAACTCAATGCATGTTTTTTTCCGCAAATAGAAAGCCTACTAATTATCCGAATTCGATCGTCCTTCTGGATCACACTGTTTCCGTTTCTTCTAACACTAGATTTTTAGGCGTGATTATAGATTCAAATTTGATTTGGAATGAACACTAAGCCCTATTTCGCACCAAGCCAGTCCAGACCAGTCGAGTCAAGTCAAGTCGGATTGGAACTATTAACTTCGTTTAAAATCGTTTCACACTAGGGCCTAGTGTGAAACTAGATTTCACATTGCATTTGTTTTAAACGATTTTAAGTTAATAGTTCCAATCCGACTTGACTTGACTCGACTGGTCTGGACTGGCTTGGTGCGAAATGGGGCTTAGCGTGTCTCAAACGGAAACTACTCTCAGTCGTGTATTCTTTGAGAGTAATGGCGAGGCAAGTAGATCATAATGTACTAGAGATAGTTTACTACGCTAATTTTCAAGCATTTCTAACTTTTGGAATCATTGCTTGGGGAGGTTGTACTGGTGTCGATCAAATATTTATTATTCAAAAATCGGCTATCCGAGTGATTTATGGTCTATCTCCAGGGGAGTAGTCACCAGTGTTCGGCGTGTTCGAAGAACACGGGCCCGGCCCGGGCTTTCTTGCAGAATAAATCCTTCATTTTGAACTAAAACCAACTTATCTCCGAAACTCTAGTTAAAATGCTCAATTCATATCAGAAATATGATTGTTATTAAAATTTACCACATCGCACACAAATGAAAACGTTGAATCAACAATTCCTTTTTTTTATTTATATTCTTCTGTGAAAATTGCTATCCCTGTAATCAATTTTGCGGCCTGGACAAATCGTACCGAACTCTTTGCATGAAGCGTATCGGCATTCTGTTTAGGGGATAATTACATTACATTAACGTCCAGATGATCGCTTTATTGGGGCGGCTTCTTTGATGTAGGATTCTTTATGTACATAAGGAAATTTTTTTTGGACTAGGGGTAAAATGCGAAATCATTTCACTTCTATTGCTATTCTAGAGAAATAAGTACCTATTCGAATTTGAAACGACGTTGTGCTTGTGAGTGTGTTCAGAGTGAAAGTTCTCAAAATTCTTGATTTTTTTTAGTGTTTTTGAATTTCTGGACTTCAAGTGTTATTGAAGGTGAGTTCTATAATTCATCACGTGGCTGATTTTTTCGTTAGGCGCCTCCTTGATATGAAAAAATGCGGGTCAGTCTTTGGGGATTGCTGATAGAATTGAAAACTATGTGAATTGTGAATTGTATCGTCGAGTTATCAGATTATTATTTTCAAATAATTTTCGGTATATAATCAAGGATAAATCAATCAAGGATAATATTGTGACAAATTTTGCAAATTTGAAAGCCCGCAAAAAAAGTTTTGATTGCGCTTTGTTTTTATCTCTTTTTTGTGTTTATTATATTAATAATATATTCATATGTTAATTTGGTTTTAATATTATTTTGTTTTTTGTTTTTATTTTGCTTAAAGTTGTTATTTGTTATAGTTGTTATTTTGTTAGTTGGTTATATTTATATGTGGAAGATACTCACGTACTTTGTATTGCCACTATTCTAATATAAGTGACAAAGAAAATGTGGTTTTATTTTGTTCTTATCTAATTTTTTTAATTATGTAACCAGCAGGCAGCGCTGCTATAGTGAGGGTAGGGGCCCGGAAAAGATTTTGAACACAGGCCCGTGGTGGCGTTACTACGCCACTGTCTATCTCACAGGCAGTCTTGTCGTGGTCATTTAAAAAAAAACAAGATTTTGACACTTACTGGGCTTTTCATCTACAGGTGTCTCTTATTTTTTCATAAAAATAGAGAAGTTTATTTCAGTCGATATGAGAACATAAATAGAACCAGGAGCATGTTTCCTTTGCATTATCCAAAGCATAATTAACTCTAACTGAGAGAAATGCCGAGTATATCTGTATTACCTTTTCAATGAGATTCCTAAGATCATACAAACCATAAAAATTTCAAGTTCTTCAAATCTACCTTGAAAAAATTTCTAATAGAAAGAGAACCCTACAGCATTCAGGAGTTCCTCTCATCTTGATCTGAGCGCTCTTTATTTACTTGTAGGTTAAGATTTTGTACTTTTGTTTTTGTTTGACGTTATCTCTTCACATAATGTATATGTTTATGAAAATATGAATAAATCTATCTATCTATCTATCTACTAAATTGTCAGGTACTAGCATTACTACTGCTTCACCAATGCACGAGCGCTCAAAAGCAACGGCTCAGTTACTCACCGAATCCAATGAAAGAACCGGTAGATTCTCAATCTCTCTCAATCCAATCTTCATCACCGCTGTCCTTTCTGCAGTATCCGAAATACAGGTTGAATCATCTCTGACTTTTTTTCTCTGATACGTTTTGGTGATCTCGGTTATGTTTGTCTGTAGCTCTTCTGGACAATCTAGATTTTCCTCCGCAGAATTTGAACTTTCGTCTCTTTTGTATGGAAAAGGATAGGCATTACATGGTAATTTGCCGCAATGAGTAAACTTTTCATCGAAATGCTTACTGCAAATGAATTTTTTGATTAATGATTCTGGGGTTTCATCCGCCAAGGACGCATTACCTGAAATGACAAATATCCCTTTAGTTGTATGTTCTTCGAAAGGAATAGTTAAGAATATACAGGGTGTCCCATTACTCGACGTCAACCCGGAACCGGGTGAAAAGGCAAGTAATGCTGGTTGTCAGAAAAATATAAAAAAAAATCTAAGTTGCATGATTCTAAAATAATGGGCATTTAAAAAAACACGCAAAATTCCACACCCTATGACAGTCTTTCGCTCCTGTTGCCACAAATATCAACTTTTTCTAACTTTTTTTTTTTGCTGTGTAACCTTGAATAATGCTTATCTAAACTGTAATCAGAATTTTGATACCAGCTGCTCTAGTTTCATAAAAATAGGGCCTGCTTCTCAGAAAAAAAAATTCAAAATAAACAAGTGCCTAGTTTCAACTGACTGTATTGAAAAAAAATGTACTACGCTTGTTTGGCAAGTTTTCTCAAAAGTTGGCGCATTTAGTAAGGATTTCAAAATGGTATAATACTTGTTAAACTGTAGCTGCCGTAGTTCGAATTTATTTTGATTGCCTTTGAATACACTTTTTCTTAAACTGCTTCCCAGTAAAAAAGTCCAATGGATTCAAGTCCGGTGAACGGGCCGGCCACGAGATTGGATCAGAACGTCCGATCCATCTTCCGGGAAAAAATGTTACCAGAAAAAAAAAAATTCCAGAGAAAATAATTTGATATGGACGGACGTTCTGATCCAATCTCGTGGCGGCCCGTTCACCGGACTTGAATCCATTGGACTTTTTTACTGGGAAGCAGTTTAAGAAAAAGTGTATTCAAAGGCAATCAAAAATAAATTCGAACTACGGCAGCTACAGTTTAATAAGTATTATACCATTTTGGAATCCTTACTAAATGCGCCAACTTTTGAGAAAACTTGCCAAACAAGCGTAGTACATTTTTTTTTCAATACAGTCAGTTGAAACTAGGCACTTGTTTATTTTGAATTTTTTTTTTCTGAGAAGCAGGCCCTATTTTATGAAACCTAGAGCAGCTGGTATCAAAATTTTGATTACAGTTTAGACAAGCATTATTCAAGGTTACACAGCAAAAAAAAAGTTAGAAAAAGTTGATATTTGTGGCAACAGGAGCGAAAAGACTGTCACAGGGTGTGGAATTTTGCATGTTTTTTTAAATGCCCATTATTTTAGAATCATGCAACTTAGATTTTTTTTTATTTTTTCTGATAACCAGCATTACTTGGCTTTTCACCCGGTTCCGGGTTGACGTCGAGTAATGGGATACCCTGTATGTACGAGTATCTTGTATCCACTACGGCGTAAAATAGAAATATATTTTACCATCAAAAGCTTACATGGTTTGTCAATAACATAGTTAGCCCATTGTATAAAAAACAATTACAAGCATAAAAACAATTAACAAGTATAAAAACAATTATAAGTAAATGACAATTATAAGTATTAAACGTGACAACTATCTTGTGCAAACACTCCTACACAACGTGAAGTACTCCTCCAGGCCATAGAGTGGATCGTTAATCAGGAAAGCCTTCACCCTTTTCCTGAATCTTATGCCCTCCAGGTGTTTTAGGTGACCAGGGAGAGCATTATATAGCTTGGTTGCCATAAACAGTGGTGAGGACTGTGTTTTCTTCAGGCGATGTTTTGGTATCTCGTAGTCATCTTTTTTCCTTGTGAAGTGTTCATGAACGGTGGCTCGTGTAGCAAACTGGTGTCGCCTCTCATGAAAGTAAACCAGACAACTGTATACATAGTTTCCATACAAGGTGGGGATTCGGTATTTCCTGAAGAGGCTCCTGCAGGAGGTGGTCTGTGGTAGCCCTGCTATTATACGGAGCGCCTGTTTCTGCTTCTTAAAAACCTTATGTGCCATAGCAAAGAAGAAAAAATCTGTCAATTGACAGATTTAATTTTTCAATCTGCCAACTGACACTTTTTGAACGCTGATTCTACTTAAACGAGTGCTATGTGGTTTTGCCCAAATGTCTGTAATTTTCTAATTTTGAGCCGAAAATGGTCTCAAACGAAATAGGGTTCGACTCCCTGATGAAGAATCCGTCGTCAAATTCGATTCTGTCCGTGGGGCCGTCCGTCCATCGTTCGAAGGAATTGTCCTAGAGACTTCAGATTGTCAGGGTGAGTTCGGTTTCCAAATGGCGCAGTTAATTTCGTTTACTAGTCAAATCGTACAGGGTGTTTCGAAATATATGGCCATTTAAAAATTGTTGTTCCTCGATATCTCAGACAAATCGAAATGAAATGTTGCGGTCACATGCAAGATGCTCATAATAATCCTCATGCAAAAATTCGTTGCCATAGTGTACACAAAACCGTAGAAAAGGCATTTGGAATATAAAAAAGAAGCATTGGTTATCGGTAGCGTCCATGATGTAAATAGTTAAATGATGGTAGCGGGAATTTGGACAAGTTTTCTTTATTTGTTCTCTATCCTATTTATACATCGCCAACGTTTCGAACCCTTTGTGGTTCTTTCTCAAGGCTCGTATTTTTTTCGGAAAGAAATTTAGTCAAAATCGATAAAATCTTGGTGTGGTAGATTTTCATTTATTGTCAATAATTCAATTTTCTCTCGATGTTCTGAAATTCGTTATCAGTGTTGTTATTAATACGACATGAGTGTCGTATTAATCCTGTTTGTAGGTACCTATGCAGTCTCTTGAATTTAAATAAATGAATGATATAATTATTGTATCAATAATCAAAGCCACGTAATGAAAGTGTTTTCGAAAGGAACATTTCAAAACTTGTATTTTTCACAAAACGTTCAGGATTTGAAGGTGAAAGTTGAATGCATAAAGAAATAGAATGAAACCAACAGCTCCAATGATATTCATGAATTAATTTTCCCAGTATGAACAAGCGCTTATAAGCTTCAAATCACTTCGCTGTGCATATACAGGGTTTTCCGGTTAGAGGTGTCATTCTGATATTCAAAGAAGAATTATAGTTTTTGGAATAAATGATCGGATGTTTATTTCATGCCGTTAATTTATAGTGGAAAATAACTTCATGCAAATGACCACCACGACCACGCTCACAGAACAATATCTTTTTAATGAAATTTTCCATAACAAAATCGAAAAGTGTGGCTATACTCTATGTACTCGATAGCCTCACGAATTCCGTCTTTGAGGTATTGAATCGACAATGGGCTATTGGCGGAGTCCTTCTCTTTCACCAAGCTTTTTCCGTAAAAGCTCGATCAACGGTTTAGTTGGGTGTGTGTCTTGTTGAAGTAAACGTTGTCCAAATCCATACAATCAGATTCCGGTCATAAAAAAATGGTTAATCATCTATCGATAGCGCCAAGTTAAGTAATTAGTTGAGGTCCCAAAGACTCCGCCGGACCATAAACTGCACTAAACACTTACACGTTGAGGATAGACAGGCTTTATAATAATAATAATATTCGGTTTGTGTCTCTAACTCCGTGATGACGAATCCGAGGTCAAATACAATTCTGTTCTGTTTGTTCTAGAGACTTGAGAAGTTCGTTAACCAGCCAAATCGTACAGGGTGTTCCATAAAATATGGCCATTCAAAATTTCCGTCCCGCCATATCTCAGACAAAACAAAACCAATCGATATGAAATTTTGCGGCCACATGCAAGATGCCCATAATAAGCCTTTTGCAAAATTTTGTGGTCATAATGTTAACCATATAATTTAATTTAACGTTATTACTGGATTTTTACATATTTCATTTTTTTAATCATTTCCAGAACATAATTCCGGTCGTGCCTAGATTTTGCATTCATATACTAAGCATGAATCTCAAGTCCCATACAATTTTGATGTGATAGAATTATTGCTCTACTAATAGACGAGCGCTCAAAAGTACCTGTTCGGGGCTTTTCTTGCATTTTTTTTAACGCCGTTTTCAGGAGAAACTCATCGTATGTTCACGTTACAGGAGGTATCAGTTCAAAACAAGCAAGATATTCCTAGAAAATTCATAATTGTAAGCAAAATTTTCAAAAGACACATTCGTACCCTGATCATTACTCGTTTAATTGAAATTTTCTTTGCAATATAAGTATAAAAAAATTAAGAAAGCCCTTTCGAACGCTCGTTCTTTGGCGGCACAATGAGGCTTTAACCGCAAAAATTGTATAGGACTTGATAC
The DNA here is from genome assembly GCA_013421045.1 of Propylea japonica. Lineage (NCBI taxonomy): Eukaryota > Metazoa > Arthropoda > Insecta > Coleoptera > Coccinellidae > Propylea > Propylea japonica. The sequence goes on from CM024246.1 coordinate 33,590,878, forward strand.
TCAATATATAAATGCTGAATCTCACCACGATCGGAATAATATTCTGGAAATTATTAAAAAACTGGAATATGTAAAAAATTGACAATTAAAAAATCCAGACCTATGGTTCGGATGATGCGAACCTCTTGAAATTTTGAATGAACATTCAGTATATCAATGTTCATACACAAAATAAATTTCACTTGAAACGGATATCTTGTTTTGGAAATATAGCAATTTTTTTTTCGAATTTCAATTGAATTTTCTATGGTTTACACAATGCGATTTTTTGAAATTTTGCATGAATATTAAGTATAATACACCAATTTTCGTTCACGAAATGAAATTCACTTCAATCGGATATATGAATTTGACCACGTATCGTCATCAGGGATACGATTTATTGCCGCCAAAGTCGATATTGACTCAAGAATTCAGCACAAGAGAAACAAAGCATATATTTTTTTTCCAATGACATTGATTAGAAATATATGTCAATAATAATACATTTCAGTATTGTCAGTATTTCGAAACTTCAGTCGTTCTGAACCGAAATAATTTAATAATAAGGAAAACGCCTCAATTTCGCTGCGATAACTTTTTAAATAGGTAATGTTTTTATCATAGTTTTCGTGAGTGCAAAGACCTCACGTTGGTACTAATTATTCGTCGCATTTGTTTGAAGAAGAATTCATGGCTATCAAAAAAAAAACTTGTTCAAAATAAAGTCTAACCAAATAAATTCACGTTTTGCGATTCAATTTAAAACACGTTTAATTTAGCAAAAACCAAAAATTTTTCTTATATTCAATTTTTTCTATTTCATATATTGCCTTCAACTACGATTCAAATTTCAAACTTATTTCCTTCACTACCTTAGAATAGAAAAACTAGAATCGCATAACATAAACAGACCCAGTAATTATCAAAGTAATAAAATTCCCAACTGGAACCCTGGCTTACTCTATTCATCGACGAACATGTGTTGGAATTTACTCAGTTTAGTCAGTTTCGAATGTTTCGATTCTTCAAACTTCACGTCATAAAAATATAGTTTCATAGCAGAAGTAGAAACCTCTTTACCGATAAGTAATTATTCAAGTATCCGCCAAGAGGGCGTATTAGGATGGACCCTAAAAATTCAGAGTTTGCCCATAATTCTAATAGGTACCGCCACATACGCACATCCAATGCCCTTAGCAGGGCGAGTAACTAACTATCTTCTCCTTAAACAATGTCTATACTGACTACTGAGGCCGTTTGGCGAACGTTTGTCAACAGAGAAACGAATGTCGAACATTTCGCGATTGCCGAAGTGTCTGGGAGGGTACCCGAAGGCGAACTACGAAGGCACATTCGCCGAATGCACGCATTGTCTGGGACCGGCTTAAAGCCTTTTCGAACTGAATTTCTCACCGTTTCTCGATGTTGAAGTTTGTATTAATTGAAAAACGAGATATCGAATTGGAGCAGGAGAAATGCGTCAAATTCTTGAGTACTTGGTTTTTAATTTGTACTATTTAATCAACAAAATGGCTACCAAATGGGAAGTAGGGGTGAAAATCCACTGAAACACTCCTGCAGTCCTACATTCTATAACACTGACTTTTTTAATATCCTCTCAATTTTCACAAGGCACTCTTAATGGGTTTTAGCATAATTATCAAAATGAAGATTGAATAATATCTTGATATCTATCAAAGTGATAAAACTTTTGGCAATTTTGATGGTTCACGACGAACAGAACTGAACTTGCAGTCAAAACAGCATTAATTCCAAAGAAAGGCATCTCAGATGTCAATTTTTCTGAACGATTAGATAGTTAGTCTACCTAATTCAACGTTTCTGATCAATCTAACTTACAAATTACCTACAAGTTATATTTAAAAAACACAACGAGAGTGATTTTGACAATAAAACTTTGTTGGCCTTTTTCTAGTCGTCTCCAAATGTTCGAAAAGTTTCGCGAAAAATACAAAAATGAAGATTGAATATATTTCTAGTTGAGTAATAAGAGCAAAAATTGAGATATTATATTAAATCTTTCATGTTTCATATTGAAATTCACAGAGATAAACCGACAAATAAAAAAGTATTAAAAAAGCTTCAAGAAAATTGAAAACATATAGGTACTTATTTCAGGGTAAGTTTCATGCTTTGATACGACAAAACACTAAACGTTCAGTGAAACACATCGTGAAAATCATCTTCTCATAATTTGTTTGTACAATATTTTTATCTGGTGAAATTGAAAGTTTTTCGCTATATTACGCCGTTAATCATTTGCTGCGATATTCACGGATTACTGAACAGAGATGCTACTTAAATAAGAAACTACCTTTGAGATAATTCAAAATTACACTTTGTATCATAGGTAATTGATCTACTAAAAACACTGAGTAAATGGGTGTATAATTTTAACTAAATGGTGAAGATATAGGTAGGTATGCCTTAATTGCCTTACCAGAGAGAATCGTCCATTCTCTACATCTTTTTGCGTCCTTTGCTGGAAATCGGTACATTCTTAGCGAAGGATCTGTTCTTTTGCTGCCACCACAGTTGAAATAAACACATTTATTCCCTGCCATTTCTAATATATGATCGTATTCCAATTTTGATCGAAAATTCTGAAAGAGAAAAAAATTAATTCAATTTTATTTCGGAGTTCATTCGGCAACTAGTAGATATGTACTAAAAATTGTCAATTTGAATGAATAAAGAATTTGAACGATAAACTCACCTCAACATAAGACTTATCAAGTTCTGGAATATTCAATTGTTGTAGGTTGTAGGAATCGAAATGTTGTTCAACTCGCAGCTCACGTCAAACACTATATGCTACGTATTTCACACAAATGAAAGATCAGTCTGAAGCAATATTTATACATATATTATGTTTTATACAGGTAACACAAAGTGTCCCTAAACTAAATGACGTTCTGAGTCACTAAGAATTGTGTAAGAATTAAACATTGTAAATTTGAATAATCTGCACCTAAAAAGGGTGTTATCACAATAAAGATTCCAGGTAGGTACTTATTTTTGAAAATACCTGGGTTCGAGGTAAAACCACTTTCCGATTCTCCAGCTTTGTACTTCATACTATAAAACTAATGTATTTTGAATAGATATTTAATATTCAGTATTACCATTGAGTTTGAATATAATTTTAATTTGATTTTTAATGATTTTAAACTCAATGGCATTACAATCATACCGTAAAACGGGGATACTTTGTGAAAGTTTTTGAGGTTTTCACACATTTTTAAACACTTCTTGAGCAGGTAAAAGGTGTGAAAAAAATACACAGTAAATATCTGTCCTTTCGGTACACAATGAGATATAATATTGTTGAAAAAATTATTTTGATATAGTCTTTTTCGAATTTGAAATTGTCACAATTTTACCCCGTGCTTCGGGGTAACATTGTGACAAAGCATTATTCGAATCAGAGCACAATAATACCCCTGCCTTTTGAGTATAAAATTACTAAAAATTAAAAAAAAGTATGTGCTCATATTTTTTGGATAAAAAAAAACATGAATTAACTTCAACTTTCATTGAAAACAAAAATTAATATTCTGAACAAGAACGAAAACATGTAATGGGCTGAAATAAGAGTTAATATTAAGATTGAATGAGAATAGGCATAAAACAACACACTCACAAATTTTACAAACTGCAAAATTTTCCTGGGATTACAAAATTTCTAAGTGATCAGGTAAGCTTTGTAATGAAAATCTTTCCGTTTTTTTCTCTTTTCCTTCAAAATTTGTTTTAGTTATTGCCAGTAGTCAATCACGCAAAAATCCTCAACTTGTGGCAAAATGGAATTCTTTATTATTCGTTGCTCTTAAAAAGCTTATACTACTTTTGAATTTTCTGCACCTTTTTTCTTAAATATCTTGTACCAGCTTTTTCAGCAACATGGGTTTTCTGTAAGCTCTTGCTCCCAAGCGTCTCTTATATGTTTTAAGCATTCTGGCAAGATTTTGTGCTGTCGCCCGGCGACAGAAAAAATTCTCTATCCGCGCGAAACTTGTAAAATATTGGGCAGTTTGTTTCGATTTGCGTATTGTCACAAAGTTACCCACTAGTCACAAAGTATCCCCAATTTACGGTATTGGAAGTAATATTTTCGATATATACGATATATAATATACAGCGTGCCAAAAAATTTACGTAATTTTATAAATCAATTATACTTTCTTTAATTATCTTTTTTTCACAATTCATATTTCCCATTTGAAAACTGAAGTAGTGGGGGCAGGAGTAGGAATTGAGAAATATCAAATTCAAAACAACATAGGATAAATTACTTTTGACATTGAAAATCGACGGGTGCAAGGATTTTTCTTAATAATTCTTCGTACAAAAAAAGATGATTAAGAAAGTATAATTGATATATCAAATTTTTCTTTTACTTATTAATGTTGAGAGAAATCCACTAATCTATGGATTTGAAATTTCGAAAGCAGGTTTACCTATGCTTTAGAGCGCTCGTTCTACTTAAACGAGTGCTATATCGTTTTGATCAAATGTCTGTAATTTTCGAACTTTGAGCCGAAAATGGTTTCAAACGATAAAGTTCTACTCCTTGATGACGAATTCAATTCTGTCCGTGGCGTGGCGCCGTCCGACCGGCCGTTAGCACAATTACTTTCGAAGGGATCGTCCTAGAGACTTGAAATTTTAACTTTTAAAGATGAGTTCGGGTCCCAAATGCTTCGGTTAAGTTCGTTAACCATCCAAATCGTACAGGGTGTTCCATAAAATATGACCATTTAAAATTTTTGTTCCTCCATATCTCAGAAAATACTGAACCAATCGGATTAAAATGTTACGGCCAAATATAAGATGCTAATAACAAGCCTCATGCAAAATTTTGTGGCCACGGTGTGAACAGAACCATAGAAAATTCAATTGGAATATTGAAAAAAAAGAAACTTCATATTTCCATAAAAACATATCCGATTCAGGTGAATTTTTTTTTGTGAATGGAGATCGATAGCCTGAATTTCCATCCAAAATTTCCTTCTAACAGAACCATAGAAAATTCAATTGGAATATTGAAGGAGCGAATCTTTTTATTTTCATGGCAGGATATCCGATTCGAGTGATTTTGTTTCTGAATAAAGACTGTTATACTGAATCTTCATGCAAAATATTGTGGTCATAGTGTTAACAGAACCATAGAAAATTCAATTGCAATATTGAAAGAAGAATCTTTATATTTCCATGACAGAATATCCGATTCGAGTGAAATTTATTTTGAGAAGAAAAACTACTATACTGAATGTTCATACAAAATTTCAAGTAGATCGCATTCACAGAACCATTGAAATAAATTGTCTTAGTTTATATATTTTTTCACATATTTCATTTTCTGAATAATTTTCAGAATATAATTCAGATTGTTTACAGGGTCTCTATAAATGATTGAAACAGAGCAGTTGGCTTTGGATTATTCTCAATTTGCCGCTTCCTATGCAAACCACAGAATTCTGTGATCATACTATGCTCTGATTGGTTAGAGATTGGCATAGATAACATAATATGGAGATTTGATTTCTGTAGCGGCAAAGTAATCTAAAGGCAACAGCGCTGCTACAATCATTCTTAAAGACCCTGTATTCGGTATCAATCGCAAGTCTTCTATAAAATTTCGAGGTAAAAGTGTTTTTGTTTCACTAATGAACGAGCGCTCAAAAGATCCTGCTGAGGGCTTTTCTTAAATTTTTTCTCTATTTGAAATCTCTTACCTACCCCTTGCGCTTTACAACCTTCTAAGTAATTTGATCTCCAAGAGGAATATATGGGATTGTGATACATCAAATTAAAGGTGATTTGATTACACACTCATTTCATCCAATATGCTGCAATCTATATACATAGACAAACTAATAAAATAGATGAGCCACTCGTATATTCCGCGACATCTGTCGGAGGAGGAGACTATACACGAAAAAATTATTTTCAATTTGATAGTTCGATGTCGTTGCATTTATGGAAATCCTATCGAGAAAATAGTAAGTATGTAAAATTAGAGCCTTATTAAAATCATTATTATCAAAAAACCTTTGAATTGTCAACTGACACAAGGAGTGGTTTGACACGTTCTTTTTGAAAATAATAAATTTCGATATGCCTGCAAGAGTGAAGACGTGCTGTGTTATTGGATGTGAAAATCGAGATGCAAGAAGGTAATTATAAAATTTACATGTATATTCTGTTAACTATAAGAATTAAGATACTCGTAGTTTTCAAAAAAGTTTGTCATGTATTGAATAAGTTTAGTCGGTAAATACTCATATTTTGTATTATTGAATTCATTATTTTTAGTTTTTGAGAATGTTTTCAATGCAATTATTAGTTTATTGATTAGATATTTATGAAATAAATCTGTATTTCCAATTGGTGATACCTATTTCAGTTAATAAATTTTTATTCTATCCAGAATTTGATTATTGATCCTCATTTCTCGATTCCAAAAGAAAATCAGATGAAAGTTCGTTGCAGGTATTATTTTCATGAAAATAAATTCCTCACTCATCGCATCGATAACTTGCACGAAACCATTTCTGATTTCCTTTTGGAAATTGAATTTCAAAAAACTTTTTGCTTCTTGTATATGGGTGTATAAAAAAATACCTACCTATTCAAAAGGTGCACTACAGAATTCTTTTTGAGGCAGCTTTACGGTACAGATTCCTTTTTCAATTGAGCTTTTTTCACGAATTAGTAATGTTGTACAAAAAAAGATGGCGTTGAAGCTTGTTCTACTAGTGTCTCATCTATTCTCCGTTTAGTTAGTCTATGTCTATATATTCCTCCTATATATTCGAAAAAGGAAGTGGAGGAGTGAGGTCCGTAGGAGGTGAGAGATTTCGAATTCAAAAAGGCATAGGGAGACCTGCTTTTGAAATTACAAATCCATGGGTTACAGAATAATGGTCTAACTGTAATACTTATTTTCAATCATGGAGGTACCTCCATGTTTTCAATCACAAGTTGTAAATGTATTTCCTAACTTCAATGAAAAAACGACACAACCATCAATTCTTCTTCAATCTACATCGTTAAAAAGGTAAGCAAATCAACTTTGATTTGAAACATCACAACCCGTATACATATTACCATTTGAAATAATAAAGTAGAGAGAAATATCAGATTCAAAAACGCATAGGATAAATTGCTTTTGAATTTTGAAATCGACAGGTGTGACGGTTACTTTTTGGTACGCTGTACGTGTACATGTATACATGTATGTATTATGTATAAATACCATCTCGATCTCAGTTGATTAGATAATCAGGTCTACTAAAAGTTTACAGAATGGATCCCGAACTGAGGAAAATAATTCACTTTCTGTTATGTTTAGAAGTAAATTGTGAATTTTTACCAAAATGTTATGTTAGTAAGTCTAAGTGATGAACTGAAGTGATTGTGGATATTAAACTGATTTTGTCAGAAAGCAATATCAACTGGAAATGATGCGAATCAGTTCAAAGAGCCCTTTCAATTTGAAGCCGCATCACTTCCAAACTGATGTAAAATCAGTTGATGCGCGTTCTATTTGACAATGTTGTGATTTTGAACTGATGCGCATCACTTCCAACTGATGAGACTACATTAAATGGAGCGGATTTTGAACCAATCAGAGAGCAGTAGGGATTTTCAAATTTGACAGACGAAATCTGTTTACATTTTCGTCAGATGTCAGCTTGACTTTTGAAAACATTACGGTTTTTACCTCTTTTAAACGTTATTTAGAGCTTGAAATAATGGGATTCTCAATTAAAACTCAAGAAAGAGGAGATTGTTGTACGCATTTCCGTTAGATGAAATTATTTCATTTTCGATGTTGATATGAAAATGGGCAATGACTTTGCTACTTAGAGGTAAACTTTATCCCTAATTTTCATTATTGAGAATTCCTTTGACTATTGATATTATTTCAGGTTTCATCTTATTCAGCAAGCCAGGGAAAATGTGCCATCAATTAAGAGCCTGAACAATGACTCTCAAGATGAAAAGAACATGCACACGAATCAATTGATATTTTCTAACGGTCTACATAACATAGACTTCATTCAGCATCTATTATTATAATCGTTTTAATTTTATCTTGCATTTTTCAGTTAGTTTAAAAAAATCAAGATCAAATGAAGTTTCTCTACGACAGAACTACTTATTATACCAGAAAAATATTATGCCATGAATTGTGATCCATATTTCCTCCTGTTTTATTATGATTCCAACAATAATTACTAGTTTTGTCCTATATCAGTTAACCCTGTTTTATTTTCTATTTGTTTCAGTGAAGTCCTTCAGCATTTGTGCAATAGTACCTTTGATCATATTCAGAAATTTTTTACTAATTAAACACATATTGTACTTCCCAACATTAATATTTTCAATAATCGAGAGCATTAAAAGATTATACCATACAAAGAATTATTGTTTACAATTGAATTATACAAAAATCAAGTTTGACTAATGAAAGCATGGTTAGTATCGAACTGAAGTTTCATGTTAAACGCAGACTCAAAATCAGGTTTAAACAATTTACACTTTTCTGAAACAATTATGCTCAACTTATTCGCTGTGGGTTGAAATGAAAATATTGTTATCGATTTCAATCCTCTTTCCGAAAAGAACATCAAAATATCTGGTACCTGTTCATCAAGATCCTGGGCCAAAATTAATAAAAGCATTGATCAGGCACTAAAGGTAATCATTCATCAAATCTTTCAATACGAATAATTGATTTCCAAATTCCTGTTCAGTTGTGAGAGTGCACATAATTGAAATACCTTCTTTCTTTTTGAATAAATATTAGATAGTGGTTCAAATAATGTGTTTATTCTTCGTTTAGATACATCAGTTTTCTCCTTCATTCACTTCAATTAAGCCTGATAGAAATTTTATGCAGTAACACCTTCAATCGTTCACTTATTTATGAAAATAGAACTTTATGTGCTTAATTACATTCATAGTCTCTGCTAACATTATACCCAATTCAGTAAAAATTAACCACAAACAAATCCATCATCGAAACTTATTCATTTATCTTGTAAGATCAGCACATGATTAGATATCACAAGTTAACTACTAACTAAATAGTTGTATTCTGGGCAAAGATTAAGAATCAAGTTAATTCAATTTACACTAGATTATACTTTTACACATACTGAAAAAAAACTTGACATATCAAATGCTTCTTATAATAACACAACGATTTATTCACATCCAACTTGAATAATGATAAGATTGACCGAGATCAAATGACCATTGACCGAAGTTCTTCAGCCCTCATCGAACTATTTTCTCTATTAGTGAATCATGTAGATATAAGTCCATCAATTGAATTTTGTCTTGATACATTGATTTCTCTCCTTCTTTATCGATAATTGGAATATAAGAATACATTTTCAAACCAATTTGATGGCTCAAACAAGTTTCAAAGTACATCATTCCATTATATTCGTATTGATGGCACATTTTTCCTGGCATACTGGACAAATAAGATGAAATCTGAAAATCAAATGAATACATACTTGAAAATATTATCAATAATGGATATTAGGGATAAAGTTACCTTCGAACAGTAAAGTCATCATTGCCCAATTTCATTATTTTCATACCATCATCGAAAATGAAATAATTCCAGCTAATACAAATGCGTACAACAATCTTCTCTTACTTGAGTTACAATTGAGAATCCCATAAATTCAAGCTCCAAAATCCAAATAACGTTTGTTTAAAATAAGTAAAATCCGGAATGTTGTCAAATGTCAAGATGACATCTGATGAAAATGTAAACAGATTTCGTCTGTCAAATTTAAAAATCCCTACTGCTCTCTGATTGGTTCAAAATCCGCTCCTTTTAATGTAGTCTCCAACAGATGTTGCCTTCTGACAAAATCAGTTTAATTTCCACAATCACTTCAGTTCATCATAACAATAACATAACCTAACATTTTGGTGAAAGTTTACAATTTACTTCTAAACATAACAGAAAGTGAATTATTATCCTCGGTTTTCATTCCTAGTAATGAATAATTCATATTACTTTAAGAATTTCCTTTCGAACTATCGTCGGTGGTACTCTGTTCTCAAACCTTATCGTTTTGTTGATTGTCATCCGAAAAAGGCATGTTCTATTTGTCAAAATCACTTCACTTCCAACTGAAGTGATTCCGGAAATTATTCAGGCAAATAGAAAGCTAGGAAAATCACAAATAGTCAAATAGAAGGCGCAAGCGCATCAACTAATTTGCATCAGTTTGGAAGTGATGCAGCGTTTTATTATTCATTTATTTATTTGAAGAATTGGGGATACAAACAGGTGTGGTACCCAGAAACAGTATCCACAATAGAGAACATGAACAAAATTTTTACACTCAAAGATAGGCCTAACAATTTAAAATGCTCCACAAAATTACAAATTAATTGAGCAGTATACAGTTTTTCTTGAAGTATTGTTAAGAATCGAAAAATAAACACATGAAAATAAATCAAAAAATCAAAAAAAAGAATACAGCAAGGAAAAATTAAACTGAAAATGCAGGTAACAGAAATTCAATATATGTAATATAATAGGCACCAATATATGAATTTTTAATGTAAATTTAATTTTTTGTGGTGTGAGATGAAATATGTCAACCAAGTGTTGTGACTCGTTAGCGGAGCGTAGCGGTCTAACGATTGGGCTGTTTTTGGAGTAATTATTACGCTTGAATTCAATATGAAATAGCTCGCGTTGCCTTAGATTGAATGACGGGATGTTGATTTTTATCATTTCAAGAATATCAGAAGCCTGCAGATCGCCACCCAAAATTTTCGATAAGAAGATGACGTCATTTATTTTACGTCTGTTTTTGAGAGATAATATATTTCAAAATTTTCTCTTAAAATGGGGTAACGATCTACTCTCGGATCTACTTTATGCTGTAGTGACAGGTTCTCTCTGAAGGCAATGCGTTTAAGAAATCTATTCTGCACTCTTTCAAGGCGTGAAATATAGATTTGGTACTGTGGGTTCCAGATTACTGATGCAAAGTTTAAGCGGCTGAAAACGTATGCGTAAAAACCACGAATTAGAGGTGGACCTTTTTAAAGGATTTGCTTGGCCTAAAAATGTATGCAAGCATTTTACTAGCAGATCTGACGATGTTTTCAATGTGGTAGCTGAATGAAAGTTTAGAGTCGAATAAAACCCCTAAGTCTTTGATTTTGGTAACCTGGGTCAGCAATGTTTCGCCAATTTTGTAATTATAGGGAATGGGTGATTGACTTCTCGTAAAAGATATGACGTGGCATTTATTAATATTCAGAAAGAGATCATACAGTTTGCAAAATTCTGTGAAGGAGTCAAGTTCTCTCTGGATTGTTAGGCAGTCCGCTAAGTTTCTGATGGGGAAAAATATTTTCAAATCATCTGCATAAATTAGAAAACGACAGAAGCTGAAGACGGCATGCATACTGTTAACGTATATTAAAAAGAAGAGCGGACCCAGGTGCGAACCCTGAGGAACGCCAGACGTCCAGTCAATATCCTCTGACATGTACTCTCCATCAATAGATACGTACTGACTTCTTCCGAGTAGGTATGATCTCGCCCAATTCAACAGCGAACCGCACCGATTCTAACAGCACCTAATAGGTGTGTTCTTTTATTCACCGATGGATTCACCCGGATGGAAACCAGATGAAATGTCAGATGGCTCATCAGATGTCGAATAAAAGAACGAGTTGATAGTTATCTGCTGTTTAGTTGAGTCGTGACAGATAACATTGACGTTTCTGCCATACAAATTTACCCCCTCCACTTGATTCATCAGAATTTCATCACATTCACCGGCTCTGAAAGTCGATGGATCCGATGAGCCACCGATGGAAACATCGGTGAGTAAACGAACGAGTGACAGTTTAAACTGCTGAATAAACGAACGACTTGATGCAACCGTGGTGACAGCGGTGAATCCATCTGATGAATAAAAGCACACACCTAATCTCGTCAATAGGTTTGTTCCAACTCAAGAATTGACCGTACAATGATCGTCAGGTTTCTGCGCAATAGATAAAAATGTGTTCCAACTGAAAATGTATCGTTTGAGAACGGTTTCGTTTTTGTTCCATCCTGCTTCGGGACCGTGAGTGGAACGGTTTTGTGATAGTCATTTCGATCCCTGGTCTGGAGCAAGTACTGTTTGGACGGTTCTTGTACGGTCAAAGTTTAGACGTGCGCATAAGATCGATTACTAACAGTTTCGTGACCGTCAAATTACCGTACAAAAGTCAGCTGTTGGAACAAACCTAATAATACCTACTTTTGTACGGTAATTTGACGGTCACGAAACTGTTAGTAATCGATCTTATGCGCATGTCTAAACTTTGACCGTACAAGAACCGTCCAAACAGTACTTGCTCCAGACCAGGGATCGAAATGACGATCACAATCACAAAACCGTTCCACTCACGGTCCCGAAGCAAGATGGAACAAAAACGAAACCGTTCTCAAACGATACATTTTCAGTTGGAACACATTTTTATCTATTGCGCAGAATCCTGACGATCATTGTACGGTCAATTCTTGAGTTGGAACAAACCTTAGTAAGAAATAAACATAAACATGTTTATTTCTTACTCTGAGGTAATTCTCAACGCGAGTCTTTATGAATTGGTGTTACAATTGCCCGCTTCCATATATTAGAGAAGTTGCCAGATTCTAAAGATTTATTAAAATTATTTCAAAAGGTATACTGAGGGAGGGGCAACCCTGTATAAGAATTGAGAGGGGCATCAGGACGGATCCCTTACGTCGCACTATGGAAAATAAAGGTCGATTTCTGATCAAAAATCAATAACTTTTTTATTTCTCGATATTATGTTCTGAAATTTTGCACAAATATAAAGTAGTATAGATGGCTTCAGATGAAATGGAAATTTTTGTAATAAAATTTAAAACCATTGATTAAAAAATTGAACAAATTGAAAATTATCGGAAATGTCCAATATACATCTCGGGTGTCCCGAGAAGAATGCAACAAAAGGATACCATGAATCATGTACATCAGAGAGGACTCTCATCAAGAGGTTTTAATCGTTTGAATGCCTTCGTTTGGAATATACAGGGTGATATTCATCTGATGGCTTGAATTTCAAAGTTCAATAACTCTCAAACTATTGGACCGAATGATTTCAAATTTGCAAGTTTTGTCACCCTTTACGATTGCCGTCTTTCAAAATTTCAGAAATTGAAGAAATCAGATCCGGACTAGCAACATTTTTGGACTTTTTCTTTTTTCATGAATATTGGAATACCCTGTACGTGAAAATTATGTTTTTATTACATTTTCGTTGCCACAAAGAATCAATTAATGATAAAAATTAAAAATCTCTGCTTGGCACGGTCATACAGGGTGAGCAAAAAACATTACCTCATGAGTGAAATTTCAAAGTTCAATAACTCTTAAACTATCTGACCGAATTTCTTCAAATTTGGAAGTTTTGTCACCCTTTCAAATTTGAAATCATTCGGTTGAATAATTTAAGAGTTATTCAAGTTTGAAATTTCACTCATGAGGTAATGTCTTTTGCTCAATTCTTGATCACCCTGTATGATCGTGCCAAGCAAAAATAATGAATTTTCTCACTAACTGATTCGTTGTGGTTACGGAAATGAAAAAATAACATAATGTTCACGTACAGGGTGTTCCAATATTCATTAAAATAGAAAAAGTCAAAAATTTTGCAAGTCCGGATCTGATTTATTCATTTTCTGAAATAGTGAAAAATGGCAATCGTAAAGGGTGACAAAACTTCCAAATTTGAAATAATTCGGTCCAATAGCTCAAGAGTTATTGAACTTTGAAATTTCACTCATGAGGTAATGTTTTTTGCTCACTTCTTGATCACTCTGTATGACCGTGCCAAGCAGAGATTTTTAATTTTCTCATTAATTGATTCTTTGCGGTTACGAAAATGAAAAAAAACATAGTGTTCACCTACAGGGTGTTCTAATATTCATGAAAATAGAAAAAGTCCAAAATTTTTCTAGTCCGGATCTGATTTATTAAATTTCTCTAATATTGAAAGATGGCAATCGTAAAGGGTGACCAAACTTGCGAATTTGAAATAATTCGGTCGAATACTGTTGATGTAAACACCAATATTTCAATCCGCAGTAGGTAGCAAGCAGTTTTCCGTTTTTTAACTTTCATCACATTTTCACTATTACACCGAAAATCGCAAATATCCGCAGTTTTTTTTTATTTGATTACGCTAATGGATAGCTAGGCTACAAATCAGCATTAAATTTGCAGCAGGGGTAAACGTGGGCAACTATCAAAAGTCTCGATGAACTTTGAAAAAAAAATTTTTTCATCATTTTTCATTTTGCAATTATTTTAAGGTTAACGTAAACGCTATATTGAATAAATTTTGATTGTTTCATATTCTTCAAAAGACGAGTTTTCCAGAAATATATAATTTATAATACATTTTTCTGTAACGTATAACAATAAAATCAATTTGAATGTGATGAAGTGAACGGGCTAAACATAAACGTCTGTCATAACTACAAAGTTTGTGGTGTTATAAAAAAATCATTTCATAGAATATGTTTATTTTTTTGATATAATAGTCAAGTTTGATCCTTAAACTATTGAGCAAAATAAAAAAAGCATGCCAGTAGCGACATTGACAGAAACCATTTTTAATCAGCAGTTGTTCTACGATTTTCCACTGTGGCGTCGGTACAGAGATCGTATGGATTTTTCTATTTGCTCGGCCGTTAATATTTTTGAACTTAAGTAGAGAAAGTGGCTTCCGTCAGAGTCATTCGAAACTATCGATGCGTCGCCGCCTCCACAAAGGCGCCCCTGAAGAAGCTCACAAACAAATTGCACATCTCCACCCCGCCAGTGGCCACCTGATCACCCAATATCATAACTGAAGGAAATTTGGATCTTCTACTTTTGTTTTTCATTGAGGTCATATTAAATATTAACTTTGGCTCATGTGAAGCTTGACCTTCCAGATAGGTAATATACCTGGAATACCTTCTATGTATGCTTTTGATAAGGCACGAAGAGATTTGTAGCGGATGAGTTCACATGTATTTCCATAGATTTTCCATTTTTTGTGGACACGATTTTTTAGTTTAACTTGTTTAATAGTTTGTTTAGAATAGCTTCAAATAGAAAGGATATCACCATGCAGAATACAGATTTAATTTTTTTTATTAAAAAAAGTTAGTGGCGTGCCACTGACTGTCTAAATGATATTTAGTGCTATGTTAATTGAGTCGGCACTGAATAACTTTACAGGTAATTCCAAAGGCGAGACGTTTAGGACATATGTTCATATAAAGTTTTTTTCTTGAAATGGGCCCAAAAATCATAGCCATAAATATTGACATTCAATTAGGAAAGGAGTAAAGATATATACTCAATGATGTTATCTAAATTTATAAGGTTGACACCTGTGGTTGACACATCGTCTTCAACTGCTTGTCTGTAAACAAATGCGAGGGACTTTGGGATATGATTCCTCGATGAAAATAAGAAAGGGTACCTTTATATTATAATTTTTTTTTCAAAATCGACCATTCTTCCAAGATACAGCCTTTGGAAGGCGAAGGCAAGTCTATGGCCTTTAATTTTTTTACGGCTTCTAAAAAACATTGCGTAATAAAACTATACATAATATGAAGCACTAAAGTACCTATATGTTACTCACATAAATTTTTAATCTCATAAATTTATTATTAGCACGAAATGAAAATTATCGCGTTAATCGCAGGTATAATATAAACAATAACAGCAGAGAATAATACTAATTGATTAAAATCAACCATTATTAAACCCATACTTCGGAACTAATCCCGTCAACGCACAAAGAACATGCATGGTGGTAATATCAAACGGAGCATCCATAGATAGCTATTTCGCCCTAGTTGGGGCTCATTAGTATGGAGGAGCTCAGTCTGAAAGGCATTCTGGGTTCCCTTACTTGAAGAAATGTCGCCTAGTTCGGAGTATAACAGAAAAAGACGCCATCTCTTGGGATCCTTACGAACACCTACCTCCGATGCATGAACGTTGAACGAAGTTGCGAGATGTTATAAGCATAGATAACATGGTTATAAGGGGTTGAAAATAACAATAGCACCCTATGATTTTCGTTAAAAAATTGTTACGTGGAAATGAGCATAATTGACAAAACCAAATTTGAGCAACAATATAAGAATATTCATTCTATGGAACATACGATAAACAGTGATCATAATTGCTTGTAAGACTGTAAGTTATATTTTTACCGAGAAAAGTATCGACTGTATCGAAATTTTGCAGGAGACTTTTTTTCCCCAAATTGAATGGGAAACCATAAGAGAATTTTATTTGTCGAATCTATATAACAAAACCAATTTTTGAAGGAAAATCATAAGTTTTCAACCCCTAATAATATGGGATAAAAAAAATGTGTGACAAACATCTCCTTAATGAATCATACTATGTATAGTTTTATGACTTTTTTAGGACCCTAAAAATATTAAAAACTCTCAACTTGTTATCACCTTCTAAAGGCTGTATCATGAACGGGAGGTTAATTTCGAAAAAAATCTATATGAACTACCCCTGCTTATATTAATCAAGGAATCTGCTCCCTAAGACCCTGACATTTGTTCAATAAAAGAAAAATGACAAGTATACATATATACATTTTATTGTCTCAAAATATAATTCGTTATAAATAGCTTAAGTGCTTAAAACATAAACAATATGAAAACTCAATAAAGGAAGTAGCTTTAAGAATAAATAATCCCTATATAATAACTAATTCTAAATAGGGATCAATTATTTCAAATGAACTTATTATACCTTATGAAAACTTTATACAAGATTTGAAATATGAAAACTTTATACAAGCTTTGAAATATAGTACCATATTAGCAAAATTAACACTGAGTAGAACTTATAATATCTTTTGAAAACTTTATACAATTTTTAGAATAGAGTACCCTATTAGCAAAATTAACACTTATACCTGAGTAAAACCTAAATTTTTAAACCCATTTTACACCACATCGTTTTTTCCTTCTTTCAGAATTATTGACACTCTTTGTGTTCCCAGAGTTAGTAACTGTATTTCCAGTACCTTCTACATTTACATCTGCAATTTTGTTGCTAATACTGTCAGGTTTCTCTAACGAACCATCAATACTTTCAACTGTAGCTTTCTTGTTATCATTTGCCTTATTTTGTTTACGACTCTTAGTTGTATTTGTGTTATCTTTGGCAGATTTCTTACTTTTTATTGTTATGGTTTTTGGTGCAATAGTTTTAATTTTGTCACTTATTTCTAATTCTGAACCTTCTCCATTTTTCAGATCTTGAGAATTACAAATAGTCTTTTCAGTATTAATGGCATTATCATTTACTTTTGTATTGGTATTTGTGGTACTTTTCTTATCATTGAGGCATTTCTTTGGAGATTTTAAAGAATTTTTGTTTTTAACTGTTTCATCTACAGTTTTGTCGGCATCCTTCATAACAGGTTGTTTGTTGTCTTTATTTTTTATATTGGTTGACTTTATAGAAACATTATCTGTCTTCTGTTTTTCAGGTTCTGTGGATTGATTTGTATGATTTTTTTCACTTTCATTTTCCTGCTGAAGATTTGCAACACTTGGTTTATTTATATTTGGATTCTTTTTCACAGTAGGAGCTTTAGGGGTCAATAATAAGTCTGACATATCTTTAGAGGATAGTGCAATCAAGTTTGGAAAATCGTCAGCATTGCATTGAGCAATATCCATATTAAGCAAATCGAAACTTACATCACAAACATCACTCCCAGATTGTGGAACATTTTCGGTTACAGCTTGTGTAGAAAGTAGAACTTGTTGTGAAACACATTTTTCTGATACTTCCTTGTGTTTGGTAGGAGTCTGTTTCTTATCTACAATTATAGGCATTGATTTTTCCGATGACTTTTCCCTCACTTCTTTGATTCTAATAGAACTATCAGGCGTTTGAATCTGAACATCAATACTAGTTAATGAATTTGACTTCTCTAGAGATGGTAAATTAGTTTTGAAAATCTGAAACTCAGTCACTGGATTTGAAGTAGTGATGGTGGAAGCCAGGTGATCTGATTTTATCTTGCTAGGATCTGAACTACAAATGGAATGCAAATTTGGAATTTCTCCTTCGTGGCTTAGTCCTACGCTATGAGCAGGGCTAAATTGTTCAATGGGTTTGCAAGTGCTTTTCTTTTCGGAGGAACCAAACAGTTGACTCATGAGCTTCTGCTTCTTCTCAGATCTTTCCAAATTGATATTTAATTCATCTGTAAGATTTCTCGGCACCCTAGATTCCCTTTTTGGCCTGTCTAATTTTGGAACAATTATTGAGTGTTTATTCTTATTTTCCTGACTTCTACTTTGTTCTGCAAGTTTAGCGTTGGAAGAACTTGCTGGTACTTCCTGAAATAAAAATATGCTTTTTTAGCTTTTCTATCATTAATGGAAATGGAAATCAAAAGTCAACTTTTATTCCAAGAGAAAAATATTAAAATTTGACTTGGCTGTATAACAAATGCTCGAGGGCATCTCTAGATTTACTTTTTACTCTGAGACTATTGCTCCGTTGCAGGAACGTCCATTAAAATTTAAAGGTCCATTTAACTCTTCATCCTCCATTATTACAAGGAACTAATGGAGGATTAAGGTTTAATGGACCTTTAAATTTTAATGGACGTTCCTGCAACTGAGCATAAGACTCATAGGTCAAATATTAAAAGAGACAAAAATACGTTTTTGGTCTGAAGTGTGTTTCCTGAGCATGTTTGGCAAATAAGGATAACACTCATTGAATGCCATTTGGCGAAAATTAATCTATTATTTGAAAATCAAATTTGGACAACTATTATTTTTTTTTTGTATATTCATATCATTAGTCCCTCATTTAATCGATGGTTTAATTTGAGGGAGTACTTTTTGTTTAATTCATGTATCTCTAAACTTTGATGATGAATATATATGTTATTATTATTATTATTATTATTAGTTTTTGCAATGAAAACTGAATCAGACTATGAATATTATAAAGAATAATTTTTTTCTATTTATGCAGTATTATTTGGAATTCTACTGTAACTATTATAATCTGAATCCAATTTTATAAACTGATTAGCTCAACAACTTACTTTCAGTCCCTTGTTCAAAATAACTTGTGAGATAATATTAACATTCACACTATTTTTTTCTTTGTGTACTTTTGCTTCTTTCAAATTTATTTCTATCTTTTCTGAGAGATTTCCTACTGCGGAATGTTTGATGATTTCATCTTGTGATCTTTTATTTCCTTCAGTATTCTTTTCAGTACATACTTTGTGTTCATCTATATTTTTTGAAGAACCTGTTTCGGTACATAATCTGCTGCTTTGTTTATTTTTTTCTACATGTTTTTTAGGATCTTCCTTAGTTGATAGTTCGGGCTTCTCTTCTTTTGATTCGATTTTTTGAATATTGTTTCTAGCCTCAGGTACATTCTCCAGTCTTATATTCTCGTTTACGAGGTCCTTCTTAATATTTTTGTTTCTTTCTATGTCCTTAGTTACTTTTTTAACATCAGATTTTTCACTTTGCTCTTTGGATTTTTCCTTGTTCGAAATTAACACCTTTTCTTGATTTTCATCGTCATCAGACAGTTCACCATCTTCTCTATCCAAGTGTTCTTCAGAAGGTGTTTGTGAAGACTCAGCTGCAGAAAATCTGAAATTTTAGAGAATTAATGAAATAAAAAGCAGAATATCAGATGAATTATTAATTTTATACTCTTTATGAATATCACCATTCAACAGAAGCAATAATGATTATTTAAAAAAATATTTGCTTCAACTATTGTTCATGACTTATACTTCTCGAAAATAGGGTCTCTTTGCAAAAATATATGTAAATATTCAGAAAAAAATCAGAATTCGTCTTACTGAAATATTGAAGATATCAACTACAAAATTATTTTATGTACTTTTGTCAAATTTTTAAATTGATCTGCAATATGATTTGGTCTATGATTCGTTAGAAGTTATTTTTTTTCGAAATGGTGCATAAAAGGCAAAGACATCATACTGGAAGGGTATAATGTTCATTTTCAAAAAAGCATTTAATGAAAGCTTCTTCACACATAAATGAACAAAATTGATAAAGGGATATAAGGGAACAATAATGTAGTTTTTCAATTCAACATAATTTTATAAACTTCAAGGTTATTACAGAAATTCCTAAACATTCTATCAGGTATTCGTAAATTACCCTGGAAGTGATTGTTTAAACTGAAACCAACTATTTTCTTAGTTTTGAAAAATAAGTATTTTTTCTGGAATTTTCACAATACTAAGTTACTAGTTAGAATTAGGCAGCTGATGATGTTCGAAATATATTAAAATGATTACATATACTCTAGGAAAAATACCTAATTTAACTTCTTTCAGTAATTATTGTTTTATGTTTTGTTGATATTATCCTGTATTGACAAATCTTGAAGAAGAAATAAACCAATTGTAATGGAATAATGAAAAAATCAAAAACACTCCAACTTTGAGTAAAATAATAATAAGAATAGCTCACACTGGTTCCTCTTTAAGATCCCCAATCATTGGTTCATCTTTAAAGTGATTGAATTCATCAATTTTGTCACTCCTTTGATGGTCACCTTGTTTCGGTTCATTTCTTTGATCGTCAAGTATTCTTTTTGCATTTTCTGGTCTGGTTTCACTTTTATCCCGTCGGTAATTTTTGGATCCCCGATGTGGAGATCTTTGATTATCTTTAATACTGCTTCTATAATCTCTACTCTTATCTCTATGACTTCTAAGGCTACTTTTATGGTCCCTACTGAAGTGTTCTCTATTATTATCTCTACTACGATCCCTCCTACTTAACCTCCTATCTCTATTATCATCCCTACTATCCCTCCTTCTATCTCTGTGATCATCATTTCTATCTTTTCTATTACTATTTTCTCTCGAATATGATGTTTTCCCATTATGGTCATAATCATGTTGTGAATTTTGATCAGGATATACCTTGTCAAGGATACTTCTGTGAGAATCATCTTCCTTTCTATGAGAACTTCTTTCTCTCTTATAAGAATTTTCTCTTTGATAAGGTGTTTTTCCACTACGATCATTCTCATGTCTGGAAGAATCATGCGAATTAGAATCTAGATTCATCCTCCCGATTACTCTTTTATCTTCTCTATGGACACCCTTATCAGGTCCATCATTACTGTTATTTATACTCTTACTGACTACACCAACATGTTCATTCTTAGGTCTTTTATTATTTTCTTCCCAATTGGATTCTTCTCTTTTTCGTTTATGAGAATCATAAGATTGCGTTGGATTTCTCCTGAAAACTAAGTCATCAAGTTGGGCTTGGAGTTCTGCAATTCTGCGATCTTTCCTAGTCAATTCATTTTTCGCTGTTTTGAATAATTCGGATATATTTCGGGAGAGGTTATCTTGCACAGCTTTCATTTCAGCAATTTTATCACATAGTTTTTTTACATCCTTTTCAAGTGAAGCTACATGTAATTCGAGATCATTTTTTCTCTTTTGGAGCTGAAATAGGAGAAATACATAGAACACTTGAAAATAAAAAGATAAAAGGGACTTACATTATCAATTATATCTCCCAAGTCACCTTGGGAGACAAGATCATCATATATGAAATTGTCTTCCATTTTCAAGTCAAGTATTGTTGAGCAGAAATATTCTGTTGAAACTCAGCATTTTTCCTAGTCAAATAAATTAAATATAAAAGTCTTACACTACTATGTATGTTTAAAAGTTAAAAAATCAACTCTTCTGAGAGTTTTTAATGAATAAAACGTCGTTTAATAGTTTATAACTTTTTAGTCAACTAACATAAACATTTTAGCGCCATAGATTCAGAAAGCGCTTATTGAGGTTATCTTATAGAAAATGCTAACGGTTTTCTGTCAAATGAATCGCATAGATTTTATTAGAAAGCATAGACTAATAAAAACGACTGATTTATCAGGAAGAATGATGAAGAATGAAGAATGTTCAACGGCTCAATGCAAAATATGTACAATCAAGGATCCTGGAGTACAGCTTTTCTAAATTCTCTTCTGCTTTTGTTCAGAGAAAACAACCCAAATATTTTTGTCCATAAATTTATTCTTCCGTTTTTCAGCGCTCGTTCTACTTAAACAAATTTTGAGTCGAAAATGATATCAAACGATAGGATTCGACTCCCTGATGACAAATCCGTGGTCAAATTCAATTCTGTCCGTGGGGCTGTCTGGCCGGCCGTAAACACGATAACTTTCGAAGGGATTGTCCCAGAGACTTGAGATTATCATTTATCAGGGTGAGTTTCCTATCCAAATCATTCAGGGTTTTCCATAAAATGGCCATTCGAAATTTTTGTTCCTCAATATCAAACAAAAAGAAACCAATCGTTCGTCATTAAATCGCTGGAATTCAGCCTTCTCATCAGGTAAACAAAAATTCGTTCGATTATAAATCCTACATTCGGTCAATGGGAGAAAACCTGAAAAACAATCGCTATAAGAAATGAAAACAATTTTCCATTCTGTTTCTCTATCTGTATATGTTGTATTTCAAAGGTTTCGGATAGATCCCTTGTGAGCTATAAAAAAAGTTGAGTTCAATTTTCGAAGAAATTGTTCATCGGAATCTCTCTTGAAAATCTGGTGTTGATTCAAGAAAACCAGGTTTTTCGTCATTTTGAACTTTTTTTTGGAATTTTTGAACATTTCTGAATTAAGCACAAAAATGTAACACATGACTGTCCACACTGTTTCACTGAATATAATATTGCTCAAAATTGACATTTAACAATCTGTATCTCGCTATGCTTGGAAAACGGTCTATACAGGGTGTCCCGTAATTAGACCGACAAACTTCTAGTGGACATTATAGATCATATTTTAGACAGATTCGACCCAAATCATATAATGCAAAATTGCTTCGTTAAGGAGCTAGTGCCCTTTGAAGATGACGTCCTGTCCACACTTCTGTCACATATTCTCAAAACGGAGTCACATAAAGTGCTGAAAGTTTACACATTGGCTAATATGAAGAATACACATCGATTAGATTTAGTGCATTTCTTTCATGTCAAGCACAATCGTATCATTTGGGGGGGCGAAGGGTATTTTCAGTTGAAACTTTTTCAACTTTCATTATTTCGCGAGATTTACATCATATTCATAAACTCTGAAAATTTCAAATCTATTTTTTTCAGAAATGGTGCATCTGGGCGTTATTATACATGAGCATCTTTTTTCAAGAAAAAAACATCAGAGTTCATGAATATCATGTAAATCTCGCGAAATAATGAAAGTTAAAAAAGTTTCAACTAAAAATACCCTTCGCCCCCTCCCCCCAAAACCAAATGATACGATTGTGCTTGACATGAAAGAAATGCAATTAATCTAATCGATGCGTATTTTTCATATTAGCCAATCAGGCCCGCCGTAAGCGGGCGTGCAAGGCGTGCCCGGCACAAGGGCGGCAAATCCAGTGAAATTGAAATTTTTTTTGGAGGGGACAAACAACGTGGTAAGCAGGGGGGGAGAAAAAAAAGGGGGGCGGTTGTCCAACTCCAACTGCTTTAAAATTTTGCCAACTGTCATAGAATCATAGAAATTTTGCCATATGCGATCGAAACTTTGCTAACTGCTTTGAAATTTCTCCAACGCCGTTCAACATTGGGGGCGGCAAGGTCTCCCCATCCCCCTTAGAGAGACTTTTTCTCCGAAGGATCGGAAGGGCAGGCGGCCAACATCGATAATTTCCGTATATCCACGGAATTCAGTGAATTCACTGTAGTGTTCCTTTCAGGTATATTTCCGGGAGGGGCACTGCCGCCCCCCGAAGTTCCGGAGGTGTCCCCCTCCCTCGGCGAAATACTGAGAACGCCTAGATCCAGTTATGGCGTAAAACAAGATTGAAAAATTCACATAATCCGATAAATTGCCCACCCCCCCGGAACTTCGAATTGCGCCCTCGGAAAAAATTTTCTGGAAGAAACATCGATTCAGAAAGTTCCACCGGCATCTCTGATTTTGTTGAATATTCTACGAGAAAAATTTGCAGATGTTCTTTTTCCCAATATTACAACCAGGTAGTAGTAGTAGTTGAATATTTTCAGTGTCGCCGTATCGTTTATGCCAATTATTGCATGTCATAAAAAACCATCTGTTACCAAATTGCGCCCTTTCTACTAGCTGAGTTTAGGTAGGTAAGTGATCTTGAACAGAGAATTACGAAAATAAAGATAAAAACAGAATGAGGGTCTTTGTCGGAATATACACCCCCTAGGATCAGTTGCATTTTGAAGACTCAGCATATTTAGCGCAGGGGAGTATTTACGGGGGGGGGGTACTGGGGGTAATTAACCCCCCCTAGGAAAGAGTTTTTCACACTAAATCTTCGAATGGAAACGATCTAACCCCCCCCTTTCCTTGATTTTCACTCAAGATCAGTTCAGGTCCCTCGCTAAAACTTGGCACTACCCCCCCCGAATTGCTCTCTGGATACGCCCTTGATTTAGCATGTAGCGCTCTATTGGGGGCGGCATAACAGTATTTGCACGCGGGCGCTCAGACAGCTAGCGGCGGGCCTGTAGCCAATGTGTAAATTTTCAGCACTTTATGTGACTCCGTTTTGCGAATATGTGGCAAAAAGTGTGGACAGGACGTCATCTTCAAATGGCACTAGCTCCTTAACGAAGCAATTTTGCATTATATGATTTGGGTCGAATCTGTCTAAAATACGATCTATAATGTCCACTAGGAGTTTGTCGGTCTAATTACGGGACACCCTGTATATCAAAATGATTCTCCCGATGTGATCTAAATGCTATTTTCTTTTGTCCTGTTTCCTGTTTATATAATGAAGCCCTGTATATCTTTAGTCTTGAAGATTTAAATTTGAATGTTGCCTTTGAATTTACAATTTAATAAAAAGCCCTGATCAGGTGCTTTTGAGCGCTCGTTCATTGGTGGAGCAATGAGGCTATTAGCTCAAAATTGTGTATGGGACTTGAGGTTGAAACTAAATCTAAAAATGCAAAATCGCAGCCCGGTTGGAATAATATCCTGGAAATTATTCGAAAACTGAATATGACAATTAAAAAAATTAAATCTATGGTTCTGATAATGCGATCCTCTTGAAATTTTGCATGAACATTCAGTATATAAATCTTCATACACAAAATGAATTTCACTCGAGTCGGATATATCTTGTTATGATAATATAAAGTTTCTTCTATTCAATATGCCCTGAAAATTTCAAGTCTTCAGGACAATCTCTTCGAAAGATATCGTGCTAACGGACAGACGGCCAACCCAACAAACAGAGTTGAATTTAACCACGAATTCGTCATCAGGGAGACGAACACTATCGTTTGAGACCATCATTTTCGGCTAAAAATTCGAAAATTACTATGGAGGTAAAGGAAGTGGAGGGAGCCTAACGTTTGACAAGTGTCACGTAAACAAAACAATACAAAACAAAGAAGGGACACACCAATATGGCAGACTTCGAACTTTTCAAACATTGAATTTTATTATTTGTGCCTCATTTCTTGTTCATTTTCTCTACAGTTTGTAGCAGAAAGATATTAAGTGTTAGTTAAAAGAGGCTTTTTATTCAGTGAATGGGTGCTTTAATGAATCCAAAAAATTTCAGCCACAAAGTTGCCCATACAAATATGGCCGTTTTTTGTGACACTTTTGCATCAAGGGAAATATAGGATAATGCTCCTTAGACTTTGTCTAAGATATGCTCCCTCCCTTTCCTTCACCTCCAGGAAAATTACAGACAGTTGGGTAAAACGATATAGTACTAGTTTAAGCAGAACTAGTGTCAAAAATGGAAAAATAAAATGTGATTCTGTGAAATTCGCGTTTTTGCGAGAATATCAAATCATCTAAAAATATAATTTTGAGAGTATTTTATCTGAAACAAAAAAATAGGTATTACGTGTATATTCGCAAGTCATCTGTCCTACCACTTTTTTACATTTAAGTAATTGATAAATGCTAAAAAGAGTGAAGAATTGTCCATTCGTCTTTGAACCTAACGTGATAAATATCATGTAATTTCAGATAGGACTGTATATAAACGGTGTATATTTTTAGGACGGCCAGTAAAGCGCGCGCCTGATATTGATTTTCTTAGAACGTTACGAGTAGCGAAAATGCGAACCTCGCTTTTGAGTTTTTGACAAAAATGAACGAAAAATCATGATAAAACGGCACTGACATAAATAAACATTACCGAAATAAGTTTTAAATAATAAGTGCGAATAGGTCGATATACATAATTATAAAACTATGGCTATTGTGTTGAAATCGCTTTCTGTTCTGCTAGGATTGTTTTTTATTTTTGTTGGTGTTATCAAACTGTCCAGTTTCATTTCTAAGGATTTACACAAGGATCTGGTGAGTTTTTCATTAATTTTAGCGTTGTTACACAATAAAATTGTGGGATGATCGCCGATTTTTGGCGCAATGCCTGTCTAATTCGGTAGTGCAAAATATTTTCGAAACACAGGTTCTATAATTTATTTTAATTATCGAATTGTTACTAGCCAATTTTCTTTTATCAAAATGTAGTGAATGATAGGACCATATCGTCTCTGTTGGAGCATAAAAAACATTGCACTTGCACGTGTTCGTACATTGACGAATTAAGGCCACATCAGCAGTTTAGTAAAATAACTTCTGCTAGGTGATAATAGAAATTTATTATTCTCGTACAAATTTTTGTCAAATTTATATCTGTGTTCAACTTATTTTGATCTTTAGAACATCAATTTATCGTGAAAACTATGCGAGTTTGGAAAATTTTCATTATTGTTCTTTCTGATAAATTTTTAAATATCATAATGTCTCAAGTACCTAGAGAGAAACACACTTTAGTTCAAACCAAATGTCTGTAACTCACTAATTCTGAATCTATAGTACTTGTTCTGTCCGGCTGCTCTATAATAATTAAAAGGGTTTTCCAATAAGAGGTGTTATTTTGATATTTGATATAAATGGTCGGATGTTTATTTCATCATAAAGAAGAAGCTATGCCATTAATAGTGGAAAATAACATCAGGCAAATGACCACCACGACCACGCTAACAGGACCATATCCTTTTAATGAAATTTTCCATAACCAAATCTCAAAGTCTATGTCTTCGATAGCCTCACGAATTCCATCTTTGAGGCCTTGATTCGACGCTGAGCTATTTTGGCGTTGACCTTTTCTTTCACGTGGCCCAAAAGGAAGAAGTCGCAAGGTGTTAAATCACAAGATGTCGGTGGCCAATTGTGATCACCTCTTCGAGAGATAACACGGTCCTTAAACTTTTCTCGCAAAAAGATCATTGGTTTCGTTGCTTGTGTAGCACGTAGCGCCGCCTTTTGAAAGTAAGCGGTATTCAGATCAATACTATCCAATTTCGGCCATAAAAAGTCATTAATCATCTCTCGATAGCGCAATTCATTTACCGTAACTGTTGCTCCAGTACTTTCGGCTACAGTAGCAATATTCTCGGCTGTTCTTGAGCGACGTGCACGGGTTTAATTCTTCACATCAGTAACTTATCCCAACAGCTCGAATTCTTCCGCCAATTTCTTTATTGCGGTCCGACAAGGTGCTTCACGACGACCCAAAAATGTTCGAGTTTTACGAACCGTCTCTGCTCAATTTTCACCATTTTTATAGTGCATTTTAATAAGTTTAATGGGTTCTTGAAGCGTGAATCATTCCATTTTTATTAATGGCGTAGTTTCTACTTGTGAAATGTCAAAAAATGACAGATTCAAACGTGACATCTACCGAAATAGCGGGCTATTCAAAATAACACCTCTTATTGGAAAACCCTTCATTATGTCCTGCCACAGTACAGCGTACAGTCGTAGACGCTATTACTTTGGTACGGAATAAGCATATTGGAAATAAAGCTGAAACGGCCCAATATAGTAATTTGTGCTTTTCACACTTTTAACAAAATTGAAAACTGTATGTATAAAATCTCTCTGTATGTATAAAATCTCTCGAATGGAAAGAGATAGGACCTGAATATAACGGTTGAAAACGACGATACCATAGTCAGGGTGCTTCTTTTTGATATGCAAATATTCAAAGGGGTGCATCAAAAGTCATTAACCTCTTCAGAGATACTCACACCTAAGTGTACATTTTAATGAATCCATAAATTTTCTGAAAATTTTTTATTATTATCCCGCCAACTTCAGTGTTATGGACGTTTGTTCCCCTTGTATAATTAAGAGTATGTATTTGGGGGCTAGGTTCATATAGTTATAAAAATTACACTTATGAAAAAATACTTATTTTTCTGTCCCTGAGAGTTTTGAAAAAGTTCATATTAACGTTCAATGTTCTATGACGTTTATGTCGTTGTCAATGTCCAATTTGATAGTTATTGTAGACATCATAGAAGTCAGAGACCTTTTCACGCTTATTCATATTGAAGGATTGTCTTGAAAGCCCAAATTACCTCTAGGCATTGTTTAAGGAGAACCTTAAACAATGCTCTAGGCTACTCAAGCTCTAACTTGTGTTTTCATATGGCGTTTATTTGAAAGGGGAAGTTGAATTCAGAAAAGAATAGAATAAACCAGTGGCTCTCAAGATATTCTCCTGAGATAATAAGCATGAGAAGGTTTCTGACTTGTATGATGTTTGCATTAGTTATTGATTTGGATATCGTTAACAATAATAAATAATTAATTAATAAAATAAATGTTATTGAACACTATCAGAGAGTTTGAAGTGTGTACTCTTACTGCTCATCCTAATTGAATGTCAATATTTATGGGGGCGATTTTTGGGCCCATTAAAAAAAACTTCATATGAACATATTATGTCCTAAACGTCTTACCTTTCGATTTACAGAGCGGTAAAGTTTTCAAAAATAAATCATTTTTTATTAATATCCAAAATACCACTTCAGATTTTTAATGGAATTTGTATGTACTATGAATCAAGAGGCATTTTTTAATGTATAACTTTCCTATTTCGACAGACATTGATGGTACGCCACAGATTTTTCCGTAAATAAAAATTATTTTGGAAATTATTATTAGCTTAGACAAAGGAACCCTTGTCTAAGGTCAATACATACATATGACAATATCACCATGCAGAACACAGATTTCATTTTTTTTATTTGAAGAAAAGTCAGTGGCGTGCCACTGACTGTCCAAGTAATATTTGGGGCTATGTTAATTGGGTTGGTTAACTTTACCCACTATGTAGGTGGGACGTTTAGGACATACAGGGTTTTCCTTTTAAGTTGGCCTATTAGACGTTCTGGAGAATAGTGAATAGTCCGTTCTGAAATTTTAGGTGCAGCCTTTAGGCTGAAGGAACTCTTCGCTTAAAATATTTTCAAGTCGACAGTGTTGCCACGTCTATCTCAAACGCATATCTACTTTCTTATTTCAAATGGAACTACCTATATTTTCATTTATGTATCGATTCAATACCAAATTTGCAGTATAACCTGTAAAAAATTTCTCTGCTATGCACTGTTGCCAAGTATTCACAAATTCCTGGAAATTTTTACATTTCCATTGCCAGTTTGGAAATGCAATATCTCGATTATTTTTTATGCGAACGGAACCAAACTTAGCAGTCTCATAGTGAAGACTAGATGCATTCATGTGGTATATTCATTATTATATTATATATATAATATTATATATTACGATGAAATGGTTCTATGGTTGAAATCATAAAAAGTATTCGATGATCATGGATGTCATAGAAAAAAGTTTAACCATATTATTCGAACACGATTCGGGTTGTTTCACAATTCACGGGAAATGCAAAAAAATATTGAAAGGATCTGTAGGACCTTTAACAATCGTTATTCACATTTAGCACGAATGATCGGAAAGAAATTCCAAAAATTGTTTAAGCTTTCTGTAATTCTGGCCCTATGTTCATGACCTCAACAATATGATTCATTCCGATAATTCACTTTATAATCACACAGCATTATGTCCATTGAACATGACTATAAATACTGAAAAAATTCAGTATTTTTCATCTCATTTGAAAACTGTCCAAAATAAATAATTAGTGAACATAAGGACAGGATTACAGAAAGCCTAACCAATTTTCGGAATTTCTTTCAAGTCATTCTTGCTGAATGTGAATAACGATTGTGAAAGAGGTCCTACAAGGCATTTCAATAAATTTTTGGCATTTCCCGTGAATTGTGAAACAACCCGAATCGTGTTCGTTTAATATGGGTAAACTTTTTTCTATGACATCCATGATCATCGAATACTTTTTATGATTTCAACCATAGAATCTACTTCAAATATTCACGCCATAATCATAGAACCATTTCATCGTAAACAGAACCATAGATCATGAACTATAAATACTGAAAAATTTCATTATTTTTCATCTCATTCGAAAACTATCCAAAATAAATAATTAGTGTAAAAGGAAACTGCCATTCATTTTTCATTTCGAATCGAATGCTGTAAAATAAATATGGGGTGGCCGTTTGAAAATCTCGAAATATTTCAATTTTGAGTTTCACATTTTTGCATCAATATCTCCGAAAAACCTTACGATGTATCAAAATACTGAATATACCACATGAATGCATGTCGTCTTTACTATGAGACTGCTAAGTTTGGTTCCGTTCGCATAAAAAATAATCGTGATATTGCATTCCCAAACTGGCAATGCTAATGTCAAAATTTCCAGGAATTTGTGAATAACTTGGCAACAGTGCATAGCAGAGAAATTTTTTTAAGTGGGTTATACTGCAAATTTGGTATTGAATCGATACATAAATGAAAATATAGGTAGTTCCTATTCACTATTCCTCCTAAAACGTCTAATAGGCCAATACCCTGTATGTTCAAATGATATTTTTTTCTTGAAATGGGCCCAAAAATCACCCCCATAAATATTGACATTCAATTAGGAAACACCCTATATTTTTGCTAAAACTGATAATCCTAAGAAAATTATGACACTAGGCGTGGATCCAGACCCGACTTTTGGGGGGAGGGAACTTTTAAGACCAAAAATTACTGGTATTTTAGGTGATGTTACATTGACTAAACTGAGTTGCCCACAATCAAAACTCCATTCAGAAATTGGGTCGAATTAAATTTTACCCGTCCTGTAATTATTTCACCCTTAAGCCGGTCCCAGACAATGCGTGCATTCGGCCAATGTGCCTTCGTAGTTCGCCTTCGGGTACCCTCCCAGACACTGTGCCAATCGCGAAATGTTCGAAATTCGACATTCTGTCGACAAACGTTCGTCAAACGACCTCAGTATAGACATTGTATAATTATACAATGGTATAGAACAGTAGCGGAGAGCGGAGAGGCTAAACGAATAATACCTAAAAACACCGTGTAATCAGTCTCACGACTCTGACTGAAGACAGAATAGGCCATATAATACGCGTAGATAAACACATTGTCTGGGAGCTAACACGAATGTGCGCGAATGTACTTCGTCTTCCTTTGTTCGTGCATCCCGTACCGACAAGGCTTCGGATAGAAGGCCATGCCGAATGATACACGAAGTTGAGCTCCCACACACTACGCGAAGCACCGCCAATGCCGAATATTCGTCGAATGCACGCATTGTCTGGGACCGGCTTTAGTATGTCAGCAAAATTTTAGGCGGTCGAGGGCCATTTGTGGAGGGAACGTTTCCCCGGTCCCCTGGATCTTCGCCTGATATGTTGTACTATTTCGCATTTGATGCTAATTGTTGTGATCAAGAATTATCAGAATAATTAATACATTA
This sequence comes from Propylea japonica, assembly GCA_013421045.1. Taxonomy (NCBI): domain Eukaryota; kingdom Metazoa; phylum Arthropoda; class Insecta; order Coleoptera; family Coccinellidae; genus Propylea; species Propylea japonica. The sequence goes on from CM024246.1 coordinate 33,622,741, forward strand.
GCTCTTCGTGATAAGAACAAGCCGGACGATTGCATTTTTATTTTATCGACGATTTTCTTTATGTATACTGTCAGAAATTCAGCGATATTTCGCGAACACTTTCCGGAGTGTCAAATTCCTCATAATTTTCATTCTCCTATTTCAAGGGTCCCTACGAAATTCTGCTCAGCTGTTCGTATTGTTATAGAGCAGATAAATAGGTATGTAATTTCGACTAGATCAGATTTTTAGTTTTGACACAATTCGTGAAATAATATTTCAATCTTTGTAACTCGAAAACATCGAAATAATTCCAGGAAATTTGGCACAAATCTTCATGAAATCATGAACCCGATCGGGGTAGGTTCTTGAAAATGAGCATGAAGAATGAAAGCCTTGGCTGAAAATTAGACCAATTAAAAAATATCAGAATATACAACTTTGAATGATAATTTGCTGAGTACAAACAAGCAAAAAAGTTCTTCTGACATTGAGTGAATATTTTTTTCAAATTTATTTATCGTCTTCTCAAGGAATCAATTTTTAATAATTCCCAAACATGATTTTTGTTATGAACTCGACGTCAACCCGAATCCGGATGAAAGGTTAAGTAATGCTGGTTGTCAGAAAGATATAAGAAAGATCTAAGTTGCATGATTTTAAAATGATAGGTATTTAAAAAAACACAGAAAATTCCACACCCCGTGACAGTCTTTTCACTCCTGTTGCCACAAATATAAACTTTTTCCAACTTTTTTTTTTGCTGTGTAACCCTGAATAATGCTTGTCTAAACTGTAATCAAAATTTTGATACCAGCTGCTCTAGGTTTCATAAAAATAGGGTTAACTTCCCAGGAAAAAAATAAATAATTGCCTGGTTTCAACTGACTGTATTGAGAAAAATGTACTACGCAAGTTTGGCATGTTTTGTCGAAAGTTGGCGCATTTAGTGAGGATTCCAAAATGGTATAATTCTTGGTAAATTGTAGCTACCGTAGTTCAAATTCGCTTTCGATTTCCTGTGAATACACTTTTTCTTTAACTGCTTCCTAGTAAAAAAAGTCCAATAGATTCAAGTCCGGTCCCCGAGATTGGACCAGAATGACCGATCCATCTTCCGGAAAAAAATGTTTCCAGAAAAAAAATTTCCAGAAAAATTTTTTCTGGAAAAATATTTTCTCTGGAATTTTTTTTCTGGAAACATTTTTCCCGGGAAATGGATCGGACGTTCTGTTTTTTTTACTAGGAAGCAGTTAAAGAAAAAGTGTATTCACAGGAAATCGAAAGCGAATTTGGACTGCGGTAGCTACAATTTAACAAGAATTATACCATTTTGGAATCCTCACTAAATGCGCCAACTTTTGATAAAACATAGCAAACTTGCGTAGTACATTTTTTTTCAATACAGTCAGTTGAAATTAGGCAATTGTTTATTTTGATTTTTTCTTCTGAGAAGTTAGCCCCATTTTTATGAAACCTAGAGCAGCTGGTATCAAAATTTTGATTATAGTTTAGACAAGCATTATTCAGGGTTACGCTGCAAAAAAAGTTGGAAAAAAGATATTTGTGGCAACAGGAGTGAAAAGACTGTCACGTGTTTCTTTAAATGCCTATTATTCTAAAATCATGCAACTTAATTTTTTTTTCATATCTTTCTGACAACCAGCATTACTTGCCCTCTCACCCGGTTCCGGGTTGACATCGAGTTTTGGGAAACCCTGTATAGTGCGGAAAGGTTTGTTCATTTTGATTCTTCGGTTCGAAAGAATCGACATACACCGATTATGGGCACGTATAGTGATCATTAGAGAGCATAATGTGTAATATCTAGTTGTTGACGTGAAATATTATGATGATGGAAAATTTATTGAAATATTATCCGAGCTATTTCTATCATTTTCGCCTCTGCTTTTCAATGTTTCGGTCAACATTCGCCAGCTGTCATCAGAAAAGATACTTGATACGTTGAATAGCAGAGGTGAAAATGATCAAGATAGCCCAAATAATATTTCGATATCTAAACGGAAGATCCATGAAAGACTTTATTTAAACATACGTAATACCCCAATCGATGTTATGTTATGTTACAGAATCTTTGTGTTATTGAAAAGTGGTGACCACAACTTCGCATTCTGAGTGAATGCACATATATAGAGCTCCTAGATGAGGTCGTAGCATGGTCATGAATAACATAGCTCTGAGACACGAATTTCCAAGTCGCGATCAATGGAATAACGACGAAAATTTTTGACTGGTTTCTTATACTAAACCCATTCGGCTATGACCTCCGCGAGAGACGGATATTTTCTTAGACTTTTCCTATGTCTATGAGGGATATTTTAGTTAAACGAACGGCTGAGCATCTGCCACAGAACCTACTGCTCTGTTCTACTTTCATAGATTATGAGATTTCAAAGATCACAATTTTGGGAAATATGCTCATCTTTCAACGATACTTTCACCCTTTTCGCAGCTCTTACGAAAAATCTCAATTAATTAGGTGCAAAGGCACTGAATGCAATATCCCCTTCTGGTCGTTCAATACGGCTATAGTTGTGAAGGAAGATCCGAATTAATTAATTAATTACATGCAAAAGAAACGAGGAAGCAATACCTCTACCTACACGTTCACAACTGCGATAGCTATATCGAAGAATCTTAATGAATTAATTAGGTAATTAATGGATAAATGGGAACAGAAAATACAAGTGTTGATAAGTATTAGAATTTTTTGGGATCAGAAATCTCAACATAAAACACAAAATAGATATTTTTGTATCTAGTGCGCGAAATGCTACTTTGGTGATCGAGAACTGATTTTTTTAACGAGGCGCAGCCTCGTTAAAAAAATCAGTTCTCGATCACCAAAGTATTTCGCGCATGAGATGCAAACAAAATTTTTTCTACAAACGCTTAGCTTAATATGAAAAAAAATATTGAACTGGTTTGAACTGTTTTTCCAAATCAAGTTATTAGGTATTATAACTATGGGCAATATATTCTATGTTGAAAGCAACACTCAATGTTAAAGAAAACGTGGATTTCAAGAAATTTACCAAGTTAAAATATAAAAATCCCATATAGTTTACATGCAGTGTGCGAAGTAAGTATTTCGCACACTACTTCGCGCACGGTGTCATAGTAACGAAGGAAAATGAAAAAAAGGGTCACTTCGCATATTGTTGCCAATGCGCGAACCTTGTCATTTTTTGACGTTTGTAGAAAATATATAAAAAACATAAATAGACGTAAACTCTATGGATAAAATCGCTCTGATCCGTCGAAATACACCATAACTGGATATCCGATTCGGGTGAAATTTATTTTGTGAATCAAGACTGATATACTGAATGTTTGTGCAATATTTCAAGAGGATCACATCATCAGAACCATTAAATTTAATTTTCCGCCGACCTCGAAATAAATGGTGATTTTAATGTGTACGAAATTGAGCATTATTGACCTATTTTAATGCTCAATTTTTTAGCCATTTTAATGTGCAATCCTCATGGCAACCGTACACAAAGTATTTAGAAGCACTACGAGAAATGTCAAAACTCCAGGCCCGCCGTAAGCGGGCGTGCAAGGCGTGCCCGGCACAAGGGCGGCACGTCCAGGGGGGCGGCAAATCCAGTGAAATTGAATTTTTTTTTGGAGGGGACAAACAACGTGGTAATCGGGGTGGGGGAGAAAAAAAGGGGGGGCGGTTGTCCAACTCCAACTGCTTTAAAATTTTGCCAACTGTCATAGAAACATAGGAAAATTGCCATATGCGATCGAAACTTTGCCAACTGCTTTGAAATTTCTCCAACTCCGTTCAACACTGGGGGCGGCAAGGTCTCCCCATCCCCCTTAGAGAGACTTTTTCTCTGAAGGATCGGGAGGGCAGGCGGACAACATCGATTATTTCCGTATATCCACGGAGTTCAGTGAATTCACTGCAGTGTTTCTTTCAGGTATATTTCCCGGAGGGGCACTGCTGCCCCCCGAAGTTCCGCAGGTGCCACCCCTCAACACCCCCCCCCTAAATACTGAGAGCGCCTAGATCCAGTTATGGCGTAAAACTTTAAGATCGAAAAACTCACATAATCCGATAATTGCCCTCCCGGGACTTCGAATTGCGCCCTCGGGAAAAATTTTCTGAAAGAAGCATCGATTCAGAAAGTTCCTACGGCATCTCTGATTTTGTTGAATATTCTACGAGAAAAAATTGCAGATGTTCTTTTTCCCAATATTACAACCAGGTAGTAGTAGTACTATATATATAGTAGTAGTAGTTGAATATTTTCAGTGTCGCCGTATCGTTTATGCCAATTATTGCATGTCATAAAAAACCATCTGTTATCAAATTGCGCTCTTTCTACTAGCCGAGTTTAGGTAGGTACGTAATTTTGAAGAGGGAATTACGAAAATAAAGATAAAAAAACAGAATGAGGATCTTTCTCGGATATACACACCCCCTAGGATCAGTTGCATTTTGCATTTGAAATTGAAACTTGTCTCTTGTCTATGATTCGATTCGAACAGTTTGAAATTGTGTTAGCAGAATCTTCCAAGTGGCCCACGAACTCAATGTAGAAACAGATTTTCCACCAATCAATAAAATCAGACCAAGAAGAAAACCAAGACAATTTAAAAAAAACACAGTGATGAAGTTTTATCCGACCCAAAAACCAAATATCGAGTGGCGTAATTAACCACCCCCCAGGAAAGAGTTTTTCAAACTAAATCTTCGAATGGAAAAGATCTAAACCCCCCCTCCCTTTCCCTACTTTTCACTCGAGATCAGTTCAGGTCCCTCGCTAAAACTTGCCACTATCAAACCACACACCCCCCCCCTAACCCCAGATTGCACTCAGGATACACGCTAGATGTAGCGTTCTATTGGGGGCGGCATAACAGTATTTGCACGCGGGCGCTCAGACAGCTAGCGGCGGGCCTGCAAAACTCTACTGGAACATAGATATGTACATAGAAATTTCGTGTGTGTCTTGTCACTCGTGCAAAATGAGAATGTGTTTGAATCAAGAATTTATAACTATTTATGTTTATATCGTCGGAAAAATCTTGTAATCAACACGGTTATTAATCGAGCGACTAATGGTCTCGAACTATTAACGCGTTCGCTCCGCTCACGCATTAAAATATCTTGATCATTAGTCGCTGTCTTTAATAACCTAGTTGATTAAATAACTATTTTTTTATTGTTTATTTCTTACATATTTCATTTTTTGAATAATTTCCAGGATATTATTTCCATTGTGCTGAGATTTTGCATTTATATATTTAGTATCAAATCAATCTTAAGTCCTACACAAAATTTGAGCCTCATTGCTCTACCAATGAACGCCGGCGATTTGGGATTCAAAGGAAAGGAAGAGGCCAATACACTGGCCAAAGAGGGCACATGAATGTCACTCATTGGCCCAGAACTCTTCTGTGGTATTGGTGAATGTACCTATAAGAAGGAGTATCTGGAGAAGGAGAAAGCAGAGAAGGAAAAACTCTGGCGGAATATCCCAGGGATGGATAATTCCACTAAGTTCTTTCGGAATTTTGAAACAGCAAGATCCAAAAGATATCTAGATCTTGGTAAGAAACAATTACACCTCCTCACTGGTTTCTTACAGGACACTGTTGCCTCAGGAAGCATGTTGAGGATAGGACACTAACGAGTGTAGGTTCTGCGTGGGGGAGGAAGAAACCTAGCCACGGAATGCTTTGGCATTGCGAGCCTAAGGACAGAATGCCTTGGACGAGAAACTTGTAAGAGTGAGGAACTAGCCTCGTTGAAGCCTTCACAGATATTGGATTTCATCAGATCTCTAGAACTGGAAGGCGAGCTGTAAATGGTGTGGTCAGAACAGCTCTGTTAGAGGCACAATAGTCCTTGAGGTAGCAGTGAACTGTAACCCTTTTTTAAACTATAACTATAACAGTAATTTCCCGATTTACTTCCATATGTATAGTTATTATAAGTTTTTTGTACACTTTGTCTGCTCTAGTGCTCGAAAAGGAAGAAAGGACAATAAATTTAAGATTAGGTAATGTAAAAAAAATAATTTGCCCAGTTTGCACATACTGTCATTTGGGAAATCCACGACATGCTACTTTTTTTTTGGAAAGAGCACAAAAGTCCATTTTATCCATTCCATTAATTATGTTTCATTTTTTTTCAGAGGAAAGAATATGTAAGATATTCTAAAGTGTTTCCATTATCGGAAACGTTCGACTTCAAAATACCTTCGAAATGGTATAGACGAGTTGTTGGATCGATAGAGATCATTTGTGGATTGGCATTGGCATTTTATCCTAACCGTGAGTATCAAACCTAAGTACATATATTTATTTCAAATGAAATACAGGGTGTTTCAGAATAAGGTTCCGATAATTCGGGAACTTAATCCTCAGGTGATATAATGATAATATGAAGTTTTTATGAACCATGGGTCGCAAATTTGGTGAAAAAAACCACGCCAATGTTTCTTTCACATTTGAAATTACATATTTTCATAATCACCATTTAATTCACAGTAAAAATTGTATCTTAAGTTTTTCACCTTTAACGAATAGGTACTTTCTGAGGTGAAAATTGAAATGCAATGTCATCTTAGATATTTCTGAACTTTTGACTACTTCTAATATCGTCTAGAGTCTAGACACAAATAAAGGCAGCTCAATCTGTTTTTTTTTCTTTGTTTTGGGCATATGAGTATAAATCCACACAAGATCAGGTAAAGTCATTAGCAGGATCAATTTTCTGTTTATGTATACAGGGTGTCTGTAAACAAATGCCAGGGACTAAGGGAGATGATTCCTGGATGAAAATAAGCAGGGGTATTTCATATACATATTTCTTTTCGAAATACCTAGACCTCCCTTCCCAGATACAGCCTTTGGAAGGCGATGACGAGTTGACAGTTTTTAATTTTTCTCAGGAGTCCCAAAAAAGCACTAAGTCATAAAGCTATACATAATATGATTCATTGAGTAGATGTTACTCACACAACTTCATTATTAGGGGTTTAAAATAACAACCCTTTATCATTTTCCTTCAAAAATTGTTTTCGTGGGATAGATTTTCGATAAATAAAATTCTCTTATGGTTTTCCATTCAATTATGAAGAAAAAAGGTCTCTTGCAAAATTTCGATATAGTCGATACTTTTCTCGGAAAAAATTAAAACTTACAAGCATTTATGATCACTGTTCATTCCATTTCATCGTATGTTCCATAGATATTTTGAGCCTAGCCTATCCAGAAAAAATGTTTTACTCATTCCGTTCGGAAGTAAGATTGTTTACGGACATGTCTTGTATAAATTATATATTTTTATTTACAGATACACAGATGTATAAATTATTCAGATCATGTATAGTCCGTTCACGAAAGGTTGAGCCGTCGGTTGGCCATGATAATTTGACATATTCCACTGTGTATATTGATATTTTAGGTTATGTTCTTTATTTTCTTGTCAGATTGATACGCAATGTTGTTAATATTGCATAGAGTTGTCTGATAACTCGCAAGCTCGTCGGACGAGGCCGGGTACATTCGGCAACATTGAATTTATTTTACTTTACGACAGTAAATACTGCCAACTTCAGATAAATAAAGAAACGCCTACTATGTGCTCAACCTTTCGTGAATGGACTATAGTATCATGGCATTTCTTATATCATATAGAATGCTGTTACCTTAGAAGTATAAAACAGTTTCGATTTCATGTTGGTGATCTATTTATAATAAAATAATGAAAATAATTGCACATTCAAACTTCGCGCCATCATGATGCCACAGGAAACAAGTGATGACGTAAGTTCATGTTTAGATAGATAATAGTAAACATGAACCTTGCTGAAAAGTCGAAAAGGATAATACGCCTGGTGATTTGTGAAAACCATTAATATATCGTAGAACCTACTATCACCACGTGTTGAGTTCATCGTACATTGCCACTAATTTCAAATACATGAAACGTATATGCAATATAGAAAATATATCGGAACCATTAAAATCACATAAACTGAAGATGATTATTTTTATTGTCAATAAAAAGTGAATAACAATTCCTAAAAGTAGATCGTTTTATATACACAAATTTTAAGGTGGGTTATTTTTGGATATGTTACCGAACAGTTGACCGCAACCCATATTCTGTCAATGTTATGGACCAAAATAAACATGCATCTTCTTTTTTCGGATTTCCATAGTTTCAGTGACTAAGGTCGTGTACATGTCACCTGCTAGAATGGTGTTTCTGAAATCAGATGAATTCATCATACAGCACCTCCAGGATAAGAATAGGCCAGCTTCCAGATTTAGCATTATAATGGTCTGTATAGCGAGATAATAGTACATGGTTAGGCATCTGGTGTCACCTATTTTTCATAGTGCGTTGTGGGAATTATTATGTATTTGTTTTTCAAAATTGTTGTTGTTGCAATAGTTGCAATTTAATTTGTCATAGAGAAATTTCCGATAAATCAATAGAAAATGATAAAAACCATTTAACTTTCTTGATGATGCCAGAGGAAACGCATTCTCATTTATGCGAATGAGCACAATTATCGCTATTGGTTCGAAGTAAATCCGCAACATCTTCATGAACGACCCCTCCATGATGTAAAAGTCACCGTATGGTGTGGTGGATCAGTTTTTGGAATCATAGGGCCATTTTTTCTTTAAAGAAATCAGCAGAAATGTTAACTAAATTTCGAACGTTACGTTAACATGTAACGGCGGGTATTACGGCCGGAATTGCCTGAATAGAACAAAATCATATTTTGTTCTAACAAGATGGGCCTACCGCACATACGGCACGACAAACTCGAATTTCGTTGCAAGAAATGTTCTCTGTTGTTTGATATTAAAATTTGGTGACATAACATGGCCAGCTTTCCTTCGATTTGATGGCTCCTGATTTTTGGCGTCCCAATACCATCAAAGAATTCAAAATACGTCTTTTTAAAGGAATAAATAATATTGGAGCAGAATTGTTGAAACGGGTTATGCAAAATTTTAGATAGCGATTGCAAAAATGTATAGATAATCAAGGAAGCCATTTAGAGGATGTAATTTCAAAACAAAAATTGCACATATTGAAATTGTTATTTTTCATCATTCTGTTTCAATAAAATGTCTTTTGCTCTTATTACAGCTTTCTTACTTTTTTTTCTTTATACAGATTTTGAAAATAGGTGACACCAAATGCCTAACCCAGTATATTGTTTACCGGGTAGGGAAAGCCTAACATTCCTGGACGACTGTGAAGATTGCTAAGTCGAGGCGAAAGCCGAGCTTAACAAACGGAATGTCTCTTCTCCTACCAGTAAACACACTGTTTTTTCGCAAATCCTTCGAATTCAACGAATTAATTCTGAAAAAATCGCGAATCATTTAAATCACAAATAAATGTAGTAATTTCAAATTCGCAATAAATTATGATGAAATTTCCATTCCTGGGACTATTCAAGAGTGAAAAATGCTTCATTCAAATTATTGCCTAAGAAATCAAAAGAAGAATACGAAAATGCATTTAAATTTTTCATGAAGAACACTTACAGCGGAAAGGAAGTCTCGAGGAAAATCGTAAATCCTCGCCCGCCCCCGCAGACGCCGCGGTGCGGGGGGGTCCCGGTACTAAAGGGGCCTCCGAGCCTAACGAAAGGGCAGTAAATGGACCAACAATAGAATTCAGAACTCAGATCTATAGAGGGAGCCCCAACTGAAATTTTGCGGGGGGCCCCCCGAATTCTGCGCTACGCCACTGACTGCAACCCTCTACTTTATTTTTTCAAATGTAGTATGGTGTAATTAGATCTAAACCTCAACATCCAAAGTAAAAGTTTTCCTCCAACACCAAATTGCTTTACATAGTCCCCTTATTCTATGGTAAAAAGTTACACCAGTTTGAGCGTCGGGTTTGGGGGTGAGGGGGTTGGAATTTGAAAAATCACTAGTTTTTTTAGTTTTTCGTAAATATTTCAAAAACTAAGCGGTTTGTCCTAAACATTGTTATATACAAAAATGTTCTACATTAAATTTTAAATAAGAATGGTCCTTTTCACAATCACTCTAAATTGTACGGTTCAAGAGTTACAGACGGTGTAAATGTTAACTTTTTCGTAATTTTGATAATTTTTAAAAAATAAGCTTCGTAAAAGAATGTTGCTATTTCAGTGGCCGGCGGTATGTTAGTGATAAGCCCTTGAAGGAACGACAACCTCACCTCACCACCTTATCAAGGGGCACTATTCTTTAAGGGAAAAGAGGCTTCCACAGGCCTAGGCCATGTAAACCTGTGGTACGGAGAAACCCACCCTGAACTTTCTACCAACTTTGCAACATAAATTCACTTCTTAAGCATAAATATCTTTCAAATTTGGAATGTTCAATGTCTTTATTAACTTCACTCATCCTCCAGCACATTATCCTCCTCCTCTAGCTCGTCGTCTGAGATGTTATTATTGTCCATGTTATCACATGCTTGGCCTGAGCAATTGCTGCATAGGCTAGTGCAGTTTAGACCACCCCTTCTGCATTCACAATTACGAACGCATTCATCTTTCCAAGTACACATTATAAGGGACAGTAATTCCTGGGGGGCTGCAGGACGTGCTGTTGTAATTGGTATCAGGTGGTCACCAATCTTCTTCCAACCCCACTCGAGTGGATCCTTATCTTCATTCAGCCACTGTTGTACCTGGTGGTAGGTCCTAAATGAATGCTGTCTGGACGCTCCTGAAGTGGGGGGTAGTGCATCCAACTTCAGTAATGCATGTATAGGCTGCTTTGCAATCGTTTTCAAGTAGGACTGGTAGCGGAGACAATCTAGATCTTCAGTGTTCTTGGCTCCAAACATTGCAAGTAGGAAGTAATTTCCTGCATCAGCCACTGCACTGGGGTCGGCTTCGGGGTTGTTGAAGACCAGAAGTTTTTCACGAATAATGTGTACTTGCAAAGATGAATGCGTTCGTAATTGTGAATGCAGAAGGGTGGTCTCTAAACTGCACTAGCATATGCAGCAATTGCTCAGGCCAAGCATGTGATAACATGGACAATAATAACATCTCAGACGACGAGCTAGAGGAGGAGGATAATGTGCTGGAGGATGAGTGAAGTTAATAAGACATTGAACATTCCAAATTTGAAAGATATTTATGCTTAAGAAGTGAATTTATGTTGCAATGTTCGTAGAAAGTTCAGGGTGGGTTTCTCGTACCACAGGTTTATATGGCCTAGGCCTGTGGAAGCCTCTTTTCCCTTAAAGAAGAGTGCCCCTTGATAAGGTGGTGAGGTTGTCGTTCCTTCAAGGGCTTATCACTAACATACCGCCGGCCACTGAAATAGCAACATTCTTTTACGAAGCTTATTTTTTTTAAAATTATCAAAATTACGAAAAAGTTAACATTTACACCGTCTGTAACTCTTGAATCGTACAATTTAGAGTGATTATGAAAAAGGCCATTCTTATTAAAAATTTTACGTAGAACATTTTTGTATATAACAATGTTTAGAATAAACCGCTTAGTTTCTGAAATATTTACGAAAAACTAAAAAAAACTAGTGATTTTTCAAATTCCAACCCCCTCACCCCCAAACCCGACGCTCAAAATGATGTAACTTTTTAGCAAACAATAAGAGGGTTATATAGCACAATTTGGAGTTGGAATGAAACTTTTACTTTGGATGTCAAGGTTAGGCCTTTTTTTAGGTTAATAACACCGTACTAATGGGAATATGAATATTGGCTGTGATACACCAAATGAAAGGTAATCTGATTACCTATTCAGCAATGCGGCTGAAGGTGGACTTGATTGTGCCGTTTTGGAGCGCTCGTTCTACTGAAACCAGTGCTATATCGTTTTGACCAAATGTCTGTAATTTTCGAATTTTGATCCGAAAATAGTCTCCAAAGATAGGGTTCGACTCCCTCATGATCAAATTCAATTCTGTGAGTTTGGTTCCAAACTGCCGCGGTTAAGTTCGTTCACCAACCAAATCGTATAGGGCGTTCCAAAATTTTTTTCTAAATATCTCAGACAGAACACAAACCAATCGAAATGAATTTTTGCAGCCACATGCAAGTTGCTCATAATAAGCTTCATACAAAAAATCGACGGGTGCGAGGATTTTCGATTTTCCTTCATAATTCTTCGTACTAGAATTATTGACGAGTTACTTTTTACTTTACTTTTTTGGCACGCTGTATATACAAAAAGTCACAAAATATTATATGATGTACAATAACTATATAGAAAATAAGAAAGACCAATCATCCAAAGAAAATACTCTGATAGCTTGCTTAATATATATATATATATATATTATCAAAAAGCTTGCTTAAACGAAAAGAAATTTCCATGAAATTGGTCTGATGTTATTTTATTTTTCAGTTTTCGTTGAAAAAAATTACACATCATATAGTACAGTATATTTGTGCTTAAAAGAACCACTAGCCGGAAATTTTTGCGGTAGTTTTGATATCTTCCATTTTTTATTTTTCTTGGGGTGCTGAATCCGAATCTTAGGTTTGCTAGGATAATTTAGTGACGGAACATAGAAAAATACGAAAAAGATGAAATTTCTCATTTTTGGTCAGTTTTCAGTTTTTTGCCTATTATTCGGAAACTATCAACTTTTCGTGAAAAACCTTGCCATATAAAATGAAAGTACATAAAATTTCCTACAAATTTTACTACCACAGCTGGTTCTACGACAACCCGTTCTGGTTCAAATTATAGTTTAAAATGAGGTGTTTTCTATGACTCAATAAATGAAAAAAAAATTCTATGGTATCCTCTTGAAATTTTGCATGAACATTCAGTATATTGGTCTCGAATCAAAAAAAAAATCACTCGAATCAGATTCCAATTTAATTTTCTATAAAATTAAATTTCAATTTAATTTTCTATAAAATTAAATTTCAATTTAATTTTCTATAAAATTAAATTCCAATTTAATTTTCTATAAAATTAAATTGGAATAATGAAAGAAGAATCTTTATATTTCCATGACAGAATACTCGATTAGAGTGAAATTTATTTTGAGAATGAAAACTACTATACAGAATGTTCATGCAAAATTTCAAGAGGATAGCATCATCGGAACCATAGATTTCATTTTTTTTCATTTATTGAATCATAGAAAATACCTCATTTTCAACTATAATTTGAGCCAGAACGGATTGTCGCAAATAAGCTATGGTAGTATAATTTGTAGGAAATTTTATGTACTTTCATTTTGTATGGAAAGGTTTTTCACGAAAAGTTAATAGTTTCCGAGTAAAAAGCAGAAAACTGACCAAGGATGAGATTTTTCATCTTTTTTGTATATTTTTTTATGTTCCGTAGCGAATTTTTGCTGGCAAACCTCAAATTCGGATTCAGCACCCCAAAAAACATACAAAACGAATTATGGATTAATAGTTATGGGCCCCACTCACTTCGTTCTTCTACGCCGTTTTTACCCGACGGTTTAAAAACGGTCGGGTAAAACTGCCGCAAAAACGAAGTGTATGGGCTAAAAACGGCGCACTTACCCGACGTTACAAATTTCAGACGAGGCCTGATTTTCATGACGTTTTTAACCGTCGGGTAAAAACGGCGCAGAAGAACGAAGTGAGTGGGGCCCTTTAAAGGCGAATTCTTGCCTAAGTTTGTACTGAATTTGCCGGGTTCAAATAATTAACTATTTCTAAGCTTTCTCGCGAGAACATTATACTTTATCATATAATTCACTAGTATTCTATTAAAATAGTTAGCACTACGCAAATAGTTACAAGAAGTTACAAAAGTTGATTCTTTGAAAGTTCAAAGTCTCAAGTGTGTATCCTGACAACGCAGACAGCTGGCGAATGCTGGCTGAAGCGCTGAATAGTTGGGGCGAAATTGATAGAAATAGCCGAAATAACATTTCGATAAATTTTCCATCATTAAATTTTACGTCAACAAGTAGTATGCTATTTGGAAGTATTATATTTCCAGGTAGTTCATTTTTTGGGGCTTTGTCCATTACCATTGTATAACAATGCCATTACCTACCTGATATTTCGCCTTCAAAATGCTACCTAAAAATTTGACAATAATGATGAACAGGGGCATCACTCTATTCTGAATTACAAGAAGAAGAATCAGAACGAACTGTTGTGAAGGAAACAATTTTAAAATTGAAAATTAAAAATTTAAATTGAGAATAAACCAGTCCCTAGTTCTCAGATTATTTGAATTTGATTGTTTTGAATGATTGTTTTTGTCTTATTTTATTCATTAATGAATTCAACTTTCCCATTGAAAAGTTATACCTTTCTTGGAAGTTCTTAGGTCGGTCCTTCAGGAAGTTATCGTGTTTACCGTAGGCCACAGAAATAGCTTTCGACCTTTCACATTTTCATAGTTATATTTTAAAAATGTGTTACAGTTTACTGCGACCTCAAGATCTATTGTGCCCCCTTACAGGGCTGTTCTGGCCACACCCTTTACAGCTCCCCTTCCAGATCCAGATATCTGGTGAAATCTAATTTCTGTGAAGGCTTCAACGAGGCTAGTTCCTCACTCTCACAAGTTTCTCGCTCAAGGCACTCTATCCTTAGGCTCGCAATGGCAAAGCATTCCGTGACTAGGTGAATGGGGGTTTCTTCCTTCTCCCCACAGAACCTACACTCGTCAGTGTCCGATAATCCCATCCTCAACAGGTGCTTCCTAAGGCGACAATGTCCTGTAAGAAAGCCAGTGAGGAGGTGCAATTGCTTCTTACCAAGATCCAGATATCTTTTGGATCCCGCTGTCTCGAAGTTCCGAAGGAACTCAGTGGAATGATCCATCCCTGGGAGATTCCGCCAGAGCTTTTCCCTCTCGGCTTTCTCCTTCTCCAGAAACTCCTTCTTATAGGTACATACATTTAGATATACCACAGAAGGGTTCTGGGCCAAAGAGTGACATTTGTGCGCCCTCTTTGGCGAGTGTATTGGCCTCTTCGTTTCCTTCGATTCCCGAGTGGCCGGGAACCCAGATCAAAAAGAACTTATTTTTCTTGCCTTCCTCATTGCTTTTGTTCCAGCACTCCCAGATCATCTTTGAGTCAATGACGCAGGAGCTCAGTGCTTTAATAACAGCTTGACTATCTGAGTGTATGGCCATATCGCACTTCTGATAGTTTCTTATCAGATTTATGTCTAGACATATTTCAATAGCTAAGATTTCCCTTGGAAAGACGCTCATACAGGAGCCTAGTGGCAGTGCACACTTGGAACTTGGCCCGTATATCCCAGCGCCAGCTCCTGTAGAGGTTTTGGAACCATCTGTACACCATTTTACGGTATTTTCTCTGATGTTATAGTCGGAGTATTCCCGTTTACAATCATCTCTTTTACATAGCAATATCATGAAGTTTTTCTCAGTGATTACTTTCTTGATCATTACATCACTAGGGAGGTTCGCAGATGAGATGTAGTTATTCAGAGAGGACCAGACTTTCTGATTCTTTTTCTCTCATTACCTGCACCTTCCTTAGATATTCTGAGAATAGCCTCATGGGCTACCCTATCAACCACTAGGAGTAGAGGTGTGAGATCCGTAATGACCTTAAGAGCCCTAGTTGGGCACGTTCTCATAGCTCCAGTGATGCACACACAGGCAAGCCTCTGTAATTTATCGAGCCTTTTCCTCGTACTTACCTGACTTGCCTTGTCAAATCAGGCTACTGCCGAATATGTGATTATAGGTCTCACAATCATGACGTAGTATTTTTGGGTTCCAACCCCAATTTTTGCTGCACAGACGTCTGCACTCCATAAGAGCTCTTTTAGCTCTGCCAGTAGCAGTATCAACATGCTTTTCCACAGAAGTGTTATATCCAGTGTTATTCCTAGGTATTCAACTTCTGACTTCTTCACCAATTCAAACTCCGTTCAAATATAACGTTTTCATGTCTGAAAGGTTTCTTTTCCGAACGAACGGAATTACTGCAGTCTTGTTTGGGTTGATGTTCAGCCCCACAGACAAAAAACACTGCTCAATAGTTCTAAGGCCCTTTTGCAGTGAGTTGCAAAGAGTGCCTTCAAACTGAAATAACATGTTATGTCATTGTATATTATTATACAATGGTTTTGGGTCTTCGTTGTATGTAAATTAGCTTTTTTTGTGATATTATATCAGTGATAATATACATTATTTTGAAACTCATCGATTACGAGAGATATCAGGCCTTTTACGTAAGCAATAAAGTACCGGGTTTTTCACTATAAGACCCCCACTTTAACTTTGTTACTAAAGGAGATACAAAAAAATGTTTCGTATAAAAGTTTCACGAAATCAACTGAGTTTTTTCGATATGAGTCCAGAACTGAAATATATACAGGGTGGCCAACATATTGATGGCAACTTCATTTTTTCGAATGAAACATCCTGTATATTTTTCCATATTTGGCTAGCTTTTTCCCCTGATTTTGAATATGTAACATAATATGTTGGTCTATCTCTTTTATTCTGAGAACCACAGAGTTTTAAATTTTAAGAACTACCTGCCAAGATCTGTAATCATTTTACAAGTGGCAGAGTGCGTTTACTGAAAATGCTCATTTTTGGAGTTATAATAACGTCAATGGGAAGATATACAGGGTGAACAACATTGAATGCAACTATATTATTTCAAATGGGACACTGTCTCTTCAATTTTCAGAGTTTCATAGTTTTGAAATAATGACACCGAATAAAATAACCTACGAAATTTTTTATATCCAACCAATCTACTTAAAAGTTTTATTTAAGAATGAATATTTAACAATTACTTAACCAATTAAAAATGATAAACTATGGTAGTACGGTAAGAATAACATCAACTAAAGAAATTGCTCAAAATGATCACCTTCATTCAAAACACATAGTTCATGTAGTTGTCTCAAGTTGTTTAGACTATTTTTGATAGCATTATTATGGCTCTGATTTAAGTCAGCTTCAAAATTTGTTTCTAATCATTACAATATTATCATTATTCTTTGTGCGTTGACGGGATTAGTTCCGAATTATGGGTTTAATATTGGTTGATTTTATATCATTAAATTATTCTCCGCTTTCATTGATTGTCATTATTGCTGAAGTAATTTTTTTCCTTCAGGAACGGCTATAAAAACGTGTCTAACGGTGTTAAATCGGGACTATTTGGTGGCCATCAAATGGGTGCGCCATTACCAATCCAAAGATCAAATCGGCCACTTAAATATTCACGAACTTCCAAAACGCTATGCCAGATGGTTATTGAAATTTGAAACTCTGTGGTGCTCAGAATAAGGAAGATAGCCCAACATATGTTACATATTCGAAATCAGGGGAAAAAGAGCTAACCAAATATGGAAAAATATACAGGGTGTTCCATTTTAAAAAATGAAGTTGCCATCAATATATTGGTCACCCTGTATATATTTCAGTTTCTGGACTTATATCAGAAAACCTCAGTTGATTTCGTGAAACTTTTGTATGAAACATTTTTTTGTATCTCCTTCTGTAACAAAGTAAAAAGGGGGGTCAAATTATAATGAAAAACCCGGTACCTACTGTTATTATTATTATTATCAGGGGCAGGTCTTTTTTTAAGGGAGGGCCTTTATAATGAATACACATACCTATGCTATAGTTACGATGAAATTAATGATTTTGATTTTTCTCGTTCTAAGCCTTTTCACTTTTTCAGATAAGGTGAAAAATGGTGCCAATGTTTGCCTTCTCCTGTTAACCTTAATTGCAGTCTACTCCCATTACATGGTAGCGGATAAAATGGAGCGGACTGCGCCAGCTTTGGTTTTTCTCTTCATGCTATGTGGTCGTCTGGTGGTCTATTATCAGATTTCCAAAGTGGAAAATGCAGCAGAGCCTGTTGCCAATGGGTACAAACAAGACTAAACATTGTAGCACAATGAATTTTCATATTGAATTTCTCATTTTCACTTTTCAATTTTTTGTTCCTTCATATCAATATGTTTTCATTAAATTCTTGATTTTTTTCAATAACCTTCTGTGGAAATGTATGTCAATAATTCAATTACATAGATATAAACACCTAAAACACAGTTACAGTTGAAACCATAGTCAATATTTCAAGTGCATGAAAATTTGACTTTCATTTTTAACTTTTGTTTCCATTTCATTGTATATATTCGTCAATTCTAAAAATAATGAGTTCTCAGAAGATTTTATACCACAAACATAGTTTTGCATAGTAGGTTCTGTAAAAAAAATGACGAAATATTTAATCGTGGGGAATTCTCAGGATAATCAAGCAATATTCCAATTATTCATCAAAATGATGTGATAAATGATTTTGATCATGAATACTGGGATTAAATGTCAAAATTAGCTAATTGTGATTCTGAAGTATTGAATTATTGTGTAACCTGAGATGAATGATAACATGCCAAATTTTAAAAACAATTCGTTCTAAACAAAAAGAACTAAGAATGGAGAGTAACGTTCTGAAATTTTTATAGAATTTTTTACTAGCATCGAAATTAGAATTAATGTAAGGAAGACATTATTTAGAATTAGCAAAAATGTATTTCATCGTACAACTGTAACAAATTGACATCATATTTAAATTTTGTAAATATAGTTGGTTGTATTTCTATTTATAAAGGGTTTTTCAATAAAGGCGGGTAGATTTTGAAACGAAATTAAACAAGCTGCGTATGAGGTATCAACAATTTTTTTGATTTTTTTAAAAGGCCCATATATGCCATTAAGTATGGAAGATGACATCATTCAAATGCCCACCTCGGCTTCTCACAGTGGCACGGATCCGAGTGGTCCAATTTTCAATGACTCTTCCGCATAGATCCGCCTGAATTTGAGCGATGGCCCAAAATCCACAACAAACCGTAACTTTTTGAGGATGCATTACCACCTGGTGAACCTCGTGTGGGTTTATGTCGTCCCATATACGGCAATTTTGTTTGTTAACAAAGCCATTCATCTAAAAATGCGCCTCGTCACTAAAGATGATTTTTCGCCCGAAATTGGGATCCTCTTCCAAACGATTCGATGCCCAGGCAGCGAACAAACGACGTTGTCTATGGTCATGAACTTTGAGCCCCTAGGTCAGTTGAATCTTATACTGGTGTAACCCTAAGTCCCGTCGCAAAATTCGCCAAGTTGAAGTTTGCGAAAGGCCGAGTTCTTGTGCACGGCGAGGAATCGACTGCCTCGGGTTCTGCTGTACACTTTGACGGACCGCCGCGATGTTCTCGGCTGATCTTGAGTTTCTTGAACGTACAGATGTGGGTTGATCGATTAACGAACCGGTTGTTTCAAATTTTGCCACCAAACGCTGAAGAGTCGACTGTGAAGGGCCACCACGTAAAATGGGCGTAATGCACGCAACGTTTGCATTATTATCAGATGATCCATCTTTGTAAAATGTTTATTCGAAATTTAATTCGGTGCATTCTGAATCTTACTCAAATTCAGGCCATTTCGAAAGGGGATACTTCAAACTTCATGGAAATTTGATAGAAAAACTCTCAATTTCTTGCAACAAAAATTTTCTGATATCATTCAGATAATTTTACAGATTCTTCAATGGAAAAAAATTGTAATTTCAAAGTATTGGAGATTGAAATTCTATACAACCAACTATATTTCATTAGTCATTCATTATTAGAAATGTGAATTGTGTTCGTGAAAAAGTCCGTATTCCGAAAATTTTAATGTATTGAGTATTCATAATCTTTCATTTTTGTTTTTGCATCCGTCGGTATCAATATTTTTTTTAGTTCATTCGAAATCATCACACTGCCATAATGTATCATTCATCAATAAAATAAATGATTAAGAATATTGATTGGATTGTTGATTTCATCATTTTAATGTAATGTTGAACCTAAGTTAATGCAAAGTTGATGATTGGTTCTCGTCATATCATATTATCTGTCCGCAGTCCTTTCCCTCTTGTTTATCTGTTGAACAGATTATTTAGTTGTGCTATTAATCCTTGGAAACGCGATCACCCTAATCCTTACTGGTAAATATTTAAAATTGAGTGACCAGCAGATCTCGAATAGATTTTGGTGTCCACTATAAAAACACAAATTCACACTCCAATTTATTCTGTAAATAATCTTCGAACTCTCAAATAACTAATTGATTAGTTTAATTTCAGGTATATTCAATAATAAATTTATTCAAAAACATCGAAATTCTAGAGGCACCACAATGACTTATCCACAAATTCTAAAGGAAAGCTCGCCTTTTTTAATGGTAGATCTGGCACTGCCGCAGATTCTTTCGGGCGAATATGATAGGATGCCTTTCCTCAATTTTCTCCATCATTTGCCGAAGGTCGGAGCAGTGGTGCCAAATTTACCATAAAGAACGGCGGACTTTCTTCAGAATTCATGGATATGTGGTACCTTTAGAATTTCGATGTTTCTGCATTAATTATTGAATATACCTGAAATTAATCTAATCGATTAATTATTTGAATGTTCGAAGGTGACTTAAGGACTAAACTGGAGCAGTGAATTCGTGTTTTTTTAGTGAAAAAAGTGACGTGAAGATGAAACATTTTTGGAACTTTGAGGGCCCTTTTTATCTAAACTAAAACAGACCGCTACCTGTTGGTTTCACTAATGCTGTTCAGGAAGACTCAATGAATACAGTGACATCAAAATCTGGTCGATATTTGCTGGTCACCGAAATATCATTTTTAATTATTGTGTGAAAAAATATTATGAATTACGAGTACAGAAAGCACAAAATACTTATCCAAAGTTGGCAAATATTTTGGACGAGCCTTTGTAAGAGCATTGTTTGTCCTTAAATAATGGCAGGAGTATCACATCGGTTGTGAAGTTCCAGACTGGCTCATAGGTGGAGCCACAGATATGATTCTTTAAAATTTCAATCGTTTGTTCAGTAATTCCACGAAATCATCTTGGTAAATTGTGAAGTGAAAACACAGGAGTTAGCTGACATTCTTCTGATATTAAAAGAAAATGTGGGGCTCATTTTGTGAGATAATTATCTACAAAAAGCTGTTTTGAAAGTTGCAGTGCAGAAAAAGTGTCGATGATTTCCAGGGCTACTTGCATCTTTTTTGTTACAATAAAACAATGGGTGCATCAGGATTCACCACAATATTTCAGAGTCAAATCCACAGTCAGTTGAGTGAACTGCAGTACGCGAAACACATCCAAAGCGGATAAAAGCACATAACCATATACAAGTTTGGAAAGATACGATATACAATACAATCATTGTTCAAGGATCTTCTTCTCAACAATGAACAATGCATCAGACAAAGAATTTTGCAGGCAACTTGAGCAGATGTATAGTCGAAAGTTTCACGTGCTGTAACTGACTCAATCCAGCTGGCTTATTGCAATAATGTAGTCTTGTCTCTCTCATCATTGGGATTGACTTAATTCAAGCAGTATTGTACTTAAATGTAGTGTCACGGGCAGCCTGACACATTAAATAATTCGATGCACGCAGGGTTCCCTCATCTATGAACCACAGCCGTCTATAAAAGGCTTCAGAACATGTTATTTATGCTTCAGAACATGTTATTTATGCTTCAGAAGGCTATGATGTATGAAACCTGGATTCACGTACTGCAGGTTCCCTACCATATTGACATTTCCAACGTCAAGAAAGAGACAACGCTACATTATTACAATAAGACAACTGCATTCAGTCAGTTAGAGCACTTGAAACATTCGAATATACATTTGCTAAACTTGCTTCCAAAATTCTCTATCTGATGCATTGTACAGGGTGGGCATATTTCGATGTTTTAGCACTACAACTTTTAAATCAGAGGAGATAGACAAAATCTGATACCCACTTCTCGATCTCTTTTTCTGAGAAACTAACAAGAGTAGTTTTCATTTTTGGCTACCTTCTTTTGTTTTCGAGTTGCGAAAATTGGAAAAGTGGCAATATCGAAAAAAAATCATATCTCCGCTAATACTGATGATAGAGCTCTGAAATTAAAACATTATACAGGCACTTTTTTACGTAGAATCCAGTGGCGTACTCGCCTTTTTGCACCATTTCTAATTACGGAGCTATGACCCAAAGTTATGTTTTTTAAATGGAAATACTAGATTTTTGTGGCATTTTCTGAAAGCTTAATATTTTCTGATTTCAAAAATATATAACATTGTATGGTTTGTATCAATATGAGTATAGAAAATGATCAAAAACCTATTTTCATCTGAGTCTCAATATTTTCTATGATTTCAACTATTGATGAGCACAGAAAAATTCAGCATCGTATAATTACCACAATATCTTTCCAGTATTCTCTTCATTTCTATGCTCTCTACTCAATTTCTCCAAGATGGACTGCTGTGAAACTTGATCCCTCATTCTAAGTTATAACTAAGATGTCTTATTTAGACATCTTAATTATAACCTACTGACCTTTTATTGTAATCACTATTAGGTATTGAAAAATATTTTTCCTTTATTACTTTTCTAATTGAATTGATAACTTCAATCTCAATCATATCTATAAGCGTTATTTCATATGCGATTTGAAATAAACTACTTAGCACTTGAGCGTATTTATTCTGGAGTGCAATAAAAATATTCTCTTGCATCCATCTCATTATAACTAAGTATATCGATTGAAACGGAGGATCATGTGGATTTTCTTGTTATTGCCAAATCCATTTCAAGATATAAGTTTTTATGAAATATATCCATGTTCGAATTTTGGAGAAATTAGTTGAAAGCATAGAAATAATGAGATTGACGGAAGGAGACTGCTCTTGTTATAGGAAGCTCCATTTTTCTGTGCTCATCAACAGTTGAAACCATAAAAAATATTGAGACTCAGATGAAAATAGGTTTTTGACCATTTTCTATACTCATATTGATACAAACCATACAATGTTATATATTTTTAAAATTAGAAAAAATTAAGCTTTTAGAAAATGCCACAAAAATCTAGTATTTCCATTAAAAAAACATAACTTTGGGCCATAGCTCCGTAATTAGAAATGGTGCAAAAAAGGCGAGTACGCCACTGGATTCTACGTAAAAAAGTGCCTGTATAATGTTTTAATTTCAGAGCTCTATCATCAGTATTAGCGGAGATATGAATTTTTTTCGATAATGCGACTTTCTCAATTTTCGCTTATAACTCGAAAACAAAAGAAGGTAGCCAAAAATGAATACTACTCTTGTTAGTTTCTCAGAAAAAGAGATCGAGAAGTTGGTATCAGATTTTGTCTATCTCCTCTGGTTTAAAAGTGGTAGTGCTAAAACATGGAAATATGCCCACCCTGTACAGTGTGTTTCTGTATTGATACAAAAGATTTAATGTGGTGATTCTTCAAATCATTTTATGAAAAGAAGTTCTCACAAATGTAGGTCCGGAAATGCATTGTTTCCAAGATGGAGTGTGTTGAAGTTTTGCTTGAAAATTTGCTGAAAAAAGTTGTAAGCCCCAGAGATATTTTAAACTGACTATTATCCTTCAATATATCGTTCAATCTGTAACTATTTTTGGTATGAGGAGCTGTTTTTTTGTAAGGAATAAAACATCTCAACGCTTATGTGTCGTTACTTCAACACATTACGTAGTAGAAGTTTAGATTTTTGGGAGCTACCTAAACGAGTGCTAGATCCTTTTGCCCAAAAGTCTGCTATTTTCGAATTTCGAGCCCAAAATGGTTACAAACGATAGTGTTCGACTTCCTGATGGCTAATTCTTGGTCAAATTCAATGCTGTCTTCGGGTTCGTCCGGCCGTAAACACGATAACTTTCGAAGGATTGTTCTAGACTCTAGAGCAACGGTCAGCAACAGGCGGACCGCGGTCCGTTTGCGGACCGCGGGAGGCCGAACCTCGGACCGGCAAATATTGTAATGTTTTTTATACCAAGAATAAATTGATAGGAAGATTAGATAAGATATATTATATTGTACAAGTACCTACAAGTGATATGGTTTGTTTAGTTTTCTATCTCGCCTGTGTGTGTTGTGAGAATTAGTTATAACTCATGTGACTTAAATGCACACAAAACAGTCATAGATTGAATAACGAACTATTTTTATGGAAATATGTGCGGAAGCTTTTCCGGCGCCCCGCATAGTTAAATTAAGGCTCCCACAGACCAACGCGACAATCCGAATATTCGCGTCGCATCCTACTTGAAACTTATTGTTTCTACGTTTTTAAGTAGACAAAGTTCAAACTGGCATGATTTTCATCGTGTACAGTCATGCCAGTCTGAAATTGTCCACTTAAAAACGTAGAAACAATAAGTTTCAGGTAGGATGTATGTGAATCATCCTTCTAAAAGATGAATTTTTTGAAAAACAAATATCGTTCGAGATTAACGAACGCCCACCTAGAAGACACACTTCGAATTTGCTGTTCTCCTCGAGAACCAAACTACAAAAAACTGGCTCAAGACCGTCGGTGCAGTTTCTCACATTAATTTTAGGTTTTGTGTTTCATAATTTTGGGTTTTGTGTTTCATAGTTAAGAGTTTTACTTTAATTCATACAATAAATATGTAACACTTGTTATCAGTTGTTTCTTTCCGGACCTCGTTAAAATTTCCCAAATTATCAGGACCCCACCTAAAAATACTTGCCGACCCCTGCTCTAGAGACTTGAGATTTTCAGGGTGAGTTCGGTTCCCAAATGCCGTGGTGCAGGGGCGTAGTGACCGGTGTTCGGCGTGTTCGAAGAACACGGGCCCGGGCCCCATAGGGGCCCGGCCTGGTCTTGGGACGACTATACTATTTTTTCTTACAGAATAAATCCTTCATTTTGTACTAAAACCAACTTATCTCCGAAACTCTAGTTAAAATTATCAATTCATATCAGAAATATGATTGTTATTAAAATTTACCACATCGCACACAAATGAAAACGTTGAATCAACAATTCCTTATTTATATTCTTCTGGTGAAAATTGCTATCCCCGTAATCAATTTTGCGGCCTGGACAAATCGTACCGAACTCTTTGCATGAAGCGTGTCAGCATTCTGTTTAGGGGATAATTACATTGCATGAACGTCACCAGATGATCGCTTTATTGGGGCGGCTTCTTTTTGAGCGGCTTCTTTGATGTAGGATTCTTCATGTACATAGGGAAATTTTTTTTGGACTAGGGGAAAAATGCGAAATCAGAAATAGGTACCTATTCGAATTTGAAACGACGTTGTGCTTGTGAGTGTGTTCAGAGTGAAAGTTCTCAAAATTCTTGACTTTTTTAATGTTTTTGAATTTATGGACTTTGAGTGTTATTGAAGGTGAGTTCTATAATTCATCACGTGGCTGATTTTTTCGTTAGGCGCCTCTCTTAATATGAAAAAATGCAGGTCAGTCTTTGGGGTTTGCTGATAGAATTGAAAACTAAGTGAATTGTGAATTGTATCGTCGAGTTATCAGATTATTAGTTTCAAATAATTTTCCGTATATAATCAAGAATAAATGTTCGAATTGGTAATTGGTCACTAACACTTCTTTATAAACCAAAAATAATTAGAAAAGAGAGCCTAATAGCTCGACGATATAATTCACAAGTTTTTTCGTTACTTGTCCCAAGAAATCTTGCTAGAATTATTTTCAATTTTTTCTATAGTTAAGTTGCCCGAACATTAAGTATAGCTAATATTGTGACAAATTTTGCAAATTCAAAAGCCCGCAAAAAAAGTTTTGATTGCGCTTTGTTTTTATCTCTTTTTTGTGTTTTTTATATTAAAAATATATTTATATGTTAATTGGTTTTAATATTTTTTTGTTTTCATTTTGCTTATAGGTTCTTCTTTGTTGTAGTTGTTATTTTGTTAGTTGGTTATATTTATATGTGGAAGGTACCCACGTACTTTGTATTGTCACTATTCTAATATAAGTGACAAAGAAAATGTGCTTTTATTTTGTCCTTATCTAATTTTTGTAATTATGTAACCAGCAGGCAGCGCTGCTAGTGAGGGTAGGGGCCCGTAAAATATCTTGAACACAGGCCCGTGGTGGCGTTACTACGCCACTGCCGTGGTGAGTTCGTTAACCAGCAATATCGTATGGGATGTTCCATAAATTATGGACAAAATTTGTGTTTCCAATATCTCAATCGAAACTATAAAAATTCAATTGGAATACCTATTGGAAAAGAGAAACTTCATATCAGAAAAACAAGATATCCGATTCGAGTAAAATTTATTTTTTGAATGAAGATTGGTATACTTACTGTTCGTGCAAAATTTAAAGATAATCGCATCGTTAAAACCATGAAATTGAATTTTTCTCAATCATTATTTTTCTTATTTCTTTTTTTGAATTATTTTCAGAATATAATTCTGATCGTGCTGAGATTTAGCATTCATATACTCAGCAGTGAGCATGAATCTCAAGCGTTATACAAAATTTTGAGGTAATAGCATTATTGCTTCACCAATGAACCAGCGCTCAAGAGCACCTGCGCAGGGCTTTTCTTAATTTTTTTTCACATAAAAACAGCACTCTGCATGGAAAAAAGCGAGAAGCATTTTCGTCAAGAATTGAACGAAGAATTTCAAAATAATTGTTAGTTTAAAACATCTCGATGGCGCACCACTACTTCAGTCAGTTTTCAAGTAGAACTCTAACAGGCACTTTCATTTATGGGAACTTCAAAAAAAAAATATATCAAGGCACCAAATGTTTCAGATTAAGCCTCCATTGGCTACATCTTGTTCGTAGACCTGAAGCAAAATATCACAATAAGAAATTCAAAAACGCATATCCATCCAAGTATTTTAATCAAAACAAAATGAAATATCGTTGAAATGAACCATCACCAGCCAAGATAATTGACCATAAGTTTCCATAATGTATATTCCAAATGGAACGAGAAAAAAGGTAGGTACAAAGGCCTTGTATTTGTAAGACTGGAGCAATGAGAAAGTGCCCGATTAGAGCATTGAGGTAATAACAGATCTCTCTCCTCTCTCTACATCTAGTGATCAATAGGATAGCCCATGTGTCCATAACCATAGACAAACTAATAAAATAGATGAGCCACTCGTATATTCCGCGACATCTGTCGGAGGAGGAGACTAATACACGAAAAAATTATTTTCAATTTGATAGTTAGATGTCGTTGCATTCATGGAAATCCTATCGAGAAAATAGTAAGTATGTAAAATCATTATTATCAAAAAACCTTTGAATTGTCAACTGACACAAGGAGTGGTTTGACACGTTCTTTTTGAAATATAATGAATTTCGATATGCCTGCAAGAGTGAAGACGTGCTGTGTTATTGGATGTGAAAATTGAGATGCAAGAAGGTATTTATAAAATTTATTATATATATTCTGTTACCTATAAGAATTAAGATAGTTTTCAAAAAAGTTTTTCTAGTATTGAATAAGTTTAGTAGGTAAATACTCATATTTTATATTATTGAATTCATTATTGTTAGTTTTTGAGAATGTTTTCAATGCAATTATTAGTTTATTGATTAGATATTTATGAAATAAATCTGTATTTTCAATTGGTGATACCTATTTCAGTTAATAAATTTTTATTCTATCCAGAATTTGATTATTGATCCTCATTTCTCGATTCCAAAAGAAAATCAGATGAAAGTTCGTTACAGGTATTATTTTCATGAAAATAAATTTCCTCACTCATCGATAACTTGCACGAATCCATTTCTGATATCCTTTTGGAAATTGAATTTCAAAAAACTTTTTGCCTCTTGTATACGGGTCTACCTACCTATTCAAAATGTGCACTACAGAATTCTTTTTGAGACAACTTTACGATACAGATTCCTTTTTCAATTCAGCTTTTTTCACGAATTAGTATTGTTGTACAAAAAAAGATGGCGTTGAAGCTTGTTCTACTAGTGTCTCATCTATTCTCTGTTTAGTTAGTCTATGTCCATAACTCCATAATCAGAATATATTGGAAATTTACAGGTAATGGGAGAATTAAAAGTCTGAGAGCCTGGGTTCATGGGCACTGTAGCTGAGAAATCTGAGGAAATGAAGTGTCTAGATATATACCAGTGAATTTACTGAATTTAGGGTTTTCGCAGGTAAAAAATACGGAAGTTTTTTTCTCAATGGTCCTATATGTTTTTCGGGTCGCTGAATCCGAATTGGAGGTTTGCCTCCTTCCAGAGGTGAGCTAACTTAAGGAATTAGGATAAAATGAAAATAGTAATCATCGAAATGAATAATCATCCCAGTCCGCCCGAAGAAGGTTCTGTGAGCCTATAAATTGAAGATTGTATTCATTTCGATGATTACTATTTTCAATTTATCTTTGTTTCAAAAATACTTTAGTTTAGTTTCCCGATAAGTCCGATAACCATTAACGGTGAATGTTTGTTTGAGTGATTACGTGCATAAAATGTCTCGGGAATGTTTACTTTGTGAAGGACTCTTGTTAGATGGATCACAGGTGGTTGTAGTTAAAAGGAAAGGGTTGCAGTCCCTCATAGAGGCAAGTAAAATTGTAGCGGTGGAAAAGTAGTTTTATTAAAACGAGCTACCACGCTCGACCCACCATACATTTTATTCTTTATGTTGTAAACATTTTCACTCATAGTTTACTAGTTTATTTTGTTTTTTTACATTTGTATAAAAGCCTCTCCTCGCTTAACAAAACGGTTAGATATAAAGCTTGTTCTTAACGCACCTCCCTGACATAGACGGGACATTCTTCTCCGCTCATTCTACCTGGATGGGGATCATTTGACATTATCGATTGAAATATATTCTGGGAGGATTCTGCATTTCTTAAAAAAATTGATAGTTGCAACTATCAATGTCAATCAGATTGCAAATGATAAAATACACAATTCTGAAGATTTTAAGAGTTTATCTGAAGAAGGTGTCTGATATAGACACCGAAACGTTACAATATCCTTTTAATTTGTTTCATTTTTCAGTTTTACTGTTAGGCAACAATTTTTTTAATTTTTTTCAAGACCGATTTGCTCCTGACAAATAAGTGCAAAGATTCTCGCAGGAGCACTTCACCTAAATCAAACATTTTTTAATTATTTATGTTTCAGAGACTGGGAGTGAAAACCTATAAAGTTTTTAAGAAATTATTTGACATTGCCACGCGTAGTTATTGAAAAAACATTTTTCCGCCGACCTCGAAATAAATCTAAATTCTAATGTGTACGTACGAAATTGATCTTTAATGGCCCATTTTAATGCTCATGTTAATGTGCAATCCTCATGGCAACCGTTCACAAAGTATTCAGAAGCACTACGAGAAATGTCAAAACTCTACTGGAACATAGATACATGGAAATTTAATAATTTCAAATGTAAGTCTTGTGCAAAATGAAAATGTGTTTTAATCAAGAATCATACACAATTCATATTAAGATCGTCGCTCCGCTCACGCGTTAAAATATCTTGACCATTAGTCGATCTCTTTAATAAACTAGTTGATTAAATAACTACTATAGGCATATTAAACTAAATGGCAAAGTAGAACAACAAGTAGATTGGGGTTTCTGCCAATTTTTTACAAAGAACAAAAATGTGACCTATATTTAGAGCATTTAGTGACCGTCACATTTTCAGATATTAACAAAAGTTATACCACATTTTTGCAGGAAATTATGTCTACTTCAATTTTGTACTGAATGGCCTTCTCGCTAAAATATTTTATTTAAGAGTTTTAAGCAACAAACTGGAAAAAGTCCGAAATTTTCGCGAGTTTTCGCATTTCCTGAGGTTAGCTCACCTCTGGCTAGGGGGCTAACATCAAATTCGGATTCAGCGACCCAAAAAACATATAGAACCGTTGAAAAAAAACTTCCGGAATTTTGGCGATGTAACTACAGCTTACCATAGTTACATAGTTGACAGTTAATACACGTATGTTCTGTCAAATCACGTAACTTGTGATCTGATTCGACAGAAACTATGTAACCATGGTAAGCTGTGGTTACATCGCCAAAATTCGCCTTAAATCAAGGTTCGATCAGAGTGTTTTCAGAAAAAATTCCGGAAGTTCTGTCAAATCAGATCACACGTTACGTGATTTGACAGAACATACGTGTATTAACTGTCAACTATGTAACTATGGTAAGCGGTAGTTACATCGCCAAAATTCGCCTCTACTGGACTAATAGGACCGAAAGGATGTCAGAACTCACAACTTTATACTGACAATAATATTTTATCAGGTGAACCAAACCTATCGATTGCCATTTTTTTCTCTTTGAAACATGTGTGACCCAATTTTAGGCATTAAAAATGAAGCATGAAATGGACGAATAATGTCAAGGTTGAAAAACGATTTTCAATTAAGATAATGTGTTGTTGAATACATTATGCATAACTCATTATTTCATGCCTTTTAACTGCAACTTAAAAAGAGTGATTGTTATTTTTGTTGAATGAATCGAAAATAAAGATCATCCCAATATCGCTCAAACGAAAAGTTACGACTATAATTATTACTCAGGTCTCAATTTAATATGGTAACATGTTTTCATGCTGCAGGACGAGGTAGAGCAACAAGTAAATGGTTGTTTTTCAATGATTAGTGTTGAACTTTTCAAACGAATTGAATAAAAAACAATTTCCTGGTTCTCGTTGTTCTCGTGTGACATCATCAAACCCCATTCGAAATTATCTCGATCATCTATAACTAAATCATTGTGATACATGAAATTATAATTTTCTATCATTGGTTTTATCCTTGTTTCTTGTACTGAAAACGTATTGAAAAGATACTTTGAAGAATGATTAGTACGAAAACAAATGTACTACTATTCGAGTCCTGCTCCCCTCTGTCCATTTCATTGATTTTTAATTAAGTAATTTATTTCTTGTTATATGAACCTCTAGATTTTTGGAGTATTAATATTCTTCGGAATTCTCCATAAGCCTCAAGGTTTTTTTTTCAATGTTCGTATCAATAGTACATAAATCTTAAATGAAATACCGCATCTAATGGTAGATATAGGTAGATTCCAATCGATTATCCTTTCATCATGAGTACTCCTAAAGGAAAGCTTAAGAAATATCTCAAATTATTTACATTCGAGCTTCGACAACAACGTATTCTACTAGGTGCTGAGAAACAACTTTTAAGTTTCGAGTATAAATGGTTTCGCAAATGAGCCGTTTTAGACATATGAGCGATTTTCGGTTTTCAAATATTTACTACTAGGCAGCAAAATACGATAAATTACGGAAGATTATTTTTGAATTGTAGTGTTTTACGGAATATATTGAACCCAGAAATGATGACTCTATCTTAAGACCAAAGAAAAAGAAAGAAAATAACCCGAACCAGATGCAAAATACTCAATAAAAGCAAGTATGTCATAATAATATCATCCATACTAATATTATAAATGCGAAAGTAACTCTGTCTGTCTGTCTGTTACTCTTTCACGCCTAAACGGCTGAACGGATTTTGATGAAATTTGGTATGGTGATAGATGATAACCTAGAAATGGTCATAGGCTATAAATAATCACGCCATCGTTCTTAGGCAGTAGGACTAGGCAGATAACTAAATTGAGTTAGTGATTTTTAGTCGTTTTTGTTGGGACTTTTACTCTTTCACTTCTAAACGGCTGAACAGATTTTGATGAAATTTAGTAAGGTAATAGATGGTTACCTAAAAACGGATATAAGATCAAAATGATCACAGCATCGTACTTAGGGGGTAGGAAGTAGGCAGAAAACTGAATTGAGTTAGTGATTTTTTTTTTGGTTTTTGCTGGTAGTTTTGCTCTATCATGCCTAAACGGCTGAACGGATTTTGATGAAATTTAGTTAGGTGATAGATAGTAACCTAGAAAAGGATATGGGCTATTAATATTCATGCTATCGTACTTAAGGCGTAGGCAGTAGGCAGAAAACTAATTAAGTTAGTGATTTTTTATCGTTTATTTTAAAAGTTTACCTCATTCACGCCTTAACGTCTGAACGGATTTTTATAAGACTTGGTAAATATAAAGATAGGATCCTAGGCACGGACACAGGCTACTTTTTACGGCGGGAAAATACCTCATTCCCGCGGAAATCTAGCGTGATCGTGTCAAGAAGCGCATGATGCCATAGCTACTGAAATTATTTTGATGTTTTTTTTAACTCAGTGTTACTAAGACTTCAAGTTAGTATTTGATCACTTTTCTAACTTAGAGGGTCGGTAGGCGCCATAATTTAGGCAATTTATGATAAAATTTCGATGCACCTGTCTTTATTTAACAGTTTACTTGGATCGAAACTTAGCGACATTCCATCACACCACTTAACTTATAGGGTAGGAAGGTACCAAAATTCAGACTATTCAGACGTATGATTTAAGTGAATATTTTCGAAGATATTACCGTGCGAAGCCGGGGCGGGTCGCTAGTATGAAAACCAAATGTTTTTCATGACAGCTGTGATTTTTTTCAACGAACTGACAAAAAAATATTTCTTCGACAACCGTCCGGGATGTAAACACTTCTCGGACGCTTTTCATTAGAAAAAGTTCCTTTTTCTGGCCTAGTCCGGAAAGTACTTATACACAGCATTTGACGCCAAAATAACACCAGGCGTTGTCTATATCCATAAACACCATTATTGTGACTATTCAAAACCATAGGTGCAGTACGTGTTCAATAGATAATGAGATGGTGAATATATTTTACACCGGCAGTGTTTGATATTTGTCTTCCTATCCTATGGTAGCAATTTAACTTCCGGAAGGTGTAAAAAATTTCTTTTTACGGTGTACAGAGAACACCTCATGGTGTGATTTAACACCGATAATTATTGAACATTTCTACACCAAATTGAGTATTGAAATTTTGTATTGGTTATTTTCGCACCGAAAATAGGACTAATTCAAACGTATTTTGATAATACAATAAAGAACATAGAGATTAAAAATAAATATTTATTATAAATGAATATGAATATTGGATATATATATTACTATACTTATTTCGGGCTTGAACAGGTTAAGCCGGTCCCAGACAATGCGTGCATTCGGCCAATGTGCCTTCGTAGTTCGCCTTCGGGTACCCTCCCAGACACTGCGCCAATCGCGAAATGTTCGACATTCGACATTCTGTTGACAAACGTTCGCCAAACGGCCTCAGTATAGAACAGTAGCGGAGAGCGGAGAGGCTAAACGAATAATACCTAAAAACACCGTGTAATCACGTCGCACGACTCTGACTGAAGACAGAATAGGCCGTATAGTACGCGTAGATAAACACATTGTCTGGAGCTAAAGGCGCCTACAGACGACATGGCAAGCCTCGGCCAACGTCCACTCGTTCCAACGTTGGCGCATCGTGTGTATGCAAAACATATGGCAAGGCGAGTCCCACGTCGGTGCTGGCAAGGGTTCGCCTAGTAAGGCGAACGTTTGAACGAGCGGACGTTGGCCCAAGCTTGCCATGCCGCCCCAAAAACGCCGCTACGGACGGCATGACAAGCCTCGGCCAACGTCCGATCGTTTCAGCGTTCGATAGAGACGGCATGGCAACGGCCGCTCGTTCAAACGTTGGCGCATCGTGTGTATGCAAAGCATATGACAAAGCGAACTTCACGCTGGCGCTGGTCAGGGTTCGCCTAGAAGGCGATATTTTTGACACACATCAAAGGGATTTGTTGAAATCCGCCTGTGTATATGATTTTTGAAACATAGATAAATTGAAAATAGTATAATCATCGAATTGAATTTGATCACAGTACACACGACACGCTGAGCTCAATGAAGCTAGTAAGGCAAATATATCGAAAATTAATAGGAAAAATTCTGAGCATTGGCCATTTTTTGACCATGTTTCACCATCTTCTACTTTTGTTTGAAAACCCTCCATAAAAAAAATATTGCGGTGTTCTATCGGATTCTCGAAATTTTAGAATTTCGGAAAAACAAATATCGGGGTCCCAAGGTGAGTGGCCTATTAGACGTTTCTGGAGAACTTGACATATTGAAATCTGAAAATTGGAGTTATAATATTGTACGGAAATCACTACTGAGCTGAAATATTTTAAAGCTTGAGCGCTTCGGTTATACAGGGAGCGAAAATAAATTTTTTCAAAAATTTTTTTCAATTTTTTCCTCTCTGATATAATTGAGTATTCAGTTTTGAATACATTCACATTGAAATTATCATATTTTTTCAATAAATTTTCAAAATATCGATGGAAAACTGGAGAAAAGTCAAATATTCGTAGTCAATATTAGGTTCATTTTTCTTATTCTCAACATCCTGTGCGTGAACCGTTCTCATAACATCAAAGTAGAAAAATATGGAAAGGTCATGCATCTTTTAAATTTCATAAATATCATCACAGGGTGTTTGGAATTTTGTGTTAAAAACTGTGATCGATAATTGGCCATAATTTCACTTTTTCAAATTAGAACCCCATTTTTTTCCACCCTTAGTGCAAGAGATTTCAAAATTGAATAAAGTGACGTCTTTCCAGTGAAAAAGTACCTGTAGAAAGTTCCAATCGTTTTTTGATACCTATTCTAGAAAAAAAAACTATGGAGCATTTTCGAAATCGATGAGATATCGAAATTTGGTTTTAACTTAAAAACAATATCTTGAAATGGCTTCCACAAGGTAATGGTGTTTTCATGGAAATCGAGCCAGGGACCCCTTTCAACATTTTCACCTATCTAGTCTAGAAGTACCAGAAACAGCCAAAATCAAGCATTTTGGGATACCTTGTACAGTTATTCCTGGGACACCCTTTTCCCAGGTACTTATACTCGTCTGTAGCCGCCTTAAAGGCGCCTACAGACGACATGGCAAGCCTCGGCCAACGTTTGTTCGTTGCAACGCGAATCGTTGACGCATCGTGTGTACGCAAAACTTTTGGCAAGGCGAATCGAACGCTGGCGCTGGCCAGGGCTCGCCTATAAATGCGGCTACAGACGGCTTGGCAAGCCTCGGCCAACGTTTTAGCGAACTTCTATAGACACGTTGGTTTTCGCTCGATATTCGTGCATCGATGACGGTACACATCATAGACTACGATACACATGACATGTTTTTATCTTGCCATTCTTTTTCGACCAGTGAAGACCATTGAGCTTGCGAAAAAAATGGAGTCTGACTCTGATGATGAATTAATAGCGCTCAAGCACTGTCAAACGAAGATCTATAAGTACCTGGGAAAAGGTTTGTCCCAGGAATAACTGTACAAGGTATCCAAAATGCTTGATTTGCTGTTTCTGGTACTTCTAGACTAGATAGGTGAAAAAGTTGAAAGGGGTCCCTGGCTCGATTTCCATGAAAACACCATTACCTAGTGGAAGCCATTTCACGATATGTTTTTAAGTTAAAACCAAATTTCGATATCTCATCGATTTCGAAAATGTTCCATAGTTTTTTTTTCTAGAATAGGTATCTAAAAACGATTGGAACTTTCTACAGGTACTTTTTCACTGGGAAGACGTCTCTATATTCAATTTGAAATCTCTTGTACTAAGGGTGGAAAAAAAATGGGGTTCTAATTTGAAAAACAGAAGTTATGGCCAATTATCGATCACAGTTTTTGACACAAAATTCCAAACATCCTGTGATGATATTTATGAAATTTAAAAGATGCATGACCTTTCCACATTCTTCTACTTTGATGTTATGAGAACGGTTCACGCTCAGGATGTTGAGAATGAGAAACATGAACCTAATACTGACTAAGAATATTTGACTTTTTTCCAGTTTTCCATCGATATTTTGAAAAGTTATTGAAAAAATATAATAATTTCAATATGAATGTATTCAGAATTGAATACTCAATTATATCAGAGAGGAAAAAATTGAAAAAAAAATTTTTGAACAAATTTATTTTCGCTCCCTGTATAACCGGAAGCGCTCAAGCTTTAAAAATATTTTAGCTCAGTAGAGAATTCCGTACAATATTATAATTCCAATTTTCAAATTTCAAATATGTCAAGTTCTCCAGTCACCGTGGGACACCCGATATTTGTTTTTCCGAGATTCTAAAATTTCGAGAATCCGATAGAAACACCGCAAATTTTTTTTATATGGAGGGTTTTCAAACAAAAGTAGAAGATGGTGAAACATGGTCAAAAAATGGCCAATCTCAGAATTTTTCCTATTAATTTTCGACATCTTTGCCTTACTAGCTTCATTGAGCTCAGCGTGTCGTGTGTACTGTGATCAAATTCAATTCGATGATTATACTATTTTCAATTTATCTATGTTTCAAAAATCATATACACTGACGAGTTTCAACAAATCCCTTTGATGTGTGTCAAAAAATATCGCCTTCTAGGCGAACCTGACCAGCGCCAGCGTGAAGTTCGCTTTGTCATATGCTTTGCATACACACGATGCGCCAACGTTTGAACGAGCGGCCGTTGCCATGCCGTCTCTATCGAACGCGAAATGAAACGATCGGACGTTGGCCGAGGCTTGTCATGCCGTCTGTAGCGGCGTTTTTGGGGCGGCATGGCAAGCTTGGGCCAACGTCCGCTCGTTCAAACGTTCGCCTTGCTAGGCGAACCCTTGCCAGCACCGACGTGGGACTCGCCTTGCCATATGTTTTGATTACACACGATGCGCCAACGTTGGAACGAGCGGACGTTGGCCGAGGCTTGCCATGTCGTCTGTAGCGCCTTTACACGAATGTGCGCGAATGTACTTCGTCTTCCTTTGGTTCGTGCAGCCCGTAACGACAAGGCTTCGGATAGAAGGCCAATGCCGAATGATACACGAAGTTGAGCTCCCACACACTACGCGAAGCACCGCCAATGCCGAATATTCGTCGAATGCACGCATTGTCTGGGACCGGCTTTAAGCCGGTCCTATTCTGTCTTCAGTCAGAGTCGTGCGACGTGATTCCACGGTGTTTTTAGGTATTATTCGTTTAGCCTCTCCGCTACTGTTCTATACTGAGGCCGGTTGGCGAACCTTTGTCAACAGAATGACGAATGACGAATATTTCGCGATTGGCGCAGTGTCTGGGAGGGTACCCGAAGGCGAACTACGAAGGCACATTGGCCGAATGCACGCATTGTCTGGGACCGGCTTTAGACACGCTGCCACCAAAGGAACTAATGGCGAAACCGGAGGCGAGCGTTAGTTTAGCGTCTTAGCATTGAGCTTAAAAATATTTTTTGTCGTATTTTTAAGCTCAATGGTCTTAGTTTTTTAACGCCTTAAACGGTGTGATACGGTGTTGTATCAACCACTTACGGATTCAATGTCTTTGAGCCGGTGTTAAACCTAATTAAACGGAGTTTTTCAAATCCACCACTGCGGAGTTAACACCATTCGGTTTCGGTGTACACATTTACACCGTCTGTGTACGGGCGGGCTAGATCGGGAAGAATCACGTCGTTGTTGATCATTACCATAATTTAAGGAGAACCTCCTTAAACAATGTCATTACCATAGCAACGAAATAACGGCTGACAGTTTATTTTAAATTAGTAGTCAAAAGTTTGCAGGCTTTTTGAATTGGCAATAAAATTTGGCGAGCAGTAGCTCTAGTCCTAGTGTTATTTTTTGCGGTTGTCGAAAAATGATTGTACACAACACGCCAAAAGGGTTTTTTTTGGACACCACACCTCCATTTAGTCTATACGTCCAAAAAACCCCATTTTCCCAACTTGTTACGTCAAATACTATTTTCGGCAACCGTCCGGGGTGTACCCCCTTCCCGAAGGCGAAGTGCGCAATGTATAGTCCGTTCACGAAAGGTTGAGCACATAGTAGGCGTTTCTTTATTTATCTGAAGTTGGCAGTATTTACTCTCATGGAGAAAAATAGAGTCAACGTTGCCGAATGTACTCGGCCTCTTCCGACGAGCTTGCGAGTTATTAGAGAACTCTATGCAATATTGACAACATTGCGTATCAATCTGACAAGAAAATAAAGAACATAACCTCAAATTTTAATATACACGGTGGAATATGCCAAATTTCCATGGCCAACCGACGGCTCAACCTTTCGTGAACGGAGTATACTTACTTCCCGGGCAAGGCCGGGAAGAATCACGTCGTTACTGTCAGTTTATACAGGGTGTCCCGAAAACAATGGATAAGTCTGCAACTATAGATAGACACTGTCGTGGTCTAACTTATTACAAATTTTGATCTTAGGTAATGAAAAGTCCACGGTTTCGGAGATATTAATGGTTTTCGTATTTTTAGAAAATTTCCAAGTGCGATGAGTTTTTCTAGTGCCATTTTTACAAATGAAGAGGTATTTCGATATGTTTTTTTTTAATTTCACATGAGATAGTTCAGCTATCGGAAACATAGACTTAAATTCATCAAACTAGTGTAAAAAGTTAGAAACTCGCGAATTACAAAGAAAAATTGAAAACTAAATGAAATTTCTTTCAAGTTTGATGACCTACAGTGTAAAAAAAATGTAGGACGCCCCTGGTAGACATCATCCTAAAAACTTGCTCAGTTATTGTAGATTCCAAAAAGGTATCATAATCCTAGGCATTCTGTAGTTTTTCATTCTCGTAACTACTTGATTACCAAATAGTCGAAGAATTTCGAAAAACTGTTTTTGTTATAATCGTTATTCTGAGCTCATGTGTTAATGTAAATGTATGGTATACCTAGCTATTCTGATTTTTTTAACCTTATGGTTATTGTTCAATAGCAAAAGTATGAATCTTCCAAAGAACTTTAATACTATTACCAAATTACTATTCATTGGAAATGAATGAAAAATGCATAATGAAACAATAAGTTCATTATTCATATCGAACATTTATTCATAATAAATGTTCAAATTGACGTCCTTGCGCCCTAATACGCTCACACCTTTCAATGAACACACTTTTAATGCGACGTATTAATTTGAGCCGCTGCATTTTGGATACGAGCCCGTAAGTCCTCAATCGAAGATATTGGCTTGGAGTAGACTAGATCTTTTAGGCATCCCCAATAAAAAAATCCAGGGGGTTTAAGTCCGGTGATCTCGGGGGCCATGAAATAGGGCCAAGGCGGCCTATCCACCTTTGAGGGGATTTTGCATTCAGGTGATTTCTCACTCTTACTGCGTAATGAGCTGTTATTATTATTCTGAGCAAGCAGAGTATCATTTTTTATGAATAAATTTAAGCTATGAATGACTGAACTCATTGTTTGATTTCGAAATCTTTATTCATTTGCAATGAATAAGTAATTGGTACTAATTCGTTTTATTTTTTCCATCGAATAGTAATTTGGTAATAATTCGTTTTATTTTTTCCATCGAATAGTAATTTGGTAATAATTCGTTTTATTTTATTTGTAATGAATATTCCACATACCTCTATTGTAGCAACACAGGGTATTTTTAAGTTGATACTTTTCTTTTAACACTGTACAGAATGTAAGAAAATAAGAAATTTTGTCAAATACAATCAAGTTCGGTTAGGTTTTCGAGATACAGGGTGTTGAATGCAAATAAGGCCATATTTCTATTCAACCAGAGAAACGAGATACGCTACTGCTTTTTTCAAAATAAAAATTTTTTCGTAATTTTCCACTAGATTCCAACAAAAATGGCCTCCTGACTTTAACACATGAGCTCAGAATAACGATTACAACCAAAACAGTTTTTCGAAATTTTTCGACTATTTGGTAATCAAGTAGTTACGAGAATGAAAAACTACAGAATGCCTAGGCTTATGATACCTTTTTGGAATCTGCAATAACTGAGCAAGTTTTTAGGATGATGTCTACCAGGGGCGTCCTACATTTTTTTTATACTGTAGCTCATCAAACTTGAAGGAATTTTTATTTGGTTTCAATTTTTTTTTTAATTCACGAGTTTCTAACTTTTAACACTAGTTTGATGAATTTAAGTCTTTGTTTCCGATAACTGAACTATCTCATGTGAAATTAAAAAACCATCTCGAAATACCTCTCCATTTGTAGAAATGGCACTAGAAAAACTCATCGCACTTGGAATTTTTTTAAAAATAAGAAAACCATGAATATCTCGGAAACCGTCGAATTTTCATTAAGGTCAAAATTTAGAATAAGTTAGACCACGACAGTGTATATCTAAAGTTGCAGGCTTATCCATTGTTTTCAGGACACTCTGTATAAAATAGGTAAGTTGAAGGAAGTTTGAAAGATTGCATTTGATCGCAATTCGCAGTTGCGATCAAATAACTAAATCGAATATATCGTACCTATTTGGTTGATGCGCTAGTAGATAAAAAGTAAACCGAAAATCGTTTATCTCTCCATCCAGAAAATCTCATATGCAGGCCCATGTTAACATGAATTTTTTTACTTATTTGGTGGTCTATCGTCGAAAAACTTTGAAACTATGTTTTCACCACCCGGTGGCCGGTTTAATTATCATCATCATATTATAAAAAATTCAAGAAATGCCCCAAGCAGGACCGTTTGAGCGCTTGTTCTTTGGTTGAGCAATAAAACTATTACTTCAAAATTTTAAATGGAACTTGAGATTGATGAGTGCAGGATCTCAGAATAATAGAAATAATATTCTGGAAATTATACAAAAAATGAAATATGTAAAAAAAAATTTAAAAAAATGGTTTCTACGGTACTGATGATGGGATCCTCTTGAAATCTTGCATAAACATTCAGTATATCAATCTGGATTCACGAAATAAATTTCACTTGAATCGGTTATCTTGTTAAGGAAATATAGACGTTCCCTTTTTCAATATTCCAATTGAATTTTTTATGGTTCTGTGTTAACACTATGACCACAAAATTTTACAAAAACGTTCAGTGTATCAATCTTCATTAATAAAATAAATTTCAATCAAATCGGATATCTTTTTATGGATATATGAAGTTTTTTCTTTTCAATCTTCCAATTGAGTTTTCTATGGTTCTGTTCACACTATGACGACAAAATTTTGCATGAACATTCAGTGTATTAAGCTTCACCCATGAAATAAATTTAAATTGAATCAGATATCATTTTATGGAAATATGAAGTTTCTTCATTTCGATATTCCAATTGAATTTTTCATGATTCTGTTCACAATCACATTATGGCCACAAAATTTTTTATGAGGCTTTCCCTTCGAAAGTCATTGTGATAACGGACGGCTGGCCCCATCGGACAGAATTGAATTAGACCACGGATTCGTCATCAGGGAGTCGAATCCTATCGTTTAAGACCATTTTCGGCTTAAAATCCGAAAATTACAAACATTTGGACTCAACGATATAGCACTATAGTTTAAGTAGAACGAGCGCTCAAAAAAGCCCATCTTCTGAGAATTTTTGAAGTTTTTTAAATCATTGAATTGGTTAGGGAGTAGCCGGCAATTAATTTCGGGGGGGGTTTGGACATTTTTGCAATTGACTTTGTAGGTGCCGGGAATTGTGAGGGTCGCTTTCTGTAGCAAGTATTAAATAAAAAAATAACTTGGGGGGGGGTTGAATCCCCAAAACCCCCCCCATGGCTACGCCCTTGCTTGGAAAGCAGTGCAAAATTAAATAATTCTTGGAGGTTCTGGTCAAAAATAATTGCAAGAAGTTCATTAATACTATGTGTTATTTTTTCTGTGCTACCTAACACATATGCGATTGAGATGTAATTGAATTGAAAAATCTATACTTATATTATAAGAGGAAAGATTTGTATGTTTGTGGGTTTGTGGCGTTGATACGAGTTAACTCATAAGCTACTTGACCGATTTCAATAATTCTTTCACCCTTAGAAAGCTACACTATCCCTGAGTAATATAGGCTATACTTTTCACCCGAGAAAATTGAGGAACCTACTATAACTTCAATGATGATCAGCTATTTTCAGGTGCGCTGCAAAACCGTAAGACGTACAGGAAACAATGTATGACGGAAATGTACCTCTTCAATAGTTCTACAAAAAAGTCCGCGATAGCATATATCTATCTTTCAAGGTTTACTCGGTATTACCTTTTAAAGGTATCCGAATGTTTCTCAAAATTATGCATTATTTGGAAGTATTTTTTTATGAATACGCTATTGATCCTTATCCATTAAATACGTCGTTCATACCCAGTATTTAATTTAGAACGAAATTGCCCTTTACATCATTCAATTATGATGAATACATCAAAAGATATGGCAGGTTAAGATGAAATCGCACCAAAATGCGTCTCCGAGTTAGGCACTAGGCGGGTAGGAGAAAGTACCGAAGTGTGTGGGATGTATGAATGTATTTTGGATTGCCTGATGCCCGTATGTTTATGATCACAAATCAGATCAACAGATGGCGCTGTAGTCGTTATTTAGGTTATTCATCTACTCTGTAACTAAACGGCTGGATCGAATTTGATGAGTTTTTGTGTACACAGAACAACGTCTGTTGGGTCTGCTAGTAATAATTAATAATACAAAACACTAAGAATTGTAGAGCGACAGAAGACTACAAATGTGCCAATCAATAACGATTAATACTATCACGTTTTTTTTCCCCATCTTCTAATTAATCAGAGGATGACCTACGTCATGTGCATTATGGTGGATACAAACATTACCAAAATAATAGCCGACGACTTCTGGACGTGAT
Source organism: Propylea japonica (assembly GCA_013421045.1). Lineage (NCBI taxonomy): Eukaryota > Metazoa > Arthropoda > Insecta > Coleoptera > Coccinellidae > Propylea > Propylea japonica. Next base: position 33,665,184 of record CM024246.1, read on the forward strand.
AATGATGTTTCATCTGATTAAAATCAGTCCCTTCTGACGCCGCGATACGGAAAACGGAACAGCTTCATTTTTGTGCATTGTGGCGTGACAAGTGCCAGTAACCGGGTAAGTGACTTACTAGTTTTGTTGCATTTATGCGGTATATCGTGTTTGAACTAAGATCATTATCTATATGGAATTATGATGACATATCAATTAATGCTGTTCTGTAAGTTTTACGACCATTCGTTGAATTTTTGCGATATTTGAAACATGAATTTTACTCGTGAATACTTCGTTACCAAATTATTGAGAGAATAAAATTTGATAACGAAGTATTTATTAGTATGTATTCATTTGCATGTAATTATTTGCTTTCTAAGTATCCGGAAAATTCACTGATTGTTCAATTGCGAAAAAAATTGAGATGGACTTTGTTTTCGGAATATGTATTTCGAATAATTTCTCCAAAATGCATCAAAATTCCGAAAAGTTTATGTGGTTGCTTCATATATCAAAACTACAATGAAATTTCAGGTGTCATATGTGCAGACTTGAAATTTTTCGGAAACACAAACTTGCATTACTTATATTACCTAGATTATCGAGACAATAAAATTTGATAATGAAATATTCATTAGTAGATATATTTTACCTTGTAATTATTTGACGTTTTGAATATCAGGAAAATTCATCGATTGGTCAATTGCGAAAGGAATCAAGTTCCAAAATTCAAGAAAAAGACTTTGTTTCATGAATATCAATATTTCAGGAACAAAGTGTTTTTGGGCGCTTCACACATCAAAACTTCGAAGAATTTCTATGAAATTTCAACTCTCGAGTGTATCTTCGCAAACAAAATTTTGCGTTAATTTGATGAATTTTCAAGAAATTATTGAAAACTTTGTGAAAACAGAACAGCGTCATTTTTAGCATTGTGGCGTGACAAGTGGCCTGATAGTTTTGTTGCATTTATGCGCTATATTGTGTTTGAACTAAGATCATTATCTATATGGAAATATGATGACATACCAATTAGGGTTGTTCTGAAGATTTTACGACTATTCCGTGAGTTTTTACGACATTTTAAAAGAGAAATAATGACATGAAAAATACCCACTTATGAATACTTCCTTATAAAATTAAATTGTTGTTGTCCTCTGAACCTGTGATGTATGAGGAATACACAAAAACTTTGCTGTTTTTTGAAAAATTTTTAAAATTGATTCAAAAATTCCTGAAATTTTGATTTACTAACTGATCGCTGTTAAAGATTGAACAGAAGTCTGTGTGGTTGCCTTCAGAGACCTTCTATGAAATCAGAATCTGTAAATATTAGTCCAATTGAGCTATTTGAATACTCAATACCCTGACAGTATCAAGCCTACAATATATTTTACGAACGAAATGATTAACTGTGCAAAACTATTATTTTCAATGAATTCTAGAAATCGACCACATTTGATATTGATGACGATAATTTGTTGAAAGGTTTTTGCGGTACCTGGGATAATTTTTGATGGAAGTAGAAACTAGTTACATTCGGCTCAAGAATAAATTATTTAGGATATCTACAGAATTTGAGATAATAGTATGTACAGGGTGTTCTGATTTGTTTCGGACGAAGTGAAATGGGTGATAGACATCATTTCAAGCAAAAAAATTCCTATGAACATGGGTACGGAAATGCTTTGTTTCCGAGATACTGGGTGTTAAAGGTGATAAAATAATTCGCGTTTTCTTTAATACGTTTTGACTGCTTCGAAATCCCTTCATGAAATTTCGTATACAGGGTTTTTTGGAACGATAAATTATGTGATTTTGTTTTGTTCTAAATTGTACCTTCTAAAAAATATTTCGTTTAAAATTATTACAAATTTGTTTCTACATGTTTTAGAGATAACAATAATATGGATTTGGCTTTGAGTGCGTTTTTCTCTGAAATGGTTGCTCCTAGGAACTCGAATGAGGTATACCTTTTTTAACTAGAAAAGTCAGGGAAATCGATTTTTCTTGTCCAAAATGACGTAAAGGGTAGCACAAAAAAGTTGCAACGGTTTAAAGGGGACGAAATGATTGCCAGTGGCGCCCTCAACGAAATACAACCAAATCGACCACAAATTTGAATTTCTCACCTCAAAAAACCCTAAGTACCAACTTTCATGCAATTATTTGGAATCAGTCGAAATATATTAAAGAAAACGCGAATTATTTTTTCAACTTTAACACCCTGTGTCTCGGAAACGAAGCATTTCCGGACCCATGTTCATAAGAACTTTTTTGCCTAAAATGATGTGGTCTATCACCCATTTCAGTTTGTCGGAAACAAATCAGAACACCCTGTATGTACTGTCGTAATCAGAACGCTGTAATGTATCCATGATTCAAACATACTTTTACCATGGTTATTGTGTGTTTCAATTCCTGGCTGGAGGGATATACATAGTTCTTTTGAAAACAGCCAAAGAAAAAATTTAAGTAACTTAGTTTGAGATTAACTCGATCTCAAATGATTCTAAGAAATTGTTCAAGGTGCACATTCTTGAATCTATTTATTCAGATTCAACATCGAAAAACGATGGTCCACTAATTTCCATTTTCATTGTTCTGTTGTGATTTTCGAATAAATGAAGCAATGTAGAACAATGTTCAAGAGGAAAATTCATGGACAATATACTAATATCAATTTAAAAATATGAAAATTTACCAGTAGCGCACACCTAAAATATATGTATTTCTCTTTACCCCACATACTGGATGATTTAGGTCGTGTAATGTACTAAATTTTGAAAAGTTCATCTTACTATCTTTTATATTGAAAAGATTTCAAAGTGAAGGAAGAAGCAGGTTCAAAATTTGTTATTATGTTTACTCACGAAAATATTATGTTAAACATACTTGAAATTTTATTCCATCGAATATTTCTAGACCTAGAAAATCTTTCATACTAAATTTCATTTTTAATGACCATAACATTGTTTAACAATAAGGATACCTACATATTTCTGTGCATTGTGGCGTGAGAAGTGCCAGTAACCGGGTAACTGACTAGTTTTGTTAAATTTATGCGGTATATCGTTTTCGAACTAAGATCATTATCAATATAGAATTATGATGACATATTAATGTTGTTTTGCAGGTTTTACGACCATTCGGCGATTTTTCGCGATATATAAGACATCAAGTAATTACATGGAATTTACCTGCTCATGAATACTTGTTATCAAATCATCGAGACAATAAAATGTAATAACCAAGTATTCCTTATTATATTCAATTTCATGTAATTATTTGCTTCTTAAATATCCGAAAAATTCACCGATTGTTCAATTGCAAAAAAACTAAGATTTCAAATTTCAAGAAGTAGGCTTTGTTTGTGGAATATGTATTTTAAACAATTTCTCCAAAATGCATCAAAATACCGAAGAGTTTATGTGGATGCATCATATATCGAAACTTCTATGAAATTTCGAGTGTCATGTCTGGAGACTTTTTTTCGGAAACACAAACTTGTATTACTTTGGTGTTTTTTCAGAAATGATCGAAAAATATTCCAAAAGAAAGTCTTCTTCTGTTTCAGTCAATCTTGTCTCAATCTTGGATAAGAAATGAAAACTTTTCAGTTGTCACAAAGTTACATTTGATTCATGAAAATATCGTAATAAATATAAATTTTGAAGGAGATATTTCATAATTATAATATTAGATTATCGAGACAAAAAAAATTAACAATGCAGTATTGATTAGTAGGTATATTTCTCTCCAGGCCCGCCGCTAGCTGCCTGAGCGCCAGCGTGCAAATACTGTTATGCCGCCCCCAATAGGGCGCATCCAAGGAGCAATTAACTTATCTATTTTGCACTAATTCAGGTAAAATGAATTATTATTAAACTTAACAAGTTCGAATATCAATAATTATTTATTGATCTAACTCAGAAGAACTATTGACAAAATAATTGGAATTTTATTTTTGATCGTTACTGTTCATACACCACGGAACTGTTCGAATCGAATCATAGACAAGAGACAATTCCTATTCAATTTCGATACAAAATGCAACTGATCCTTGGGGGTGTATATTCCGACAAAGACCCTCATATGTTTTTATCTTTATTTTCGCAATTCTCTCTTCAAAATCACGTACCCTAAACTCGGCTAGTAGAAAGGGCGCAATTTGGTAACAGATGGTTGACATGCAATAATTGGCATAAACGATACGGCGAGACTGAAAATATTCAACTACTACTACCTGGTTGTAATATTGGGAAAAAAAACATCTGCAAATTTTTCTCGTAGAATTTTCAACAAAATCAGAGATGCCTTTCTGAATCGAATGAATCGATGTTTTTTTCAGAAAATTTTTCCCGAGGGCGCAATTCGAAGTTCCGGGAGGGCAATTTATCGAATTATGTGAATTTTTCGATCTTGAAGTTTTACGCCATAACTGGATCTAGGCACTCAATTTCGCCGGGGGGGCGTCTTTTTGGACCAACTGGCAAATTCAGGAGACAAGGCATTTGTTGACTCGGTTTGAAAGTTGTGTGGAAGGTGTCGGGACAAATTGGGTTAATTTTTGTTTTAAATGATTATTAAGTTGTTTATCTTGTTTCAATGTGTTGTTTTTGTTAATGTGTTGTTTATTGTCTGAATATAATATCCTGGGACAACAGAAATATTTCATCATAAATCGCAAAAATAATGGATGTGCCCTCAGAGTGAGGAATAGAATCCTTTTTACTCAGAGGATGCGCCACAATTTATAATTATTATTTTCAAGGGTTGAATTTTCGTTAGATAATAAAAATTGTTTCAACATATATTTTCTTCTTTCGGATAATCGTTCAGAATGAAATAAATCTAAATGTACAAGTTAAGAAAAATCTGGGGGTAAAAAGCTATTGTGATTGACACTTTAGGGGCATGTATACTTTCAGTAGGCGAATTCGGTTCTTTATTTTACTGTAAAACCATGGTTTATTACGGAACTATAGTTGAACGTTGCTATTTTGATGGTATCACCTTCAAACATTCGATAAATATCGTTTTAATTATACAGGGTGTTTCCTAAACATGCGGCAAAAATTCAGGGGATTGTTCCTTGGACTATTCTGAGAATATTTTGTCTTTTGATGATTTTTGAAAAACCCCTTTGTTTCGAAGATATAGGGGAAACAAAATTTTAGATAATAACATTTTATTATGAGAACTTACATGAAAATTTAACTTAACCTACAAAAACTATTGAAAATGACCACCTCTAGCCAAAAAAACGAATTCAAATGAAAACCGTGTTTAATCTGTATTCTTTTACCATCTGAACTTATCAATTTTAAATAAAAAACTGGCCGTTTTTAGTAATTGAATGTTGTTAAACAAATTTAAAAAGAAATTGTACCTACTTAGTAAACACAGTGCGGTACGCATTTTTATTTAACTATTATTAATTTTAAAAATATGAAAAATGTTGTTCGCCCTGTATCTTCGAAACAAAGAGGTTTTTCAAAAATCATCAAAGGACAAAACATGCTTAAAATAGTCCAAGGAACAACCCCCTGAATTTTTGCCGCTTGTTTAGAAAACACCCTGTATATATGATACTCATTGACATACTTAGTAGTAGTAAATAGTAACTGACACCCAGTATGATAGTCATTGACATGATTTCATCTCACTTATGCATCAATTTTGATGATCTCATATCTCATCCTGCTTTCTCTCACTCATACATTCTCATGATATGGGTCATTGAGACATTCATACCAAAAATAATAGAGAAATAAGAAGGTTTAGACCATTTTATTCCATATAGGTAAACAAAGAATAACAAAAGGTAATAAGCCCACCTTACACGGTCAATATTATTGAAGCAATATCGTTATTGATCAATATTTGAACGTATAAGGAGTGCATTGAAACAATAATATTGGTGGCAGTAATATTGAGAAGAATCAAATCGATTTGATATTTATTGCAGTTCCGCCAATATATTGAGGCGCCGTCAATATTATTGACACCGTGTGAGGGGTAAACAGAATATTGTGCAATAAAATTTCAGTAATTCTGGAGACGCCGTAGAGGGTGTTTGCTTAAATTGTGTTTTTCCCCCTTTCGAGATGGAAACTGATAGTGAAAAGAAGCGAAAGTGTTCTCAAGATAAAAAAGATGAAGAAAGAAAATTTATTATAATGTGTATAGAGGTAAGTGGTGTGTTTACATCGAGCTGGCGGGGGCCGCGGGCGCGATCTGGGAACGCGCGGGGTGTCAAATTCGAGCGCGGGAATCGAGCTACCCGTACACGTCGAGATCGCGTTTTTATTCCGACGGGAAGTGCCCGAAAGTTGCGCTAGACGGAACCCCTTTTCGCGATTTTCGCAAAAAGTGCCCTCACTATGTCGCCTTATTTGGGAGAAGCGCTACAGTGAACCACACTTTTCTCTGCCTCCTTTTTTTCCTCTTATTCAGAACCAAAGCAGATCCTATTAAAAACGATAGATCCATCCTCCCTGACTTCACAATTGAAACTGACACTTTATTGGACAATATTATTGAATCGTGTGAGGGCTGCCGTTTTTTACCATATATTGCGTCAATAATATTGAATCAATAATATTGACCGTGTAAGGTGGGCTTTAGTGATTTTCACTTATATACCGATGTAATAAACTATTGGTGCTATCTAGGGTCTTTAATCTGTGCCCCCATATTTCAGAATGTTTTATTTCTATTTGGGTGTTCAGGTTATTATTCTGTAAGCAGCATTTTGCAGTAGTGCCAATAAGTGTATATGTTTACTTAAGGATAGCGACTGCACATAATTGCGTATATTTTCCGATTTTGTGCTGTTTCATATTCGTTAGAAGTTTTCTACCTTTTAATAGCCCCGTTTACACGTACACTCCGAACCGACGCTCCTGTAGCGTCGCTCCGATGCGGCACTCCGGAACGGCGTTCCAGGAGCGTGAGGATTGATGCGTGGTCGTCAATTAGAGCAACACTTTTTTACTGTACGCTCTCCAAACTCTCCGTGTGAATGCAAAATACAACAGTTTTGGAGTGGAGCGTGGAATTTCCGCTGTGGCAGAAACTCTACGTTTCGTGCTCTCTTATAAATACCAGTCAGTTGATTCGAATACCCGTAAGTGGACAGTGAAGTGAACATGAATTCGAGAAAAAGGAAGGCTATTGCGTGTTTAGGGCTGTATGTCATCAATGAAGAAGAGAATAAAACTCCTCGGAAAATTTGGGTTAAACAGTGGGGTTGAATAGAGAGAGATTTGATCATATGCCTCTGTTAAGGGAACTCCCGGAAAATTATCCAGAGGACTACAGAAATTATTTAAGAATGGATGACATAACGTTTCGGCTTATTTTGAATTTTGCACTCGGATCTACATATTCTTTGCAAAACTCAAGCAATTTATCATAGGCATTATTCCTCAAATTCTTATTTTTATATTCGTCACTTTTTATTTTCCATAAACACGGAAAGTTTCTGTACATGTTTATGAATATTTCTAAATTATCCCTATTCCACATTGTGTGTGTAGGTACTGGTGAAACTGAGCAGAATTCAAGTTTATAAACATAAATAAAAATTTCCATCTGTGAAAATTCGAGAGAACGATAAGCATTTACTGCTACATATCTCGGTAGATCGGAGTGTGCGTGTAAATGCGACGTTGAAATCACAACCAGCACATCTGGCACGTCGCATCAAATCGACGCTTTTTGACTCACGACACGATGGTCTAGCATTCACACGCATAAGATTGGAGTTAAGAAATGGAACGAACGCTCCAAAACTGCCAGGAAAACTGTCCGTGTACACGGGCCTATTATTATTGATTGATATATTATATTAAGTTTAAACCATATGTCAATCACTGTTCGATACAATATTATTGACACAGTTATTGACATATTGTTTAAACTTAATATGTTTATCATTGAAAGGTTTACTTACATCAATTAAATATTCCTTGGAACCTTCCAAACAATAAAACACTTCTAAAGAATATGAAACGTGAGAAAATCTAAATTTTATGCAGTCGCTAAACTTAAGTAAACTTTTACATATACTGCAAAATCTCAAGCCAAGTATCTAATGATGCAGTTTTCAGGATGATAACCTGAGGAAATTTAACTTGATCATTCTGAAATAGGTAGAGACAGATGAAAAACCTTAGATAGCATCAATAGTTTATTACATCGGTATGTGCACAGTGTCAATCACTATCAGGGTGTCAACAAGTGAACCTCTCTTACCTCTCACTCTAGTTGTTTTACGGCTGTTGATTGAAAATGAAATTTCAGCGTCGTATTCTGTCAGAGCTTGATGTCATTTGAAATACTTTATGTTTGAACTTTCTTCTTTGTCATTGATACCAATAAATATCAATGTATAGTGAATTCAGCATAAATTTTGTGATAACATTCTTTTTCAAGTGGCGTTTAAAAAATAAAACTTGCCTTGATCCTAAAGTACTATCGTATGTTAGTCAAAAATTTAGCAATTAAGGACACTTGAAAAGAATGATTGTTCTCGGTTTTCGAGGAAGAATCAAATCCCACTTAACAGTGGTTAATTGCGAATATAAAATTGGCGAATACTCAATTTGGTTACCTGGCCAAGGTACAGCGTGACCGTACTATATTGAAAAACCATGATTCATGAAACTATTAACAATTTTATTCATGTTCTGCGTATAGCAAGTACATCATTTAATGGGGCAAGGCCGGTGATATCATTAACTTTTTTTAACAGTAAATTTATTTTCGGTATTGATACCTGGTATCAATCTGACACTATTCCGTTAGATGTTAATTGACAACCGTGCTCTATATTAAATATTCGCGATGTATCTATTTGAATATACATACTAAGGAGTAGATTTATTAATCATAATCAACTTGGGTTTTAGAGGACAGCATACATCATAGCTCATTCGCATTAGATAAAAATTCAAATTTGCTCCTTGATATCATAAATAATGTTAGCTACTAGTTATACTCTGTAGTTATTAAAGATACAAGTGAGTCATTAGACTCTCAAAATAGTAATCTGGGTATAATTCCAGAGTGTAGCCCATTCGATGTAGGTTTTCTGTAGTAAATAGCATTTAGCTCAGTTTGAATGATTCTTACATTTTGAGCGCTCGTTCTACTTAAACAAGTGCTATATCGTTTTGCCCAAATATCTGTAATTTTCGAATTTTGACCCGAAAATGGACCCGATAGGGTTAGATTCCCCTTGATGTCAAATTCAATTATATCCGGCTGTCCGTTTGCTCAATAACTTTCGAAGGGATTGTCCTAGGGACTTGAAATTTTCAAGATGAGTTCGGTTCCCAAATGGCTCAATTAAGTCCGTTAAACAGCCGAATTATACAGGGTGTTCCATAAAATATGGCTATTTAAAATTTTTGTTCCTCGATATCACAGAAACCAATCGGAACGAAATGTTACGGCCAAATGCAAAACCCTGATAACAAGCCTCATGCAAAATTTTGTGGTCATAGTGTAAACATAACCATATAAAATTCAATTGAAATATTGAGATATAGGAGGAGGATATCCGATTCAAGTGATTTTTTTTAATGGAGATCGATATTCTGAATGTTCACCCAGAAATGCGTGGCTATGGTCACAACAAACCTCAGAAAATTCATTTGTAATATTGAAGAGAAAAATCTTTATATTTCCGTAACAGGAGTGCAGAAGGGTAATCAACGTGCCGATCGAACACTATCTAATCTAATCTAACAGGATATCCGATTCTAGTGAAATTTTTTCTGTGAATAAAGATTGACGAACTGAATCTTTACGCAAAATTTTGTGGCCAGAGTGTTGACAGAACCATAGAAAATTTAATTGGAATATTGCGAGAAGAATCTTTATATTTCCATATCAGATTATCCGATTCGATTGAAATTCATTTTTAGAATGAAAACTACCTTACTGAATGTTCATGCAAAATTTCAAGAGGATCGTATCATCAGAATCATAGAACTTAATTTATGTATTTAATTATTTTTTACATAATTAATTTTTTGTATAATTTTTAGAATCCAGTTCCGATTGTGCTGAGATTCTGCATTTACATCGCATATAAATTTTTGAGGTAATAGTCTTATTGCTCTACCAAAGAACGAAGGCTAAAAAGTTCGTGCTCAGGGCTTTTCTCGAATTTTTCCATATGGCTGGCACTCGGATCACCGTTAAGTGCATTTTGGGATTATTCTGAGCAAGGTGTCATTCATGAGCACATGGTCAATTCAAACTATCCATAGGTCCATATATGATTCATGAAGATATCGTTATAAATACTGATGTTGAAAAGAACATTTCAAAATATTATAAAAATTCTGGTGTTAAATCAAAAAACACCTTCTGTAACATACAGTAACTCAATCAGAAAAAAATTAAGAAAAGCCATGACCAGGTACTTTTAAGCGCTCGTTCATTGGTGGAGCCATAAGGCTGATACCTCGAAATTTCGTATGGGACTTGAGATTGGTACTAATAATATGAAAGCAAAATTTCAGCACGATCGGATTATAATTTGGAAATTATTCGAAGAATGAGGTATGTGAAAAATGATAAGTAAAAATATCAAAATTTTATGCCCCTGATTCCAAAAATCACACAATGTCGAAAATTTGCATGATCATTCGCTTTGCTAATTTTCATCCTCAAACTCGATTTCTTATCAATCGAAAGTTTTTTCGTGGAAATATAAGAAATTTTTTCCAATATAACGATAGACTTTTCTATGATTGTATTTAAGCCACTCCCACAAACTTGGATGCATTGAATTGAATTGGCATTACATTTCACTACAAAATTTCAGCTCGATCGACATATTCTAAATTATTGGATAAATCAGGAAAAAATTTATGGGCCTGATTATGCGATCCTCTTTAAATTGAGCATTAACATTCAGTATACGAATCTTCACCTTCGAACTAAATTTTACTCGTTTGAGATGATGAAGTTGATATTAATTATCGATTATTATCGATTATTTTTCAAAATATTCTACATGAAGAAGAAACGGTTGTATATTTTCGAACCGATTGTGTAAGCACGTTTGGTATACCTCCTCAGAGTAAGAAATAAACATAGAGATGCCCCTACGCGTGAATAGTACTGCATTGTAATCAATGCATCATTGTGAGATGGAAAGCATTTAATTTCCACATTGGGGTGAAGTAAACAATTGGTTAGATTTGCATTTCTCCAATTTCTGAATATGATACAACATTTTCGTAATTTTGTCCTAGCTATAATTAACGGAGTAACCTTCAGCAGCAATAAACTGCCACCAAATCAGTGAAATAATTCAGTCTCTGAACGTCGAAATGAAAATGTAAACACATCGCATCAAGAAGCTAAACACTACGAGACAATGTTGCCAAATTGACAAAGTTATCTGTAACAGGCGCAAGCCGTTAGTATCAGAGTAGGAGAGCGGTAAACGCACAAGCATAAACGGTATAAACATAAGGCACGATGTCGCAACGCCGGAAGTTGGTTCGCGCGTATAAACAGATTCTACTTGGCTGCATAACAAATGCGTGAAGGCAACTCTAGGTTTACTTTTTACTCTGAGGGTACTGCCATCTCCAAAACATGCATTTTGAACTCATCAACCGCTCCTTCATGTATCAATCCTTGACTTCTCTTTTGAGTAGGTATTATTAAAATTCATGTAGTACACGAACGGAATATAGAGCTAAATATGGCTGTCCAGTCTTATTCAGTACTAGCAGACCCAACAGACGTTGTTCTGTATACACAAAAATTCATTCAATTCGATTGAGCCATTTAGTTGCAGAGTAGATGAATAACGACTTCAGCGCCATCTGTTGATCTGATTTGTGGTCATAAACATACGGGCATAGGCAATACAAAATACATTCATACAAAACATCCCTCACACTTCGATACCTTCTCCTACCCGCCTAGTGCCTACCTCGGAGACATTTTGGTGCGACTTCATCTTCAACCTGCCATATCTTTTGATGTATTCATCATAATTGAATGATGTAAGAGGCAATTTCGTTCTAAATTAAATACTGGGTATGAACGACGTATTTAATTGGATAAGGATCAATAGCGTATTCATAAAAAAATACTCCCAAAAGTCCCAAATAATGCATATTTTTGAGAAACATTCGGATACCTTTAAAAGGTTATACCGAGTAACCTTGAAAGATAGATATATGCTATCGCGGACTTTTTTGTAGAACTATTGAAGAGGTACATTTCCGTCATACATTGTTTCCATGTACGTCTTACGGTTTTTGCAGAGCACCTGAAAATAGCTGATCATGGCTGATTTTGGTACTCATATTTATTATCATTGAAGTTATAGTAGGTTTCCTCAATTTTCTCGGGTGAAAAGTATAGCCTATGTTACTCACTGATAGTGTAGCATTCTAAGGGTGAAATAATTATTGAAATCTCTAGTAGCTTATGAGTTAACTCGTATCAAACCACAAACATACAAATCTTTCCTCTTCATAATATAAGTATAAGTATAATATTAGTAAAGATATAGATCAGTTCTCTACAAACGCCCTATTGACCACTTTTTTCTATAACCTATCGTTTTGAAAATATCTCGAATAAACTTGGGAGGAGATGGAAAATTACATTTTTTCATCTTCTAATGAAAATAAATCGGTCTGTGCTCATTCGATCAGGACGATTGATACCTCATTTTATAGGTTAATTAATTCTCTACAAACGCCCTTTTGACCACTTTTTTCTAAAACCTACCGTTTTGAGCAGAATCCGTACCAACTTAAGACACCGGGATCTGAATAAGAAGATCAGTTTTCAGAATATGAAGAAAAAAATGGACAAAAAACTTTCCAAATTCACGAATTATAAATGACATTCATAGAAATTTTCTAAACATGATAAAAATATTTTCATTTATTCGAAGTTTTTAATTGAAACTTGAATAATTTATTCTCTATTAACAAATATTCGTAAATACTTAGCACTAACATCCATATTTATACAACTTCATTGATATATTCCAGGATCAACAAACAAAGACATCGAAGAAATTTCATTTGAATAGTTAGTTGATTGCATTTTCAATGAAACTTGCGATTAATTGCATTATTCCAATTTCCAATCATTCCCTCGAGTTCCAACACTTCCATCCCGCAAATGCAATGGAAATTCTCCGCAGTGACGTCACATCTCGATGCGCGTCTACATACCGGTGTTTGTGTATCGTGCTCGGAGACGCAATTCGATTTTGGTGCGATTTCATCTTCAACCTGCCATATCTTTTGATGTATTCATCATAATTGAATGATGTAAAAGGCAATTTCGTTCTATATTAAATACTGGGTATGAAGGACGTATTTAATTGGATAAAGATCAATAGCGTATTCATAAAAAAATACTTCCAAATAATGCATAATTTTGAGAAACTATCGGAAAACTTTAAAAGGTGATACCGAGTAAACCTTGAAAGATAGATATATGCTATCGCGGACTTTTTTGTAGAACTATTAAAGAGGTACATTTCCGTCATACATTGTTTCCACGTACGTCTTACGGTTTTCGCAGCGCACCTGAAAATAGCTGATTTTGGTACTCATAATTATTATCATTGAAGTTATAATAGGTTTCCTCAATTTTCTCGGGAGAAAAGTATAGCCTCAAGGATAATGTAGTATTCTAAGGGTGAAAGAATTATTGAAATCGGTCCAGTAGCTTATGAGTTATCTCATATCAACGCCACAAACCCACAAACATACAAATCTTTCCTCTTTATAATATTAGTATATGTAGATGAGAAAAAGTAAGGTGCCTTCTCATTTTCATCTGCAACATTTCTTACAATTGGTCGGATATCTGTCTAATCCTCAAGAACAGTTTACTTAGGATTTATTATTACTCGATAGCATTTTGCAGTCATTATTTCATAAAATATCGAAATCAAATAATCATTCTTTACCCTCTGAAGTTCCCGAGAATAAATGTTCATTTGAGGATTTGTTTAAACACAGAAAGGTGAAAAAATACGCCATTCGGAAAGAGCAAGTAAACACATTTATTCTGTTTGAATATAATCAATTTTTCATTTACTTCAAACATAGGTGTGGTATAATCGTAGAATTGTCCAGGGCAAAATAAATATTTTTTGTATATACTTCGATTTATAACTCTCGAAAAAAATCGAGGTCAAATAAAAAAGCTTCCTCGTACCTTAGCCACGCGATAAAATGTATTAGTTGTTTTATTATTTCATGGGTATCATAAATCAAAAATCAAGAAAATCATTGACGTGTGAACAGGAGCTTCTGATGCGAGCTCTTTCGCATTTGGTGAATTTTTTTTCATTAAATATCTAAGAAGAAGAATGTTTTCCAGTAGGAGAAAATGAAATTTCAGGGGTTTGTAGATTTGATATACAGTGTGTTTGGTCATGACTTAGCGATAATTTAAGGGCACCAAAGACCAAAGATACCTAATTTTATCGACAAAAACACCCATATTTTGGAGTTTACCCCCTCAGTTTTGGAGGAGCTCCCTTTTTAAATTGAATTTTTTATTTTAGTTGACCCTTCCCAATAATATCGATAACTTTGGACATAAAGGTCCCACAGATGTGAAAAAAAAATGTTTTTTGGAAGATAATACTACCGCCTTTCATCAAAGTTGAACAATATGAAAACAAATAACTTAAAAATGTCATAAAAATCTTTAACAAAATTTTAGTAAAAAAAGGTACTGATTTTCTTGGTAAATTCGTAATAGTAGGTAAAAAAACTAGCACATTGTATATTATAATTCATAATAATAATAAAGTATAATTTTTTCTCAATGAGCTAACACGCAAGGATATTAGCTACAAAAAGATATCAACATAATTTCTGTAAGTTTCATATTTGGAAAGTAATTGCTGTTCAACATGACCCACATGAAAATTGATAAATAAAAAAACCTCATTACTGCACATTCGATAATTTTCAATGATCAAACAAACAAATTAGTCATAAAAATTGCCCAAAATAGCCGCCTCTGCCCTGTAGACAGGCCTTCATGACGACCTGTCTTGTGTCTTTTGCTCGTGTAGTGATCATGTTCGAACAGCACTAACTCACAAATTATGTAACTTACAGAAATGATGTTAGTGTTGTTTTGTAGCTAATATCCTCGCTTGTTAAGTCATTGAAAAAGAATTATACTTCAATTTACTAGTTTTTGTACTATTTCGGATTTACTGAAAAAATCAGTACATATTTTCACTAAAACTTTTTCAAAGAATTTTTTTATGGCGTTTTCAAGTTGAATGTTTTTATATTATTATACTTCAATGAAAGGTGGTAGTATCATCTTTCAAAAAACAATAAAAAAGTAAATTTAAAATGGGGGCTACTCCAAAACTAATGGGGTAAACTTTCAATTTCTGGTATTTTTGTCGATAATATTAGGTATATTTGATGACCTTAAATTATCGCTAAGTCATGACCAAACACACTGTATACCATCCGGTACACAAGGTGAATGGCAGTACGATCTGTAATTATATCACAGTTATCATCAACAGTTATCAGGTAAATCAATAATCTATAATATGTAAGTATATAAGTTTTTTCGGCTGTTCTAGATCTATAGACCCTTCAGGGGTTGAACATTTTTTGACTTCGTATTCTCTAAAACAAATCTGAAAAGTAACGAAGAAGTTTTCAATATGAGAAAGTACCGTTACCACAATAACTTTAGAAGGGAATGTCCTAGAGACTTTCAGGATGAGTTCTGGTCCCAAATGACTCGGTCAAGTTCGTTAACCAGCCAAATCGTACAGGGTGTTCCATAAAATAAGGCCATTCAAAATTTTTGTTCCTTAATATCTTAGAATAGACGGAACCAATAGAAATGAAATGCTACGACCAAATGTAAGATGCTCATAACAAGCCTCATTCAAAATTTTGTGGCCATTGTTGTAATTATTTGTTTTTCATATATTTAATTTTTTTAAATAATTTCCAGAATCTCAAATCCCCTATAACATTCTGAAGTGACAGTCCAATTGCTCTCACAAAGAACGAGCGCTCAAAAGCTCTTGCTCAGGGCTTTTCTCCAATTTAAAGTTATTTTCTCACTGAACTTCAGAACATGGATAAATACCGATTAATCTAAATTGAAGGATAAGACATCAACCTGTGACAGACCAAAACCGAATACCAACATGAAATAATGAAAAATGACCATGAAAACTGTGCATTTCTGAAATATTATAAGACTATTTAGTTTTACTAGAGGAGGCTAAATGAACGAAAGTACCACATAATATTTCAATTTCAGCAGAGAAAGACACCTATTTGGAATGACATTTTGGCAAATTTTGAAGACAAGCACGAAAAATTATATAAAATTATCAATTTCGAATGCAGTATGAAAAAAAGGAGTTTAAATGCTCTTCGAACTTTTTCATGACGTAGTTTCTATTATGGAATAGAACCATGCCAGAGAAATTCATCTACTGAATCCAAATCACACATGAATTAATGAATTCGGACATGACGTATAAGATCAATTTCGATGATTATATCTCCGATTGCAACAAGGTTCACTAACCTTCTTTGCCTCTTTTTAAGATGTGCTAATCATACAGGCTAGTCCATCGGACTGTAATCATAACCCATGGGCTACACTAATACGCAAATTTTGATGGGATCGATTCAGTCTACATCAGATTTGAAATCATACAGTAAGGCCAAATTATTGAAATGAAAGTCCAAAAAAAAAGAAACACATCAGCAATTCTCTTCAACTACCAATTTCGTGGATCTAGATATCATCTGATTTAGCGAAATGAGCGTAGCAGTGAATCTGATAACCCGAATCATTTTGATATTATGTATGTGCATATTTGGTTGAACAGTTTTGATTTTAATTCGTCAAGGAAAGCATCTTGAAATATTGAGCTCTTCAAATTTTAGAGAAATTGATGTTTTATGAAGACATTTAAAGTTATACTACAGAAAAGCGGAAATTGCCATAAAAATTCCTAACTTGCTAATAGTCGACTAAGTCTGAAAATTAAGACGCCTTTTCTTCGAACTGTTGGACAACCAAATCAAATTGATCACGAGATAAATCAAAATAATCCTTTTCAATACAGAATGCCAATCGTAAGTACCTTAGTATAACCAAACATCGAAAGAAGCAGTTTTGATGTCATATACCAAAAATTCAGTCACCTGTCTATTTATCTCAAAACAATCCAGGATCCAATAATGAGATCAGATGAATTGTTGGACAACTTATTCAATCAAAAATGGATCAAAGTCATCGTCGATTTCTTTGTGAGAATTGTCAAAATGACAAACATTTTCTAAGAGCGATGAAAGTTGTTTCGCTGAAAGTTGAAAGTTTTGAGTGTTTTCCTGATGATGACTGGCGAATGCTTGCCGAAACGTTGACAAGAAGCAAAACTAATGTAAATGAGTGAAAATAAAAAAATGTTTAATCACCAAGAATTTCACGTTTACAAATATCCCAATTTAATGAAGTATCAGAAGTATCGGCTTTTGACCTACATGACAGGTTCAATTAGTCTGATATATTTTGCAAGGGTTCGAAGTTGGTTCAAAGGTTTACCGGTTCTCAACTCAATAACTTTTGGGCCATAACTTTATTTAACTTGTAGCGGTCTTTTCAAAAGTTGAAAGACCGATACTTATCAAATGTAATAAAATCTCTCACACACCTTCAGGCACCTAGCTCTAGCCCCCTCCCATAGCTAAGGGCCTCAACCCCCCGCCCCATAATGTTTTTTGTCGGCCAGTTTACACAGTGAAAATGTTATTACATTTTTATATTTTTCTTGTTTAATAATCATCCTCTTTGATTCAAATGTTGTTTTTGTTATATAAACAATAGTTAGTAACGGTTTTTTGTCAAACCTCAGTATTTTTGGGTCTTCTTTTCAGAAAAGTTGACGAACTCCGAAAAAAATTTCACAAAATTGCGGAAAACCTGCAATGTTCCAATTTTTTTTTTGTCGAATTGAATTTATTTTATTTGAATGACCAAAATTCTCTGAGTAATTTTTTTCAGATGTCGAACACAATTTTTTTACATGTATACAGCGATAAATTTTTTTTTCTCTAAATGAATGAAATTTTGTTTATTTTTACTTCTTCAATTATCAATCACGAATATGAAGAAATTTCAAAATATTAAACGGTTTCGTTACTACAGCCATTCAAATGTTTCGTTCAGACCTCTGAAATAATGAAAAAAAATTATTTTGAGTTCTAGAGTCAAAATAATTGAATTATTGGTATGTCCAAACGTTCTAGATGAATTTCAAAGAAAGAATCAGTGTAACTTTTTTGGGACTCGAACCGACACTGTTCTAAGGATATTTATATTCGTTGCCAGGCAACGTAAGTTCGTAGTTCATAGAGTTTGACTGTGACTGGTATTTGAACTTCACTGAATACAATTTAGCTAGTAGTCAAACTCTATGAACTACGAACTACCGTTGCCTGGCAACGAATATTAATATCCTTAGAACAGTCTCGTTCCCTATTCAATACCTACGTCGGTTCGAGTCCCAACTGAGTTTCACTAATTTTTTTTATAAATTCATCTAGAACGTTTCAATATACCAACAATTCAATTATTTTGACTCCAGAACTCAAAATATTTTTTATTATTTCGATAAAATTAGGAACATTGCAGGTTTTCCGCTATTTTGTAAATTTTTTTTCGGGGTTCGTCAACTTTTCTGAAAAGAGGACCCAAAAATACTGAAATTTGACCAGGAACCGTTACTTTAAGTGTTATACATAACTGACCACACTCACAAGATTCATGCTCAAAAATTACGTTTAACACCCTGTATCTCGCTTATGCTTCGAAAACGGGCTATATTATAGAAGGCAAAAATGATTCCTCCGGTGTCCTTCACACGAATGTATATATTGTCCAGTTTATGATGAGACACCCTGTATGTGTTCAGTCCTCAGATTCAATGAATAAATGTCATTAATACCGAACCGTCATTCTTTTACATACCTACCCCAAAAACTCCTTCATGCACTAGTATAACACCCTTCACCACATTCAATTCAATTCTTCATTCAATTTCGTCATGAATGGACAAACAAGGACTTCATCGATATAAAGTTAATCATGATGATAAAATCGATCAGTGATTGTAACGCTCGCATTATCAATCATTTTGTATGGTAATAAATTTCCTCGGACAAAGTAATTGTAAACTAACTAGATATATCTCACTAATGTTCGTATATGAACATCGTTGAAGTTGAAACTAGCAGGGGTGCAATCAGATCAACCTTCGTGTAGGTCAAGGTAGCTTGTTATGACATGCACAATTTTCGATTGAGATAGAGGTGCTGATGTTTATCTGGAAATTCATATAGCTGCAATTAGTTGTACGTATTCGATCCAAAGGGGTAAATTTCAGTGATCAATCAACGCGTCGTGAGTGTGAATATTGGCCTATTTCGTCTAGTTATTCAGGGTGGAATTCAAGTTCAATGTCCATGAATGACTTATCAGTAATTTGGATCGAGCAATTGAAGGAATAATAATGGTAGTAACAGTTCATCTTATAATTAGAAAAATATTTTCAGAAGCAAAAAACGCAAAAAATTAACTCTAATTTGAATTCATACTGTTGCTAACGAGAATTTTCGTACAACTGATTTTATTTACGTTTCATATGCACACCTGAAATGTCAGCTATATACCAGGTGTCTTAGTATACCTGTCCTAATGGATAATCTCAATCATTTCGGGAGATAAAATTGGAAAATTTTATGATTTTCCGGAAGAAACTTCAACTTCCTTATTTCAAATACCATTTTGTACATTTTCTGCAATTTTTGATTTCTACTCAAAATTACTCGTTCAACAGTTGTTCACACCATGAATTTCACATTCGAATTAATTCAAATGTCACATTGATAACATTGCAGTAGGCTGCGATAGTTTCTTTATTCTCAAAATCACGAGCAATGGGGGCACAAGAATTTGTATAATGAAGCATATGTTCTAACATCCACAGGATCTTTCGAATGCCTCAAAAAAGAAATCTAGCGGTGTTGAATCTGGATGTCTTTGCGAGATTTCTAATCCATCCATAATCTATTATGGATCGATTAGAAATCCCGCAAAGATATCCAGATTCAACACCGCTAGATTTCTTTCTTTGAGGCATTCGAAAGATCCTGTGGACTGGCCTCCTCCTACTGATTTGGAAGATCAGAAAACAAAATGAGGAATCAATTTTGGGTCTTTAATGCTTGCTGGGGTGTTGAGAATTTGAGAAGTGTTACCTATTTCGTGTGATCTACTCTACCGAGCTGAAATATGTGTAGAAGCGGTTGGCCAACATTTCGAACATTTGCTTCAGTTATTAGGTACACTTAGGGATGATTGCACCGTACTAGTTAACGAAGGTTTAACTAATAATTCTGAGGATAATAATATTCGTTGCCAGGCAACGTTAGTTCGTAGTTCAAAGAGTTGGACATTTATTTGAATTTCAGTGAATATAATTTAGCCAGTAGTCAAACTCTATTAACTACGAACTACCGTTGCCTGGTAACGAATATTATTATTCTCAGAACAGTGCCATTTCTCTATTTAATACCTACGTCGGTTCGAGTCCCAACTGAGTTTCAATTATTTTGACTCTAGAACTCAATACAAAGTTTTTTCATTATTTCAGAGGTCTGAACGAAACATTTGAATGACTGTAGTAATGAAACCTTTCGATATTTTACAATTCTGTTTTCATATTCGTGATTGATAATTTAAGAAGTACAATTGTACAAAATTTCATCCATTTCGAGTGAAATTTTTTCATCGCTGTAGACATGTAAAAAAAAAAATTTGTGTTCGATTTTTGAAAAAAATTTTTCACAGAAATTCTTAGAAAATTGTGTTCATTCAGAAAATAAAAGTCAATTTGACAACCGCTAAAAAAAATTTGGAACATTGCAGGTGTTCCGCCATTTTGTAATTTTTTTTTTTGGAGTTCGTCAACTTTTCTGAATAGAGGACCCAAAAATACTGAGATTTGACCAAAAACCGTTACTTCAAGTGTTATACATAACTGACCACACTCATAAGAATCTTGCTCAAAAATGACGTTTGACACCCTGTATCTCGCTTATGCTTCGAAAACGGGATATATTGTATAAGGCAAAAATGATTCTCACGATGTCCTCTACACGAAAATATATGTTTGTCCAGTTTATGATGAAACACCCTGTATATCCTTGATCCTCACTTTCACAATTCAAATGAATTCACCTTCGTGAGAAGGTTCAGAAGAATCACCAATTTTTTGAGGTTTTTTCCACAAAAAGTCGATTATTTGGAAAAAGAATTATCCTATGGAAAAACTGATTGCGCATTCGTTTTCTACGCTTCCGAGTTAGTGAATAAAATTACCCTGGTCGCTATAGCTGAAAAAAATTAATTTTATCAGCTTTAGGTACCCCGGTCATTTCATCTTTTAATTCGAAGGCAAAACGAAACAAATAATGGTTTTTTGTGGAAAAATCCAGACAAACAGCTAAAATTTTGATGTGTGCTGTTACAGTCAGATAAATAACACTGGACGAATGCTAAATTTTTATTGTATATCCTTGACGAAATAAATATCTTTTTTGTGGCCTATCGACAATAGTTTAGATTTCCTGTTTTTTTTCGCAAAGAACCATTACTTAAAAAATAAATGAGATACAGAAACTCTATCATGATGGTATTAATCTACGGCCTCGAATTAGTAAGGGTGTAATTATGACGGCGATCTGAGTCAAAAATTTTTGAACAAAAATCTCTATATGTATGGAAATTTTGCCAAAAATCGAATTCTCTCCTATCACCACCAAAATTTCATCATTTACTGAATCGAGGGTGTAGCTTACTTATTGTAGAACTGTTGAATACCATGAATATTTTTTTTCTTATATCATGTACCAAGTACTAAACAACAACAACAACAATTATAACTAGTTAGGTCGACAGAAAAGAGAAATAGTTCAAAAAGAACATAGAAATACCAATTCATTCCACATTTCACAAGAAAATAACCAGAACAATAGATTGAATTTAATCTGGGGGATTTGGATGTCGGTTCAAGAAAAAGTTAATCCAGGATTAAAAATTCTAACAAGTGCTTTGTGCTTACTTAACAAAGGATTAAAACGATAACGGTGCAATCGGCCCTTATTCTTGTGGCCGCTTTCTTTGTACTGTACTTTCATGAAAACACAGAATATTGTAGCCTTCTGCAGTTCTTTCAAATTCTAACATGAATTGTCGTTTTCTCCGTCAAACCAAATGTGCGAGACATTGCTGAAAAGGTAATTCTGGTAAAATATCAGAAATTCCTGTTTCATATAAAAAAGTTGAAATCACTTCAGATCAAACCACGTGACTTCTCAAATTTTTTACTTGTACACTTTTCGAAGTATATGTTTTTAAATTTTCTTTTCTGATTATTTTCACGAAATGCTTGTTGTTACGGGGTAGCTAATTATGAAAAGGTGAACCGATTGGATTGAAACTTTTCAAAATACATATTGGCAAAATTGGATGGTGAATCATTTCGACTCGAGAATTCTCTGACTGATTTGAGCTATGACCTAGCACTTATTTTTGAAAATTCAAACTTTCGTTCGAAAGATGAAGTTTTTTAATTTTGTATCTGTGAGATGTTCTGGAACGGTTATAGGTACACTCTATCATTATTGAGCAGCTGAATATAAAATTGACAATTGATCGAATTCTTATTTTTGAAAATATACGACAATTAAATTTCGAAATCATTAAAACCAGAGAACTATTAAATTGAGTCCATAAACGAACGCAAAAAAATTAACTGAAACTTTAGCAAGCGCACAAAAAATTGGAGAAGCTATTTTAAAGGCTCATATAAATGATTAAAGAATAGACAATGGACTTCGAATCATTCATTTGAGGTTGCCAAATTATCATTGTGAAAAAAAAACAATTACTCAAATGTCGTGCGATAATTCTTATTATTCTGATCATAAGAAATCCCAAAATAATACTTAGAACACTTTGATGAACGAAGGAAAAGATCTTATTTCATAATTGGCAACAATTTATACAAGTACATCATTAATTCCGAATGAAATGCTAAATAATCCGGATTTCCTAATTTTATATTTAACAGTTCAAGAGCATCCTCATGAAACTCACAAATACCTAATTAAGGTTGAGATGAACCGGATTAACGTTGAGAATATAACTTGACATCCGTTCATTTTTTTTGTGGGTTGAACCAACATCAACTACAAAAAAAGAATACAATAATATGAGAAGAAACAATATTGGAAAGAATATTCAAGTCAATTGGAAATATCTACCTCAAAATTATATTAGAAAGCACAGATATAAGGAAAGAGAGAGTTAATCCTCTACTCTATGAAATGATCAAGATATTCTTCGATGACTTTTTATATTAATACTAAATCTTATATTGATTGCCAGTTTCTAGAATAATTCTGGATTATTAAGGAAGCCAATTCAATGTTTGGGCGTTTTTTCTAGGGAAACATCTTCTGCCCAAATATCTGCAAGGTTTTGAATGAATATTTCAATAACTGAAAACAAAGAAAAAATAGTGCCAATAAAATCGGGTGTAAAAAAATCAACTCTCTATCTTCTAGTTTTCTATTCGGAAATGATTAATTCATCAACAATAAAACCTATCTTTATTTAACTTGAAATATTCAAGTTTGGTTTTAGATTAGGAGATGTCAGTTATAGTTTTTGAATGAATTAAATACTACCGATAGTTGTTCTCAGTATATTCAAGTCTGAATGATCACTTTTGCGATATGAACAACCGCCCAGAAGCATATGACTTAAGGTAAGAACTCTTAATTTCTCACGAAATATTTGTGATAACCTGGCCAAAAATCTTGTTTAAAATAATGTGTAGAAACATGAAAAATTTTTGAAATATGCACGAAAATATATACAGTGTGTTTGGTCATGACTAAGCGATAATTTAAGGGCATAAAATATACCTAATTTTATTGACAAAAACACCCATATTGGGGAGTTTAACCCCTCAGTTTTGAAGAAATTCTTTTTTTAAATTTACTTTTTTATTTTAGTAAATCCTTCCTGATAATATCGATATCATTGGACATAAAGGTCCTACAGATGTGAAAAAATGAACAATATGAAAACATAATAACTAAAAAATGTTATAAAAAAATTCTTTGAAAAAATTTTAATGAAAAAATGTACTGATTTTCTAAGTAAATTCGTAATAGTACAAGAACTAGCAGATTGAAGTACAATTATTTTCTTAATGAGCTAACACGCAAAGATATTAGCTACAAAACGATACCAACATAATTTCTGTAAGTTACATATTTGGGAAGTAATTGCTGTTCGAGCATGACCCACATGAAAATTGATAAAATAAAAAAAAAGTCACTACTGTACTTTCGATGATCAAACAAACAAATTAATCATAAAAATTGCTCAAAATGGCCGCCTCTGCTCTGTAGACAGGCAGTGGCCTTCATGACGACCTGTCTTGTGTCTTTTGCTCGCGTAGTGATCTTGTTCGAACAGCAATAACTAATGTAACTTACAGAAATGATGTAAGTGTTGTTTTGTAGCTTATATCCTCGCGTGTTAAATCATTGAAAACAAATTATACTTCAATGTGCTAGTTCTTGTACTATTGCGGATTTACTAAGAAAATCAGTACATATTATCACGAAAACTTTTTCAAAGAATTTTTTATGGCGTTTTCGAGTTAAATGTTTTTATATTGTTATACTTCAATGAAACTTTCAAAAAACATATTTTTCACATCTGTAGGACATTTATGTCCAAAGAAATCGATATTATTTGGAAGGGTCAACGAAAATGAAAAAGTAGATTTAAAATGGGGGCTACTCCAAAAACTGAGAGGGTAAACTTTCAAAATCAACATATCAATTACTCTTGATAATTTGGTATTAAAATTTAAAATCTAATTTAATTTAAAATTTTTGTAAACGTTTATAATCAAATATTATTTCTAATGTTTAAATGTTAAATTTTGTCTACGATCACTCAGAATATTTTTGTAAGTGGAAAAGGTTCACTCCACATACATCCTATATGTTCTCCTTTATAGTTTCCGGTAGAACTTCTGCCGTCTCATCAATAAAACATACAGATACAAATATTCCAAACCTAGAATCCTTTCAATACCCTTCAAACTTTTTTTGATGAGTTCATTTGGATAAATTCAGTTGAGGTAAAATCTGGAGTTTCAAGTAAACAGAGCTTCAACGCGTAACATCATAAATAATATAAGCTGAGAAATAATCGATTGAAATCGATCAGTATTAATCCCATCCTCCGGAGCTAATCTCGTTCTCGCTCGAAGCAAATCTGTCAAAAGTCACAATCATTAGTATTATTGCTCAATAGACTTCATATTTTGAGGAATTTGGTCGGATTCGCGTGATAGCATCACATTTATCGCATTTCGGAACGTAGGAAAGATAATATGTTTATCACCTTATAGTAATAATCATGATATACTATTTAGCGTAAAATAATGGAAAAATTTAAATAACCTTCATTTTCCTATATTACGTTCTATGGAAAACTACAATTCCTCTTATAATGAATAATAATTATTTGATTTCTTTAAAAAATTCATAATCGAATATAAAGTACATTGAAATCAAATAGAAACTGTATGGCATTTTTCACCATTACAACCCTGTTCTATCAGTCTGATACATTAATGTCGCAAGTTTACGTTCGAAAATAACAACGGTGTCAAAGTAGTGAGCTGACCATCAGCGTGAAATTACCCCAATGGGTCTTTCAGTTGGTGCTGGTTCAATGTCAAAATGTGTCCATTGAAAATGAATCTTGTTCAAGCGGACAATCGTATACATAATGATCTCTAGGTTCTATATGGAACATAATGGTGAGTTTTTAATATTGAGAACAACCGAAAACGAGTGTAAATGTTATTAAGTTCAAGTCCAATCATGGAAACGTATTCTCGAAATATGTACAGTTTTTTGATGGTGATTCTTTTAGAAGTTCTAAAAATTCAATTAAAAATATATATTATATTATATTATATAAACGGTTGGATTAAACTAATTAGGTAAAAATATAAAACTCAAAACTTTATACAGCATAAAATCAGTTGGGTTTGAAATGGTTTTTCATGCATTCAAATTTAAAGGTGAGTGAGGTTGATGAAAATGCCCTAGTTACTAATATGATTCGATCAAAAACTGGTGTTATGTTTTCAAACATGGATGACAATAATCAGAAAGTTTTGAAGTAACAGAGCAAAACTGGCTACCAGAACTGAAGGCCTTAAGGATGAACTATTTCGAAAGAATAACTTGAAAAACTTTCAGGAAAGTGAATTGAAACCGATATTTCAGAGGATATGGAATATTTTATGATCGTTTTCCCAATAAAAACAAGCGTGCAAAATCTTTCAAATTGTAAATCTCAGTTCAAAAGGGAAATCGGTTCGGTAAATGTCAACGGAATTCACAAAATGCTATAGTCCATTCACGAAAGGTTGAGCGCATAGTAGGCGTTTGTTTATTTATCTGAAGTTGGCAGTATTTGCTCTCATAACGTAAAATAAAATCAACGTTGCCGAATGTCCGACGAGCTTCCGAGTTATCAGAGAATTCTATGTTATATTTACAACATTGCGTATCAATCTGACAAATAAATAAATAATATGACCTAAAATTTCAATATACACAGTGGAATATGTCAAATTGTCATGGCCAACCGACGGCTCAACCTTTCGTGAACGGACTATACAATATATAGTTTCAATTAATTGTACTCCCACCTGAATACGAAATTTTCGCTTGTAATCATTTCATATTATAAAAGTATGTTCTCGAAAAAATACTTTTTTTTATTGTCAACTAAATGCATTATATTCAAGTTTACTCCAATATTTTTTTGCCAACAAGTCATGATGTTTACTGTTTTATCCTTTTTCATCAACTCTTCCAAGTGCAGTCCAAATTTCAGCAGTATACAGGATATCGGTAAACAAATGCAAGGGAGATGATTCCTCGATGAAAATAAGCAGGGATAGTTCAAATAAATTTTTCTCGAAATTGACCTCCCTTACAAGATACAGCCTTTTGAAGGCGATAACGAGTTGACAGTTTTTAAGTCCAAAAAAACACTGAGTAATAAAACTATACATAATATGATTCATTAAGTAGAAGTTACTCACCCAATTTTCTTGATCCCATAACTTTATGATTACGGGTTGAAAAAAACAATCCTTTATGATTTTCCTTCAGAAATAGTTTTCGTGGGATAGATTTTCAAAAAATAAAATTCTCTTACATGGTTTCCCATTCAATTCTGGAGAAAAAAGGCTCTTGCAGAATTTCGATACAGTGGATACTTTTCTCGCAAAAAATACTAACTTAAGAGCTATTATGATCACTGTTCATTCCATTTCATCGTATGTTCCATGGAATGAATATTCTAAAATATTTCCTATTGAATCCCCCAGAATCTATCAAGTTTGTGCAAGTTACATACAGTTTTTCCATAAAAAATGATGATATTAGGTGAAAGAGAGCAATGTTCTGACAAGTTTTGCATCTATAATTTGTATCCAGAGCGTAGAGGGGAAGAAATTCAAAAACATAATTATAATTTAATGTTTTATCAGGAATTTAGCTACAAATCTGTCAAAATTCGAGATTTTCTTGATCATGACATTTCGATTAATTCACGTTTTTCGTTATTAGTTATTTATACAACAAGTGAGTTAAATGAATGTTTATTCATGAGAAGAAAGTTTAACCCACCAGCCCGTAGGGCGAGTGGGTTGATTTCTTCGAGTGAATAAACATTTTTAACTCACGTGTCGTATACAAAATTTTATCCCATTTTGATGAAAATTCAAATAATGAATAATTTTTAAAGGAAATATTAGGTATAATTCAAATTCATAACGAGATTTCCCTTCGATCGATGGTTGCTAGGGCACTATGTAATTAATTGTTTGCAAGTGTCAATGAAAATTATAGAACAGTCAAAGAATTTTTGTTTCGAAAAAATGTTGAGCGGTGACGACGAGGTTGTAGTTCCTGAGTGCATTATACAAGAAGCAAATGAGGCAGCAGAAGCAGTAATTCCATTAAAATCAAAAATATTGTACGAAAAGCAATATACGGCATTTTGTGCCTGGAGAAATAATAAAAAAGCCAAAGGTGTCAACAGAAATGGATATTCCAGCAGGGCCTGAGAAGTCCTCAAACACATGTGCTATAACGACTGAGCGTGTTTCCTTTGAAGGAGGTGCAGGTTTCCAGTTCCATTTTCAAAATCTTAATAATTGTAATTTTTACTTAATGATAGAAATGACTGTAAATGCAGAATTTTGATAAATTTTAAGAAACATACTTTAAAATGACTTTTAGGTGCATTGTGTGTGGAAAGAATTATTTCCAGAAAGAGAGTGGTGAACATTTTATTCCACTAGTGAAATAAAAAAATTTTAATTCACTCAGTGGATAAACGTCAACTTACCCTTGTTACCATGGGCTGAATGTTGTCGTCTTTAAACGTCAAAATGGGATAAAATACAGGGACTTTATAAATGATTTTAACAGCGCAGTTGGCTTTGGATTATAGGATACCAATCTCTAACCAATCAGAGCATAGCATGATCACAGAATTCTGTGGTTTGCATAATCCAAAGCCAACTGCGCTGTTACAATCATTTATAGAGACACTGTATATTTCATCACGTTAACATTGTTAACAATGACCCAATCAATTACTGCTATCCACAAATAATAAGACAGAGCCTTGGAATACTTATTCGTATTGAAGAAAAGGTCATTCAATGTCCTGAAAGCTATTGGTAACATTTTTTCTCTAATGAATTCAACTTCTCTGTGCAAATCTCAAACCTCCCTAGAAAATTTTAAGTTTTGAAATGGTCCATCCAGGAAGAGTCGCAAAGGAAAAATAACTGGAAAAATTTAATGTTTCCAAGTTATTATTTTCTGAAATAATTTGGCAAAAAACTGAGATCAATGACCTGTATAATAGTATTCATATTTGAATTATCTTGTTTCCAATAGGTATTCCCAAAAAATACTTATCTCATGGAATGAAGTATTTGTTTGTGTAGTGAAAACTCAAAGATTGTATGCCTATAATGATACAGTTCGTTATGTTGAACTCAACTCTCGCCTCTGTGATTTTTTTATCTGGTTCAGGTCAGTGAATTTTTTTATATTTTGGATAGGTAACTGGATAGTGTGTTAGATGCGAGATACATTGCCTTTTCTGTCCGTCTGTAGTGGCGCTTCTGGGTTAAGAAAAATATATTTCGCGATTCGTGACTTAATTTCCGTTTTTTTTCTGTATGGTAATACATTTGATAATTGATTGTAACTCTATTGTGTAACTCTTGTTCAACAGGAACGGAAAAATCATAAGAACAGAAGATCTAGAGTAAACCAGAAATTATACGATTACCGTGCTGTTATAACAGTTTATAATATCCTGAACGCCCTGGACCAACATTTCAACATGCAAAATGGTAACCCTTCTGTGGCTCCTGTTGAAAAATCTCCACAGCCAGGAATTGCAAAATGGACGCCAGCAGACGAACAGACAGATGGAATGTTCTTAGGTGGTGAGTAAAAACGTAATGTCTTATTTTTCTTTGTTCATATACATTGGTTCCCCATTAAGATCATGTACCACATTCACAGATACCTTTCGAACCAGATTTTTTGAGTTAATATTGTTGTAAGCCCCCTAGTCTTCGAGCAAGGGGGAGCAAAAACAAAATTAAAATAGAAATAATGAACTGGAGGTAGTGTGGTATGAAATTAAATTTATTTTCATAAGTTGTCAAGGAATACTCGTGAAGCTTTAAGGGGGCAGCTGCCCTCCTGGCCCTCCTTGAGGACGCCCATACCACTGGAAATGTGACGTTATCTGTGTTTTCAACCTTATCATTCATTAGACTTGAATACTTTTTTTATTGGGGTTGTGAAATGAAATATATTAAAACAAAACTAAGGTACCTACTCTTAAGAAGGAGACATTGGAGCAACTGTGCGCATATAACATGCTATTGGTTATTTAATATTTCATAGAGTAAAAAACAGTTTGCAACATAATTCTTAGGGTGGGCACTTAAACGGCTGAAAAAATGATGATGAAATTTTAGCCGAAATATTCTATTTTGATGAACATCTAAAAATCTTTTTTATTCATGATTTTTGACTGTATTTCACCTTCTAATCCTCACAGAATAGGCTTTTACTTGCAGAGGAAATTACCTTTTCTACACTATGTTGTACCTACTTTGAACTGAAGTGCATAGGGTAAAACCCGGATAGATGCCTCAGTTGGATAGATGCCCCATTTTCAAAATACCTAACTTCCGAAATACGTATCAAAAAATTTATTTTATAAGTAGCTGCTACAGTCGCCCTGAACCTTAGTTTTGTAAGGGTTATTGTAAAGTGAAGCCGTTTTTCGCTAGTGTGTGCGATCATCTCAGTAGCGATTTTCACAAACATGCCAAACTTTAGAGGTAGGTATTTGCCGCTGTATAACTTTTGAAGTGGTAAAATAAATTCATAATTTTTTTTATTACGCCAATACAGTGTTTCATTGAGTGTATATCTGAGTACAAATAGTTTTTGTTTTCTTCTTAATTTATTAAAAAATTCATGGGTATCTATCCCTATCGAAAAGGATAGTTGCCCTGATTTTTTGAGGTATAGGTGCCCCTAGGACATCTAAACTAAAACCATATCTTCTTAGCAGATTTTCGATTCATTGTGTTTTTTTGATTTTAAACTTGATTCCTGATCATTTTTTGTTGAGACGTGTTATTTAATTAATTTATCATGAATATGTGGAATAATGCTTCATAGTCCGAGAGCTGGCACGAATTTTAGGGTAGGTATTTGAGGCAAGCTGAAAACTTGTCAGATTACTCTCCTATTATATCCCAACTCGGGATTGCAGACCTGGCTGGTGAGTAGTGGGGCTAAATCAACCCCTACATTTTTAATGGCCTGGCAGGTAGAAAGCCCTACCGAAATGATCTGTCTTTTTGGGAATCTTATTTTTAGTTATAAGTAACACTCCATTAAAATTTCAAGCTGCCAAATAATTTAATCGGGGTTTTAACATTGCCAGACGCGTGCAAAAATATTTTGCAAAAAATAAAAAAATGTTTTTGAGGCAGCTTGAAATTTTAATGGAGTGTTACTTATAACTAAAAAATAAGATTCCCAAAAAGACAGATCATTTCGGTAGGGCTTTCTACCTGCCAGGCCATTAAAATGTAGGGGTGATTTAGCCCCGCTACTCACCAGCCAGATCTGCAATCCCGAGTTGGGATATAATAGGAGAGGTATCTGACAAGTTTTCAGCTTGCCTCAAATACCTACCCAAAAATTCGTGCCAGCTCTCCTACTATCATGTTAATATGAAGAATGCAACTTTTCGTGTAATATATGCTTTTGAAATTGAATTAAAAATGCACAATTGTTGTTAATTCCATCCATGTTACGTACATAAGTTGCTGTTTTAAGCATAAAAAATCTCATTGTATTCAGTTGGGTTTTTGGTTCACACAGTATGGAGGGCATCTATCCCTTCCAGTATTTTCATGGTGGTGCAACTATCCATACTTGTAGGCAACTATCCCCAAAAAAAAGGTTCTACAAAAATCAAACTATTGTGGAATTTGGGATTGCTATGTCAGAGAAAAGTCTCAGTATTCCAAACCAAATAATGGGGCTTCCTACACTCATAGAAACTACACATATAAAATCAATATTTTCAAAAATATGAGGCAATTCAAAAAGTGGGGCATCTATCCGGTTTTCCCCTACAAAAAGCTTTTTCTGCCAGAGACGTGAACCTCAGATTTTTTCCTCAGAACCCTGTATAATATTTTGTTTGATTTATCATACTCTTGGAGAAGAAACTCGTTCAAAAGTATTTAATTTTATCTACAGCAGAGGTGATGGTGATATTTTAAGGATAAAATGCAATATTATGGAAATATTGAATTGAATATTGAACAGTTTTTAGATATTTGATGTTGCATGTACCACATCAAATTTTAAAAACTGTGAGATGTTTATATGAAGGATTTTTCGTATCAGATGAAACGACTTTCGTTTTCCCCGATGTAGTCTTTCTGCGAATCATGTATATGTAGATGTGTAAATCTGTGCATGTGAGGGCAGTGGGAACCTATACTATTATAGTTTTAACATAGCTACAAATAATGAAGAATAGTATATAACATTACTAGCAAGGTAAGAGGGTTTTTACTGGCGAATGGAGGAAATAATTGACGAGCCGCAGGCGAGTCAGTTACCTCCTTGAGCCAGTAAAACCCGTTACCTTTTGCGTGTATTGTTTTATATTTATTTGTTTCTCGTTTGTAAAAAGGTGAGATAAATTCCTAAAATCTCAATAATTTGTCGCAAATGTCGTAAGCTATTTATGATTATTTATGACATCGGAAAATTATGACAACTGTCAGTGGCTTTACGAGAGGAAGTCCTTCGAGAATATTTGCTAATTTCTGACGAAAAAGGCCAGATCCAAATGAAACGAGGTATGCATATCATTTTTTAATACTTTTATAACATTTATTACTAAAAATATTTGTTCCAGGAACGATGAAATTAGAAGGATAAATGAAATTAGAAGCAAGTACGTGAAAAGGAAAGCGAATATAACAAGATACGAATATCGTTTTTGAATAGTTTGAGAACGTTTATTGAGAAAAACATTTGTTCCAGGACTCTGAGATTAGAAGAATAAATTAAATTAGAAGCAAGTACTTGACAACTTTCAATATAAATAATACTACTAACTTGTAAAAGTTTTACAAGTTAACTGTCATTTTACAAGTTAGTGACTTGAAAAAATAAACTTGATTAATATTGCGTTTTTGGAAACTGACGTTTACAAATGAGAAAAAAAATAAATACATTAAACAATATAATAGAGCAATTATAGGATATTCAGCACATTTGTAAATAGTGGACAAACGTTAATTCAAGTTTGAATATTCTGGTAGCTTATGTCTCATTTTTCATTTCATGTATAGGTATGCTACTCAGACTCGGCTGACTACTGACTCATATATTTTTCTGTATACGAAACCATAAATAATCGATCTAACTTATGATTACGAAATAAGTCGAAATAGAGTTTCAGAAATCACAAG
The DNA here is from genome assembly GCA_013421045.1 of Propylea japonica. Taxonomy (NCBI): domain Eukaryota; kingdom Metazoa; phylum Arthropoda; class Insecta; order Coleoptera; family Coccinellidae; genus Propylea; species Propylea japonica. Next base: position 33,698,488 of record CM024246.1, read on the forward strand.
CTCATATAAAAGCACTAAAATGGACTGAGTTTTTTCGAACGAAAGACCTATATATCATGTTTTAGGAAAAAAATACTTTCAAACGATATGACATATTTCAGATTTTCTCATTTAAAATAAGTTTTCACGCTTGTGGAAATAATAAGGTAACTTTCCTAATAGGTAACATGTAATACCCATCATTAAACATGTATAATGATAGTTTAACAATCGTGAAACTTTGTATAATTTTATGATGAATATTCAATAAAAAAACGATTCAAATAAATTTATGCACACTTTTCATGAAGTTTAATAAATTGTAGTTGAATGGTGGGTATTTTGACAGTTATGGTAGTCTTTTTTTGTTATTGATTGTGATTCAACCATTTACTATATCGTATGAAACTTATTCATCAGATTATTGGAATCGCTTATATACAGGGTGTCTACTTTTAAAGTGGACAAACTTCAAGGGGTTATTATACAAGTGATTCGCAATAAAAAATGTCTAATAACATATGGTTGAAATGTTGACGGTTATTTTTCGATTTAACCAGTTTTCCTGGTAGTCTCGTCAAATTTGACCACATATTAGGAAAGGGCAATAAAGTTGCTACAAGGTGGGAGAATCTTTGTGCAGAAAAAACTCTTATTGCAGGCGCGGTAAGGAGAAGAATATAACGATTCTGAAGTTAACAAAATCAGTCCAATTTTTCTAGTGATTTTTTCTATTAATAATTATGAATACGCTTTCTTTTCAATAAAAAATACCTTGAGTACTTTCGAATGACATATCAACTTCTATGCTACTGCAAATTCTGTGCCCTAATATCATGACTAACCTGATAACAACGAAAAAGTCTGAAAATTCCGAATTCCTCTATTTCGAAGCTCTTCGTAATCGAACGTTAATGTAGTTTTATGAAAATCATCTTCATCTTGAATCGAAATAATAACGAAGAAATGGACCTCCTTCTCCAATACATTTGACACGTCGTTTTCGTACTGAATCTACAACACTACAAAGTTCATAACGTTCCTGACGCATTTGTGCATAAGGAAATTTCATCTTTCGATGAGATCCTAAGAGTCTGAAAGCGAATTAGATATACTTTCTCTTTCGAAGTATTCTAGACATAAAAATCAAGAGGCGTAAGATATGGGATCTTCGGTGGCCATCCGTTGTATCGTAATATATTCATTACAGTATAGAACCCCTCTAATCCGTCACCTACGGGACTGGGGTATGGTCGGAACGCAAAAAAGGTCGGATTATCCAAATATCCAATATTTATTACATTAAACATATACAGACATGTTTTACACTGAAATAAGTGATCTTTGATCTTAGAAAATGTTTTTAAACATTGTTTTAACTGTACAAATCAAGAAGTAGATGCTTAATTAGTAATAAGTAAAAGTAATGAAAGAAGAATAAAGAAAAAGAGCTTATAAAACTTAGTAAAAGCATTGCACATGTTAGGACGGCGCCTGGTCGGACTAACCGGAGTGACGGACCAGCCGAGGGCGGATTAGAGGGGTTCTACTGTAAATAGAATTGATGTTACGTCAATTATGTGCTGGGCAACCATTCATTTGAAACCAGACATTTCATCTGTTAGACAGGTGCTTTTCATCGTATATAACTGTCAAGTTGCTCTGGATTAATCTGATGAATTCTTCAGCATTAAAGTGATCGGTAAGTATAACTGGACCGAAAAGTTCTCTTCTCATGACTACCAACTTCATATTAACTCATGTTGGCAATGGGAAACCATAGTCGCATGAGGTTTTTTCTCTGCCATACATGGTTGTTTCATAAATTAATCATACCTGATTTCGTGAAAGGGGCCACATCAGTCCTTAATACCTTATTCCTTATTCTGGTACCAACTACAAAATGTAAGTCTGGTCTCAGATAACAGATGAATTGATGATTTCCATTAAATTACACTACGATCAAATCACGAAGAGCTTCAATTAGAGCAAATTTAGGTTCGAATTTTTAGACTTCGTTGTTATAGATTAGCTATGATATTATAGCGGAGAATGAGTAGCTTGCACAAAAGTTGATATGTCATTCGAAAGTACACTAAATGAGGTATTTTTTACTGAAGAGATAGCGTGTGCATAATTATGAACATTTCATCGACAAAACCATTGGAAAATAGGACTGATTTTGTTAACTTTTCTGCACACAGACTCTCTCATCTTTCCGAATATGTGGTCAAATTTGATGAGACTACAGGGAAAACTGAATAATAATCATTTTAGAGCAAAAACTAGAATATTTCATAAAATTAAAAAACGTTGAATGAAAAACAACCGTCAACATTTCCACCATGTGTTTTATAAGACATGTTTTGTTGCAAATCAATTGTATAATTACCTCTCGAAGTTTTCCCACTTCAAAAGTACCCTGAAAAAATATACTTGAAATTATTATAATTTACGTGTGCTAAACATATGTTATTATCGCCATCGATCGGCATGATAAATTGTTTTCAATACGGAAACATGAAACGAAAATAGGAATAATATACGAGATGTTCTATTCAAAATATCGGAGTTGGTAGTACTTTCGATAAACGGAATAACTACTTCAGATAGATAGAGTGGTGGGTCCTTAAGACCCACATTTTCGATGAAACCCATGCTCTTTTTCTCATAAAAACCCTTGGACCATCAAACGTTGCCATGCATTGTTTCATTAATCATGATATTTCGAAAACTAGAAGTAGCTTAAAATACATTTGCCATATGTCGCAATAAACTCATTTGGTATATTTTCTCATTAATTCTAAAGATCTATTGGATCTGTAATGATTAATATGTATAATTATTTTATTCGATTTCAAGCGGAATGAGATAAAATATCGAGTTCTATGTAAATAATGGTACATACATAGGTATGTTTTAAGTATTATATTGACAGGAATTTGAATTATCTCGATATAGGTATCACTATTTTTGTTATCTTGCCAATTTTCTCATACCGGAATTATAATGAGTGTTATTTATGTATACAATTAATTTCAACAGTGTGATTCATATTAAGTACTGCTAAATGGCGAAGGCGCTGATGAATTTTGGAATTGATATATTATGTATATGATACAGAATAATCACCTAATTTCCTGATTGGAATATCATCAAATTTGTTTTTGTTACTTCATATACAAATGCGAGGGACTTTGGGAGATGATTCCCCGATGAAAACAAGCAGTGGTAGTTCATATAATTTTTTTTAATCGAACCCCCTTCCAATACACAGCCTTTGGAAGGCGATGACGAATCGACAGTTTTTGATTTTTTTACGGCTTCACATGAAAACTCTGAGTCATAAGACTATACATAATATGAAGCACTACTCACACAATTTTTTTAGATATCATTACTTTATTATTAGAGGTTGAAAATAACAACACCCTATGATTTTCGTTCAAAATTGTTTTCGTGGGATAGATTTTCGAAAAATAAAATTTCTGCATTGCTTCCTATTCAATTCTTGTGAAAATAAGTCTGCTTCAAAATTTCGATACAGTCGATACTTTTCTCGGAAAAAATAAAAACTGTTCACAAATGCGAGAGACTTTGGGAGATGATTCCTCGATGAAAATATGCAGTTTGTATAATTTTTTTTTCGAAATCGACCCCCCTTCCAAGATACATCCTTTGGAAGGCAATGACTAGTTGACAGTTTTTGATTTTTTTACGGCTTCTTAAAAACACTGAGTCATAAAACAATACATAATATGTATGAAGCACTAAGTAGATGTTACACAATTTTTTTAGATCTCATAACTTTATTATTGAGGGTTGAAAAAAAACTTACATGATTTTCGTTCAAAATTGTTTTCGTGAGATAGATTTTCGAAAAATAAAATTATCTTATGGTTTCCCATTCAATTCTGGAGAAAAAAGTCTCTTGCAAAATTTCGATACAGTCGATATTTTTCTCGGAACAAATAAAACTTATAAGCAGTTATGATCACTGTTCATTCCTTTTCATCGTATAATTGTTCCATAGAATGAATATTCTAAGATATTGTATGTCTATGACAGGAGATAAAGATGTCCTATAAATCTTTCTGAAGGTTAAATTACTAATTTTCGGAAGGAAATTATATCCGTAATATTTTAATTTCACGAATAGAACTTTTTTTTTGATTAATAAACATAATTGACAAAACCAATTTTGAGCATAAATAATAACTTAGAATATTCATTCTATGGAACATACGATGAAATGGAATGAACACTGATCATAACTGCTTGTGAGTTTTTATTTTTTCCCAAAAAAGTACCGACTGTATCGAAATTTTGCAGAATACTTTTTTTCTCCAGAATTTAATGGGAAACAATTTCATTTTTCGAGAATCTATCCCACGAAAACAATTTTTGAAGGAAAATCATACCAAGTTTTTATTTTCAACCCCTAATAATAAAGTTATGAGATCAAAAAAAAGTGTGAGTAACATCTACTTAATGAATCATATTTTATGACTCAGTGAACTCTTAAAAAAAATTGAAAACTGTAAACTCGTCATCACCTTCCAAACGCTCTATCTTGGAAGGGGGGTCGATTTCGAAAACGAATTAAATGAACTACTCCTGCTCGTTTTCATCGACGAATCATCTCCCTATATCCCTCGCATTTGTTTACAGACACCCTGTATACGCATCTCCGCAATCAAGCCATCAAATTCGCAGAAACTACTCTTGTAACTCCTCTTACCTTGGCAAGGACGCCATATATAGTTGGGATAACTAGCCAGTTTAGGCTAACTTTACAAGTCGACATTGAATCATCCTAAAAAAAGTGAGCAGTTGGGATGTCTCGAGCGAAAATAATCAGACGGCGCCTGAAGAAGACGGCTGTGTGAGCCTAGAGGGCAATGACTCCGAATTATTCATATAGAACGCAACGACCCCATAAAGAAATTCAAATGTGGTCTTGCGGTCATTCGCGAAGAGGAAATAGGAAAAAAAATCGCGGACACCGGACCGTTTCAGAAAACTTGCCGGTTGCACGACTTTTTCGCATTTATTCGAAGGGCAGATGATCTGAAGATTTATTGGACTTTTCGACATAATATCAAGCGCTTGTAATACTTAAGAAATCGATTATAGAGGAAAGTCGCCCAATTTTGGATATTTTTTTTGATTGGCAAGTGCCAATCAAAAAAGTTATTGCTAGTGATATGGATTTTTTGATTATTTTTTTGTGCTTTAAATATGGCATAACCTTAATGATAACATATCAAACAAACTGAACTATTTATTTCTCCCGCTACTGACAAAAAAATAAGATTAACTGAAAAATACCAATTTTCGTCATTTCAAAAATAGGTTCCTAATATTGGATACTCTATCCAAAATAAGGAACCTATATTTTCCTTGCAGAAATTACAAACCAAATTTTTTTTCAAGTGGAGTTGATGTATTTTCATGTTTTCCATATCCAATTTCAAAAAAACCAGAGGCCTCTTGCACCAAATACTTCGCAACTTTTCAAATGAATAATGCTACGCGGAACGCATTCATAATTGAAAAGTGCAATGTGGAAAAGCAAGTGCAAAGTGAAGAACACTTCGCAGAAATTAAATCTTGGGAGAAATGTTGTGTTACATAATTAATTTTCCCTTTGCAAATAAGTGCGAAGTGAAAAGTTGCAAAGTATTTTGGTGCAATAGGCCCCAGGTTCCAAATTTTGGATATCCAATTATGGGATACCATCCCTATCCAAAATTAGGCAATTTTTATGTTTTAGGTTCTGTGGTTGAATTAGAATAGTAGTCCAGTCAAATAATACATTTCACCTCGGAATTCGAGATACCCAGCTGAAAATCTGTAAATACTTTTATATTGACTCCTAAATATTGTCTCAAAACCTACATATGGTAGGGTGTGAGCAACTATTAAATTTTGAGGTCGAAGGTCACAAAAATCGATTTTTTTTGCGCTTTTTTTGGAAATATCTCATTTCCCATGAGTTTTTACCTATTTTTAGTTATTATCAATATGGTAGAATACAAAATTATCTACAAATTTTGTTTGAAAAAATTTCGATAAGGTTGACCGTTTTCGAGATAGAGGGCGCAGAAGGCGCGGTCACAGCATCACTTCAGGTCAACCGGCGCTTCCGGTCGAAAACGCGCAATATACAGTTGATGAACTATCGCTAAATCAATTATTATGAATATTTGTCAATTTTTATTGACTATTATGTTATATTTCATCATTTTTTTCCTAACCTATCCACTATTTATTCAGTATCAAATAATTTAACAACACTTACCTGCCCATATAATTGGAGAATTGTTAATGAAAATATAGGAATTCTATTTGAATTTTAACCTTATTGATAGTAATAACTTCTTACATGATGAAGAAAAAACAAATAAATAATGAATTAATCTGTCTGTTAAAAAATATCATTCAATTCATTCATTTTTATTGAAAGTAAAAAATGAAATAAAGGGTACAAAAACTACAATTTATAATTTAAATCATCTTCTTCCTCTTCATCGTCGTCTTCTGGCTGCTGGTAAATTTCAAAATGGTCTTCATTATCGTCTTCAACGACATTTGACTCAAGTTCTTCCATTATTTCGGGGTCAAAGGTTCCATCTTCGTCAATGTCGCTCTGATATCGCAGAGCATTGAGACAAGCTTGCCCATTACATTGTACACAAGCTAAAGAGCATTGCAACCCCGCTTTCCTGCATCCGTATCGCGAACCACAACCACTCTTGCAGTTGCAGAAAATTAATTGTATTCAGCAAATTTTCTGGAGCAGGTGGTAAAATTGTCATGATTGGCTCCAGAAAATCATTTCGCATTGCCCAACCCCATACTTGGTGTTCCAAATCATGTCCTAAACAAGTTTGAACTTAATAATATACTCTTTTGAAATGTTGATGAGCAGCTGCACTTGTCGTTGGAATATTTGAAAGCTGCACAGGTTTATTAAGTTTTGTAAACTTGACGTAATGCATATTGCGAAGATGATCGATACGTTTCACCGATTTCGGAGCATTATAGACTGCCAATAAGGTTTGAGTTCCACTCTCTAATAACTTCTGGGCCGAACAATTTTTTTCCTCAAATGCTGCAGCTAGTTTATCCAAATTTGTCAGTTTTTCAAAAACTTTTAAAAATGATTTTTTGAACATCTCTCTAGACTGACTATAATAGAAAGGTAAGTAATGTATAATAGGGACCCGTATAATTCCCAGGTATAATTTTCGAATTTTGAAAAAAATTCAAAATTTACAGATTTCAAAGAGGCACAAAATCATTTTCTATTTAAAATGTCATTAGTGTATAATATAATCGTATTATGTTTTAAGTTTTTCCCTTAATTATTTTTTAATTTTAGTAAACGGTTATCAGTATTATTGAATATATATAGATGCATAAAGAAAATGATGAAATGTAATATAATAGTCAATAAAACTGACAAATATTTATAATAATTGATAATTGATTTCTCCGGTTTTCGACCGGAGGCGCAGGTTGACCTGAAGTGATGCTGTGACCGTGCCTTCTGCGGCCTCTATCTCGAAAACGGTCAATCTTATCGAAATTTTTTTCAAACAAAATTTGTAGATAATTTTGTATTCTACAATATTGATAGTTGATAGTTTACAGAGGGGTTACAGTCCACTGCGACCTTAAGGTCTATTGTGCCCCCTTACAGAGCTGTTCTGGCCAAAAACCTTCACAGCTCGCCTTCCAGTTCCAGAGATCTAATGAAATCTAGTAACTGTGAAGGCTTCAACGAGGCTAGTTCCTCACTCTTACAAGTTTCTTGTCCAAGGCATTTCCTCCTCAGGCTCGTAATGCCAAGGCATTCCGTGACTAGGTGAATGGGGGTTTCTTCCTCCTCCCCACAGAATTTACACTCGTCACACAATATTGATAATAACTAAAAATAGGAAAAAACTCATAGGAAATGAGATATTTCCAAAAAAGCGCAAAAAACCGATTTTTGTGACCTTTGACCTCAAAATTAATAGTTGCTCACACCCTACCATATGTAGGTTTTGAGACAACATTTAGGGAGTCAATATAATAGTTATTTATATACAAGGGAAAAAAGTATGAGATTTTAGCTCGAGGTTATATTGTTTCCCGACGCGAAGCGGAGGGAGACAAAAAACCGAGAGCTAAAATCTAATATTTTTCCCGTGTATAATACACTATTTTTTTCTGTGACAGGAAAAACGACCATTTAATAGTGCAAGACACATAACCTCCACCACGAAATTACTTTTTTTCCCGGGAAAAAAGTGAGTACTTTTTTCCCGGCTACATAGAGAATAATTTTTTGACAGGGAAATAAGAAATTTCGTAAAAAGTCATATTTTATGACCTGTCAAGAGATATAAAATGTCACATTTTTTCCCGTCACAGAAAAAAAGTATTTTTTTTCTGATCGAATCAATAATGAGCAATATCGCCTTAGTTACCATATGTCATAACACACTCATATATCCCAAGGGAAATATGAAACGTCAAGTCTTATTGTCCCAAGGGAAATATGAAACGTCAAGTCATATTTTACTCAAAATAGTATATTATGCAACCTTATACATCAGAAAAAAGTCATTTGGTGCTTCTATCAAAAATTCTTGATCTGCTCCCGGGACAACACTGCTGATTTTTTGGGAACGGATCCTTTATTTTTGTTCTTAACAAATACTTCAACTTCTTCGAATAATTTGACATTCGTTTCTCCCTTCAAATGCAGCAAACATAGATAATTTTGGCCATAACGTGTTTGGTGAATATTCCTGCAACAGGAGATCGAATGAATTAATCATACTTTGGAAAGAACAAGAATCAGAGCAACATACCAAATCTTCAAAATATGCTAGCAAAATATTTTCGCTGACACCGTCCAACAAACTTTTTCTTTTCCACTCTCGAAAGCCTTCATACTCTTTACTATGAGCAGCTTTAGATTTGGCCGGAATCAAAAATTCACGGGCTTTCGCCGCTTGAGTTTCGACGTAGTTCGACATTATTTCAATGATTTTATTTCTGACAAGACGTCAAAATAAAACCAGTCAACCATGATTCTCACAAACACAGCCCATAGCAACGTTAAAAATCCAATTGAATCAATAATTTACAATATAATATTAATTTTTCCATTTCAAGAACGATATTGTATCGATCAGAAAAAAACTATTGATTACAACACGGGAAATATGAATACATTTCCCACGGTTGCCTCATACATCCCTCGGGCTTCGCCCTCGGGATGTAACTAGGACAACCTCGGGAAATATAGTATTCATATTTCCCTAGTTGTAATAATAGCTATACAAATTTTCAGCTGGGTATCTCGAATTCCGAGATTTGGGCCAAATTTTGTATTATTTGACTGGACTCTAGATCCTGGGCATAAATGTTTGAATCAAATGGTTGAGCTCATTGTAGAGGAATTCAACTTATGATTTTACAAATTTCAATATTTCACATCCACTACTTATCTATTTCTCATAGTTTACAGTTGCAGCAATGAAACACTAGGTACCACACTACCACATGCAAACGTTGAATATTAAATTGCCATCTAGTGATAACAGATTGAATACATAGTTTACGAGGGATGAATTTAGATCAAAACAAATAGTTTTCTGCATTTAATGCCAGAAAACTCCTGGTAGAATTCAAGGTGATGCAGTATCTAAAATTGGGCAACTGTCCAAAATGAGGCGACTTTCCTTTTCGTGAAGATCAAAACAAATTTGAAGAAAACGAACTTTTCGGAGAAAGGGAGATACAGGGAGGGGCAGCTGTTTTAGATATTCAATTAAATGAAAACTTATACAAATATCTATTTAATTATTTTTCCATCACCAATAAGGACAAAATTTGAAGTTAATATTCGAACAGTAATAAAACTATCATGTAGTGTTAAAACAGATGTATAATACAGTAGAACTTCCCTATAACGAAAGCGCTAAATCCGCAAAAAATTACGTTATACTTACAGAAATTTCGTTATACAGAAAATTTATATCCATACTGTCAAGTGTTAAAACAAGCAACGTTTCTTTGAATTTTTTCATGTTAATGCATATTATACATAATCAAAATGTGTGTTGGTGCATTCATGGGATTACCCTGAAACAGAAAAATGCTGACATCATAAGACCAAAAGCATGCTCAGCTCAGCTAAGCTGTCTTTCAACAACAATCTCGAACTCCGTGCTCAGACATACACATCGGTTTGCATGCACTGAAACATAGTATTTTCATGTTATTCATAAATCTTATTCTCAGAAAATCATACGTATCGATGGATTAAAAATCAAGTCATGGAAATATTTAAGTGATAGATCATATATACAACGAGATGTCAAAAGCAAATCTGATATTCTGGGAAATATCATTTCAATTGTATAAATGAATTCATCTATTTGAATTCAACATTCCTGAAAATATTAGGTAAAAACCAGCTTGAAGGTTTCATTTTTCAAAATCCCTCTTTTCGTTTGCACCCATTTTTCAGGAAGTCATCGAAAAATTGGTCCAACGAATCGATCGCTGGGATAAATAAATGAAGTCGAGTTCCATTAATAAATGGTTACAAGATTTTTTGGGCTGTTTCCAAAATAATCTTTCAACCAATGAGCCATTATCAAGAATTTCCCGTTCACAACCATTAATAAAATTTATTAGCATTTAACATTTAATGTTCCGATCGTTCTTCCAGCCGATAATAAATTTTTTTAAATATATTGAATGGTTCTTGGTGTTGGTCTTACATGAAAAATATTGTCAAGTTCTTTTTGGAAAACCCTTCAAAATTCCAACCATAAGCAATGCATGTCTGTTTCGATATGTATTTGTCGCGAAACGAATTAGGTAACAAGACAATACTCTATATAAAGACGTAATAATACTATCATGTAGTGTTGAAACAGATATCTAATCTGTAGCACACGCATTTCTTAAGGGAAGAATAACACATAGTACAACACAGCCATTTTTCGGATTCACAGGCGGTCATCAAACGATGGCAGGAATAAGAACGAAAGAGGATTATATTCTGGGAAATGGTGAAAGAACAAAAACAGGCTTAATCATTTCTATATTACTCAACAAGTTGGAAATATAAGTCTTTTCACCCAGTAAATTAAAACCGAGGAAAATGACGGGCATACTTTCCGGACAAAACCCTATGAATTACAACTTGCGAAACATGCAAAAATTTCGGATCACCAGTCACTTTGACAGAAAAGACATCGAGAGAGCTCGATAAGTCATACCTACAACTGTGAATTTGTGCTCAATCGGCAAAGCATACGATTCAAATGTATAATATTGCTTTTCACTGAAATAAAACAAATGGGAACCAAAAAAATGGACCTTTAATGGAAACTTTCTTCCGAAATGAAAATACTTCATCTGCCATTTTTTTTCGAAAACCGTTGAAATGTTGCTTATATCCTATTTAATGATTTCACGAATGGAAACTTTACAGATGACTTTGAGTTGATATGCTACGTTCCTCATTTTCATCGAGCAAACTCCACCTGATTCAGGGGGTTTTCAGCCTTCCAGCACATTCGCCTAATATGTTTATATGATCATCCCAGGTCTCCAGCTCACATGCAGAACAACATACCCGACGAAATACTGGACATTTCCGAAATCGATAAACTCAGTGTATTGACACAATGGACACCATTTGCCAGATATCATAAAGATGATATCATAACATTTGAAGTTAATATTCAAACATTTCGAAAAAAAACTGTTTGAATTTATATAGGGTTATCCATTTTGCGGTTTCAAAAGTAAACGTTAATAAAACACATAAAAAATATTTTTATCATGATATTTCTTTTTTATTATGAAGTTTGAACGTTGACATTTGTGTGAAACACTACATCATTTAAATGACAACCACCCGAATTGTTGCAAGCATCGATTCTTTTGAGGTAATTTTCGACCACATTTTGACACATATTAGGCGGTATCTCAGACATAACTTGACGAATATTGGTTTTTAACTACTCAAGAGTTGAAGGTTTATCTGCATAAACACGGTCTTTCGCGTAGCCCCACAAAAAAAGTCAAGCAGTGTCAACTCGCATGATCTTGGTGGCCAGTTGATATAGCCGTCCACCGCCGGTGTTCAAGCACCCATTCGACGTGTCCACGATGTTGATGTGAATGGTCGGCTGGCTTCAGTTGTTGTGTGAACTGGATTTTATTTGGGTGTAGGTGTAGATCTTAATGCAAAACGCCATAATGTGCCTTAAGACAGTCCTAATTCCTGAGAATGACGAGGAATCGACAGATTCGGGTCTTCGGCAACACTTTCACTTATAGTAGCGATATTTTCAGTGGTACGAGCAAAACGATGATGCACAGGGCTTACAATATCTGTAACCAATCCAGTCTCTTCAAATTTCTTCACAATTTTACCAATTGCTTGCGTAGTTGGACGATTATGTAAACCAAAATCTGCTCTTAAAGCACGATATGTGGCTGTGGCAGAATCGCCATTTTTGTATTAGGTTTTACAATTTTCATGCGTTGTGCGATAGTCAAGCGATCCATTTTCATAAATGTCAGACTTTCAACTAAACAAAAAATTTTTTTAAAAACTTCGTTTGACAGATATCGAATTCCAGCCGTATACTTTTGAAACCACGAAATGGATAACCGTTATAAATGAACGAGTCAAAGCGCTAAGGCTGCCAGATTCTTCGTCCGTCATTGCCGTCCCGTGGTCGGGTGTGCCCTTTAAAGAGAGAGAAAAGTGTGAATTTCGTTAGGGGATATTAGAATAGTTATTTATTATACAAGAAAAAATAGTATTAGATTTTAGCTCGAGTGTATGTTATCTCCCAAGGCGAAGCGGACCATTTAATAGTGTAAGAAATATAACCTTTCACGAAATTACTTTTTTGCCCACGAGAAAAAAGTGAGTTCCTTTTTACCGGATACATAGACACTCACATTTTTGACAGAGAAGAAAGAATTTCGTAAAAAGTCATATTTTGTGACCTGTCAAGAGATATAAAATGTCACATTTTTTCCCGTCACAGAAAAATAGTAATTTACGTAACAAGTCCGGAAAGTGGAGTTCTTTGGAAGAAGAGACAAAAGTCTGCGAGTAGAAAGAAAAACTCTTTTAGGACGCGTCCGGACTAGTCCGGAAGTACCCACTACTCGGACGGTTGCCGAAAAATATAATTTTCATCATAAAATCTCCTTACATATATCGTTTTGTTTTTTTCATTTACTCCCCAATCTTGCTCTGATGAGAACGTATATTTTCAGAACGGTCTGTCGAATGAGTTTGAATCTAACCTCAATAGAAACAGCACCAGATTTTAGATTGAAACATAGAAAAGAAGGAACTTTACTCCTTAAAAAAAGTTTGATCTAAAAGTCATTGGGGTGGATTTGAGAGGTGTCACTTTTCTATGAATTTAAATATTAGAATATACCAATATTCCTTATTTATTTTATTTCAACGAATTAAAATGATAGGATTACCAATATTGTTTAATAACTAATCACAAGAATCGAAAATATTTATAATTTTAATAGACCGAAATGACAGAGTTCAAAGAACACTAATATATAGAGTTCGTTTTTCATCACTTCTTTCGAAGGAACGTTTATGTTTCAATCAATTCGAGCACAGATGGCATTAAACATCACAATATTTGTGGTTCACCCCAAACTGCAAATGGCGGCCATTTGCCTCACTTTTTTCTACGTGACAGTAAGGAAGTTGGACGTCCAGTTAGTATTATAGGTCCATGACTAATATTACTCCATCCTTCACAGTATCTCTCTCTCTTATGTTGGGAGCACTAAACTTAGTGCGAAAGTCACGTGACGCCCTGTCTATCCTTTTATATGTCTATGGGAAAACCATAATGGTATACAAAAACTTCCTCATTTTATTCGTTACAACTTGAATTTTTTAGGAATACAATTAAGGACCATGTGTGATTTCTTATTGCGAATGCTACTCCATTAAACGAAATATCACTTGAATGCATCAAAACAAATGTGAGTTCATTGAACATTCAATTGATATTATCGAAAAGATATACCTACTTACCTACTCAGATTTTTTCTGCTACCGCGTTACGTTATGGTAGTTGTAATTTTAATTTTATCTACGTTATTATTTCCTTCTCGAGGAAAGTAGCACATCAACTGAAAATTGAGTCAAACAAGTGAAATTTCCATTCGTGAAATCATTAAGCAGTATAAGCAACATTTCTTGAAAAAAATGACGGATGAAGTATTCCATTTTTTGGGTTCCTTTTGTTTATGTCAGTGGAAAGCAATGTTATACATTTGAATCGTTATGCTCTTCCGTTTGGGCACAAATTCACAATGTAGCACGATGGAAACAGAAATCTATGAAAATCGCCGCCATCTTTCGATGGTGGAATACATGGTATGCAAAATAAAAACTATTTTTATACCATGGATATCTATACGATTCGCTGATGGGAAAATAGAATTATTTAAATATTGTATCGGTTCATATTCTTTGTATTTATGATGATAGGTTACAAATACAAAATAAGTTTCATTGAATAATTTTTTTTCAGTTCAAACATATTTCACTTACATTTATATGGATAGATATAATTCGTTTATTCAAATGAAAACATATCAAATCAGTAGGGCATCTTCAAAGCCTTATATCCTCTGACCTCTGTTCGTAAGAAAAATCCAATACTGAGAAACACAACAGTAGTAGGAGAGCTGGCACGAATTTTAGGGTAGGTATTTGAGGCAAGCTGAAAACTTGTCAGATACCTCTCCTTTTATATCCCAACTCGGGATTGCAGACCTGGCTGGTGAGTAGCGAGGCTAAATCAACCCCTACATTTTAAAAATATTTATTTTTTTTCAGATAGAAAGCCCTACCGAAATGATCTGTCTTTTTCGGAATCTTATTTTTAGTTATAAATAACACTCCATTAAAATTTCAAGCTTCCTCAAAAACATTTTTTGCAAAATATTTTTGCACGCGTCTGGCAATGTAAATTATCTGTCTACAGCGATGAAAAAATTTCACTGGAAATGGATGAAATTTGTACAATTGTACTTCTTGAATTATCAATCACGAATATGAAAACAGAATTGTAAAATATCGAACGGTTTCGTTACTACAGTCATTCAAATGTTTCGTTCGGACCTCTGAAATATTGAAAATAAAATGGTTTTGGGTTCTAGAGTCAAAATGTTTAAGTTATGGCATGTCTAAACATTTTAGATGAATTTAAACGAAAAAAATCAGTGAAACTTAGTTGGGACTCGAAACGACGTAGGTATTAAATAGGGAAATGGCACTGTTCTAAGGATATTAATACTCGTTGCCAGGCAACGGTAGTCTGTAGTTCATAGAGTTTGACTACTGGCTAAATTATATTCACTGAAATTAAAATACCAGTCCAACTCTATGAACTACGAACTACTGTTGCCTGGCAACGAATATTAATATCCTTAGAACAGTGTCATTTCCCTATTTAATACCTACGTCGTTTCGAGTCCCAACTAAGTTTCACTGATTTTTTTCGTTTAAATTCATCTAAAATGTTTAGACATGCCAATAACTTAAACATTTTGACTCTAGAACCCAAAACAATTTTATTTTCAATATTTCAGAGGTCCGAACGAAACATTTGAATGACTGTAGTAACGAACCGTTCGATATTTTACAATTCTGTTTTCATATTCGTGATTGATAATTCAAGAAGTACAATTGTACAAAATTTATCCATTTGCAGTGAAATTTTTCCATCGCTGTAGACATGTAAAAAAAAATTTGTGTTCGATTTTTGAAAAAAATTTTTCACAGAAAGCCTTAGAAAATTGTGTTCATTCAGAAAACAAAAGTCAATTTGACAACCGCAAAAAAAAATTTGTAACATTGCAGGTTTTCCGCCATTTTGTAATTTTTTTTCGGAGTTCGTCAACTTTTCTGGATAGAGGACCCAAAAATACTGAGATTTGACCAAAAACCGTTACACCAAGTGTTATACATAACTGACCACACTCATAAGAATCTTGCTCAAAAATGACGTTTGACACCCTGTATCTCGCTTATGCTTCGAAAACGGGATATATTGTATAAGGCAAAAATGATTCTCCCGATGTCCTCTACACGAAAATATATGTTTGTTCAGTTGGACAAACATATATTTCGTGCGACGTGATTACACGGTGTTTTTAGGTATTATTCGTTTAGCCTCTCCGCTACTGTTCTATACTGAGGCCGTTTGGCGAACGTTTGTCAACAGAATGTCGAATGTCGAACATTTCGCGATTGGCGCAGTGTCTGGGAGGGTACTCGAAGGCGAACTACGAAGGCACATTGGCCGAATGCACGCATTGTCTGGGACCGGCTTAACAGACGCACCTTGGTACGTCTCCACACTATCCACAATGATCTGGGAATACCATTCATCGAAGAAGAGATAAGAAACCGTTTCAACCTTAGACAAAGGTCTAAAGTTTCAACAAATATCAGCCACGAAAACAGTCTCATAAATCAGCTAGCTGAAAGTCCATTCAACATCAGAAGACTGAAAAGAACCTGCCAATAGACTTGAATTTAAGAATAATGCAGGAGTATTGATAATTAATTAATATCTCTTACATGTCTATAAAATTAATCATGTTTGCTTAATACTTCACAGATGTAGATTGAACACCTCAATAAAAAATGGGGAAAAAACCTGAAAAATAAAGCTTCAACTTTCGCACTTATGAAATTTGTTGTATTTTAAGTCAATTGACATTGTCATATACTTCAATTTAAATGACAACAGCACCAACGCTGTGATTTGCCGAAAGAATATTTTCTGTTTCGTTTTAAAGGTGGCGAGAACCTCTTTCTCTGCTTCCAATTCAACGAACCGAGTTTCACTCCCCCTGGTTGTAGGTCTGACTTATCGAGGGTCTCTCTGTCGAAGTGACTGATGTATCGGAAATTTTTTTCATGTTTCGCAAATTGTAATTCATAGGGATATGTCCAGACAGTATGCCCGTCATTTTTCCCGGTTTTAATTCACCGAGTGAAAAGACTTTTGGTCCAACTCGTTGAGTAATATAGGAATGATTCAGAATGTTCTTGTTCCTTGACCATTTCCCAGAATCTAATCCTCCTTGTTCTTATTTCTGCTATCGTTTGATGATTGGCTGTGAATCCGAAAAATGGCTGTGTGTCATGAGATGTGTGATTCCTCCCTTAACCCTTTATAGGTCATTGGGACTATTATGTCCCACCTGTTCCTTAGCGAAAACCATGAGGGATATGTAGGTGCCTATCGTGTTAACGGATGTGTAGGACATAGACTAACTAAACGGAGAATAGATGAGACACTAGTAGAACAAGCTTCAACGACATCTATTTTTAGATAACATTACTATTCGTGAAAAAAGCTCAATTGAAAAAGGAATCTGTATCGTAAAGCTGCCTCAAAAAGAATTCTGTAGTGCACCTTTTGAATAGGTAGGTACACCCATATACAAGAGGCAAAAAGTTTTTTGAAATTCAATTTCCAAAAGGAAATCATCAGAAATGGATTCGTGCAAGTTATCGATGAGTGAGGAAATTTATTCTCATGAAAATAATACCTGCAACGAACTTTCATCTGATTTTCTTTTGGAATCGAGATAAATGAGGATCAATAATCAAATTCTGGATAGAATAAAAATTTATTAACTGAAATAGGTATCACCAATTGAAAATACAGATTTATTTCATAAATATCTAATCAATAAACTAATAATTGCATTGAAAACATTCTCAAAAACTAACAATAATGAATTCAATAATACAAAATATGAGTATTTATACCTACTAAACTTATTCAATACATGAAAAACTTTTTTGAAAACTATCTTAATTCTTATAGGTAACAGAATATACATAATATATATTTTATAAATACCTTCTTGCATCTTGATTTTCACATCCAATAACACAGCACGTCTTCACTCTTGCAGGCATATCGAAATTTATTATATTTCAAAAAGAACGTGTCAAACCACTCCTTGTGTCAGTTGACAATTCAAAGGTTTTTTGATAATAATGATTTTACATACTTACTATTTTCCATGAATGCAACGACATCTAACTATCAATTTGAAAATAATTTTTTCGTGTATTAGTCTCTTCCTCCGACAGATGTCGCGGAATATATGAGTGGGTCATCTATTTTATTAGTTTGTCTATGGTGTAGGACGTTCTACAGCTGATCCTCACTACTAATTTCGATTCGATTCGATTGTCGCTTGATCGGTGGCGTTAAAACTGCCCAAGTGGGACATATTTGTCCCAATCCCCATGGGAAAGCCCTCTTCAACCAGTTTTCTTGTATCGACAATTTTGTTTTCGATTTACGCGGATTCTATATTGTGAATCTTCTGCACTGTGTCTCTTCTGAATAACTGCAATATGTTGAATTAATTTAAATGAAAAATGATTGTGACCGCCTTTCTTCTGATTATAATTTTGATTATGAAGCCGTTGGGATCGGTACAATGAATTTTCATACGAATTTCATGGTTTTTATACTGATGGTTGGAAGCATTTCAGTAGGATAAATAATATTATATTACTTCGTTCACAAGTCCTGATATTATCTATAATTTTTTTGGTGAAATATTTCAGCTAGGAAGATTTTCTGAAAAAATCTAAAAAATCTGTCCAAAATCACCTACTCACTTTCTATTCCTCGACATTTTTTCCAAAATTCATTAGGTGTGTCCATACAACAATGCTTGTCGAATTAGATACTTTGAAGATTTTTTCTTCAAACATTTGAAATTCAATGAAACTGAATTTCATTGGCATAAGGCAAAAAAAAATCATTTTTGTTATTTTCATGGAATCGTTTATTTCTTGTTTCTACTCCAATAAAAATTTTATGAGCAAGTTTTTTTGATGATTTTATCACTTATCAGTTATAATTATCATTCCTTCTTTTTTATTCGATATTGTTCAAATATTTCAGGGTATTTAATTGGTGAGACATCATTGTCCCTTCGTACGTTTAGGGAAAAATTATGCCTGTAACGGCCACTGGGACAAATATGTCCCACCCAAAATTTTGAATTGGGGCTTTATCGAAAAAACTAAATAGGTACACTTTGGATAACTAGGGACCTTTCACAATATTTCCACAAAATTTCAGGATGATATTCCAAGCTCCACTCTTGTTTTCGAAAACTTACTCAGGGTAACTGACTCGATCTATTGGTCACGTGACAGATTTACTCGGATCACGGACCCAGGTTCTATGTTTACGAACACATCAGGTTTAGGATTTGAAGTGACAGTTGTATCAATAACATTACCAAATTTTTATGGATTTATTTTTTCAGTCCCAGTTTATTTTCGGATTGTCTCTAGCTTTGTTTCCAATTATTGGCTTTTGTAAAATATTTCTCATAATTTCTGGTGTGCCCTTCCATGTTCGATGTTATTTTTGAGCTCCTATGTTGAAGAAGTAGAGAATTTATTTTTTCAGTTCCAGTTCATTTACTGATTGTTTCTAGCTTTGCTTGGATTTATTGGCTTCTGTAAAATCTTTTTTTTATAATTTCTGGTGTGCTCTCGCATTATCCTTGAGTACCTATATCAAAGAAATAAAGAAGGTTTTAGCTTTAAGTAAGATCTGCATACAAAGTTACGAAGTTTCACATTATTTTCTCTGCTCATAAAACCACACATTTTACACTGAGCCAAATTCTCCTTTCTTTCCATAAAGAAAGAAAAGAGTAGAAGACTTATTCCCGCCCTTTTCAAATACAAAATTGAACTGCAGTGAGCATGCGGTGACTCTACGATCCGGCTCTTGAGTAGGGTTATGATAGATCAACCTGGGTCAGTGATCGAGTTAATAACACCGTACTTTCCGAACACGGGTTGGATGTTCGGGTTAGGTGAACGAACGCGTAGGTTAGGGATCGAGTTAACCCGAGTAAGTATCACAAACGCTTATTAATTTTCTTAGATTGACAGTATTATAGGTCCATGTAAATGATATCTGAAGCTACAGATCGATTCAAGCTGCATGTAAAAAGTCAAATAATTGACCAGAAAGAAAGGCTAATGAAAGCTGTGATGGGGAAAGGGCTGTAAAAGAATTTCTTTGCGAAAGTGTAATAAGATGTCTGAATGTATTTCGTTTCGTGTGTTTAATTTAAGTCAGCTATTTTTTTAAAATAATATTTTTTTCCCTTTAGTATGTTCGTGCCCCTCTAGGTGATGCACCCCACAGGTAGAGAAACGCTGCCTTAAGTCATGATACTGGGAAATTAAATTCATTCAATATGAATTAACGCATTATTCGGAAATTCACAGGTCCGTGCTACTATAAATTAAAAATTCCAATAAATTATTTTATCCCATTTTGACGTTTAAAGACGACAATATTCAACCCATGGTAACAAGGGTAAGTTGACGTTTATCCACTGAGTGAATTAAAATTTTTTTAACTCACTAGTGGAATAAAATGTTCACCACTCAGTTTCTGGAAATAATTCTTTCCACACACAATGCACCTAAAACTCATTTTAAAGTATGTTTATTAAAATTTATCAAAAATTCTACATTAACAGTCATTTCTATCATTAAAGTAAAAATTACAATTATTAATTATTAGTACCATTGACCAGAGTGAACACTCTTTTCTTATAAGTTTTCGTATCTGGAATCTGAATAACCAATACGCTGCCCCGATCTTCCACGTCATTTACGGTCATAGTCACTAGCTCGCCGATTGTACACCCTCCAGCAACACCCATAATAAAAACTACCTTTATCAATAAATATTGCTCATCAGAAGCGGCATCTAAAAAGTATTCTAACTTCTTTCTTGTGAATACCTTCGACTTCTTTGCTACGTATCCCTGGAATGTTGCTTCAAAAGGCGTTGACTTGGTGAAATCTGCCGATGTCTATTTTTTCTTTCAGAGCCAACATTTTCTTAAGTTGCGAATAGTAGGACCATAAAGACGACGACATAACTTTCTTGGATTGTTCGGAAATATACGCCAAAATTATTTTTTCGTTGACACCTATGGCTTTTTTATTATTTCTCCAGGCACAAAATGCCGTATGTTGCTTTTCGTACAATATTTTTGATTTTAATGGAATTACTGCTTCTGCTACCTCATTTGCTTCTTGTATAATGCACTCAGAAACTACAACCTCGTCGTCACCGCTCAACATTTTTTCGAAACAAAAATTCTTTGACTGTTCTATAATTTTCATTGACACAAAAGTAATTACATAGTGCCCTAGCAACCATCGATCGAAGGGAAATCTCGTTATGAATTTGAATTATACCTAATATTTCCTCTAAAAAGTATTCATTATTTGAATTTTCATCAAAATGGGATAAAATTTTTTATACGACACGTGAGTTAAAAATGTTTATTCACTTGTTGTATAAATAACTATTGATGTACAGGAAGTTTTATAAGATGTGGAATAAAGAGTATAATATTCTCAGTCCGAGTTTGCGCTATCAGCAAGCCATTATGTGCTAATATTTGCCACTGACCTATACTCATTCCCTGAAATTTTCATGAAGATCCATGCATTCATTCAAAAATTATGGCAAATAAAAATTTCTGTAGAAATACATAAAACATCCTGTGTCTCTTAAACAAATATTGTTAGGACATATTGCCAACAATGCTAACACTGATTCAGTCTCACCAAAATGTTCTATATCTCCCATGAAAGTCTGTACAATTATTCGTGAAAGACCCTGTAGATGCATAAAATATTTCATGATATTTTTCAATAATAGGTATATGCCACAGTATCTTCTGGAACTATGGGCGCGTTCGTGTTCCCTAGAACCAGCGAGCAAAATATCTGTTCGGAAAGCAATTTCATGAATGAAGAATCAAGAGAAATTGCTGAGCTGTAGGTATTTCTTCAATTTCAACAAAGAAAATAAAAATCTTGAATATATTTCCATGGAACTTTATCACTGAAAGCCCAATTGAATCCACAGAAATATCTAATTAGCATACTCTACGTTCTAAGAAATTAGTATGCATAAATATTCTCTGAATAAACGGTACTCTTCTATGTCGGCAAATACAGGGGGTATTTGTTAAGTTCATTAACTCGCATATTATTATCATAAATCTGAATGTTATGTTATATGTATTAGAAATGTGGGTTGTGAAACCTTGATAAATCATCAGTTGTTAATTGGAGAGATTGAGATATATGTGGTATCATTCGATCTAGTTTCTAAATTATTATTGTGTGTATTTACCAATATCTGTACTTTATAGATGAATTTGATTTCGACTGTTGTAGAAAAGAAGGTGAAAGTGAATTTTGAGCTCAATTAAAGAGATGAATGGAAAAATCTGGTTAAAAAAAATTATTCATTTATTTATGTATGGAAAATTATACTCCTTAGAATGCTTTCCAGGTTTTCCATGGTGCTTGACGAAATTAGACTTATTGATAGTTATTTACCTCCGTCGTATACTGAAGCACGCATTTCATGCGACAAATGAAAGAACTCAAAACATATAATTAATGGTTGTCTATTCAGAAAACCGATCATCATGGTTCGAAAAGATAAAATCGATCTTCTAAGACCACGATTAACTGGATAAGCAGACTTGAACAATGGATAATTCCAGTTAAAGATTGCGAAAGTTAGGACCCTAAAACAAAATTTCTATTCAATGCTACGGAAAAAGTATTGCTGAATGCCCAAAGGAATTGTTACATCCGAACATGTAAGCGGTAAACTGCTACAATGCCTTTGATTAGTTGAAATGTTACATCGTTGCCCTTTCTTTAACCTGCTGAATGAAGTGAATATTTTATTGTCTCCAATCATTGACATCAAGGGCGTAGCCAGGGGGGGGGTTTCGGGGGTTCAAACCCCCCCCCGAAATGTTTCAGAGTTATTTTTTTATTAAATACTTGCTACAGAAAGTGACCCATACAATACCCGGCACCTAAAAAGTCAATTGCCAAAATGTCAAAACCCCCCCCCGAAATTAAATCCTGGCTACGCCCTTGATTGACATAGAAATATTAGTTATGGATAACAAAAGACAGAGCATTCAAAATGTTTGAATGATTTTTATTTACAGAAACACAATGATGACTAAAATGATTGTTAAAAAACAATATTCATTTATAATATTAGTGCTGAAATTCTAGATTAATCTGTATGGCACCATTTCGATGCATGAACGGATATTTTTATTCGTTTTGCCTTACTGAATACTTCAAGGATTCGTTTGGACCTCAGAAAAGCTTTTCAGATTTTTGCGAGTTAGGAAAATGTTGATATTTTTTTTGCTTTAGTTACTATGTCCTTACGCCATCTCAGACTGGAAAATTGCTGTCTGAGTAGAACCCTACGATTAGAAGTATGGAATTATTCTCATTTCGAAAAATCGGAACTTGTACCACTACTTCTCATAAAACAAGACGAGGAGATTTGATATTTCTGTATTAACCTCCTCGTCGCTCATTCTATCAGGTTTCTATGTTCGAATCTGAGCGGGGACAAAAATACAATTTTTTTATTAACTTTTTCAGGTTAATTATTTTATGAATTGATTCACTAAACGATATCAACAGCTTTCGAACGCTCGCAAGATGCTGACAATAAACCTCATGCAAAATTTTGTGGCCATAGAAGCAGAACCATAGAAAATTCAATTGGAATATTAAAAAAAAGAAACTTCATATTTTCATAAAAGACATCCAATTCGAGTGAAATTTTTTTTATGAATGGAGATCGATATTCTGAATGTTCTTTCAAAATTTCGTGGCCATAATTTTAACAGAACTATAGAAAATTCAATTGGAATATTGAAAAGACAAATCTTTATATTACCATAAGAATATATCCGATTCGAGTGAAATTTATTCTGAAAATGAAAACTACTAAGCTGAACGTTCATGCAAAATTTCAAGGGGATGGCATCATCAGAACCAAAGAATTCAATTTTTGCAATTATTTATTTTTTAAATATTTTATATTTTGAATAACTGTCAAAACGCAATATAATTCCGATTGAACCGAGAATCTGCATTTATATATTTGGTATCAATCTCAAATATAAAATTTTGAGGTAATAGTTTTATTGCTCCACCAAAGAACGACCGCTCAAAAGCTCCTGCTCAGGGCTTTTCTCGATTTTTTCTAATTCATGTTGAATTAGTTCTAAAAATAGCATATAGCAAAAATTCAGTTTAAGGTCATTAACATGTGGTACTGAATTTGCAATCAGTTTTCTCTTCATTAATGTATATAAAAGTTCAAACTCATACACACATGTGTGAATTCAATGATATCATTGAATACACATGACACAACAAAATGAATATCAATGAGATTTTTTATTAGTCATCAGTTAATGAAATAATGAGTCTGTAAGGAGTAATCCGACTGGTTTTATTTCATTTTCACCTTTTTCTGAACTTCATCGTGCCACCAGTTTATGTTTTCAATGAAGTTACTCATAATCCAGTCGAATTGTGATCTTAGCAGGAAAGTTTTAGGGTAGTTTTGATTTCTTTCATTTTTTATGTTTTTTGGGGGTGCTGAATCCGAACTTGAGGTTTGCTAACAACGGACAAAACATAGAAAAAAATACAGAAAAAGAATAAAAATCTCATTCTTGGTCAGTTTTTTGCTTATTACTCGGAAACCATCAACTTTTCATGAAAAACCTTTTTATACAGAATGAAAGTACACAAAAGTTCCCACAATTTTCACTACCACAGCTTGATCTGCGACAACCCGTTCTGGCTCAAATTATAGTTGACAATGAAATATTTTATATGAGTCAATAAATGAAAAAAAAATTCTTTTGGAATTTTGCATGAACATTTAGTATATCAGTCTCGATTCACAAAAATAATTTCACTCGAATCGGATATCTTGTTATGGCAATATAGAGATTTTTCTTTTCAATATTCCAATAAAATATGGCCATTCAAAACTTTTGTTCCGCAATATCTCAGACAAAACGAAACCAATCGAAATGAAATTTTGCGTCCACATGCTAAATGCTTATAGAAAGTCTCATGCATTTTGTGACGATAGTTCTAACCATGGCCCTTTTAACCTCCATGGTTCAAACAGAACAATATAAAATTCAATTGGAATATTGAAAAGAAGAATCTTTATATTTACATAACAAGATATCCGATTGGAGGGATTTTTTTGTGGATCCAGATTAATATAATGAATGTTCGTGCAAAATTTCAAGAGGATCGCATCATCAGAACCATAGAATTTAATTTTTTTTCGTTTATGAGTCATAGGAATAACTCATTATAAACTATAATTTGAGATAGAACAGGTTGTCGCGGAACAAACTGTGGTAGTACAAGTTGTAGGAAATTTTATCTACTTTCATTTCGTGTGAAAAGTTGATAGCTCCCGAAAAAAAACTGACCAAGAATTCGATTTTCATCTTTTTTTGTATTTTTTTCTATGGTTCCACGCGAAATTTTGTTAGCATACCTCAGATTCGTATTCAGCACCTCAAAAGACATAAAAAATGGAAGATATCAAAACTACCTCGAAACTTTCCTTCTAGGGGTTTTTTTAAGCACAAATATCCTGTACTATCATGCGAGTGAAATAGTGAGTTTGAAAATTTGGCAGAAACTCGACCCGATTAGGATGCAATTCATTTCGTGATTGAAGATTGATATACTGAATGTTCATGCAAAATTTCAAGAGGATGGCATCATCAGAACCATGGAATTTAATTCTTTCAATTGTCGAGTTTCGAAGAAGAATTACGATCTGTCCAAAGCGCATAGTTATTAGTTTTTGATTTATAAATTGCATTAAATTCATTTTGATATAAACGGAAGGAAAGAATGAATGAATTTGAGGACCTATCAATCATTTCCGTGGAATGAAAAGTTTTGCCACAATTCGGCAAAAATTCCTTTATTAAGGGACAGTTCGATCGACTAAATCCTCTTTGACATGTTCTACATGGTTTTTATTATCAAGTCAATTCTATTGTAAGCTATATCATACAACTCAGAAGGTTCTTCACACTCGGTCATGTTGGTAAAACGATCGTTCAAATTTGAAGATCCTGAGAACTATTGTTTTCAGTCAATAGACTGAATTGAATTGATAAATAAATATATTTATCAATTCAATCTTAATATTCAAAGCTTAAACTAACTTGGAAGATTTTAAAGGCAAAACGAATTAATGATGAATTATTATCTTCAGGAATATACATAGTTACCTACAAAATAATCAAATTTTGATATTCAGGTTAAAATTCGATTAGTTCGAACTCCTACGACCATATTTTATGACTAGAGACCGGACTATATGCAATATGAAAACATTGTTATATGGATGAAAAATGCAGAATATGCAAAATTGAATAATGAATTTTATGAACTCAAAAAAGGAATTTTTATTTTAAAAATTAACATATCAAAAACCCTTAATAATATGTTATTAAAATTTAATTTAATGTTTTGTGAGCATTTAAAATTAAATATTGTTCCAAATTTTCAATTGTAAAATTTTGTCTTCGATCATTTAGAATATTTTTGTATGACGAGAAAGTTCGCTCCACATCCACGGATGTACTGGGCAGAATTTCAACCTTGGTGCTATGTTCTCCCTTATAGTTTCAGGTTAAACTTCTGCAGTCCCATTAATAAAACTCTCGATAAGACACTTATTTTCAAAACCTAGATTTCCTTTCAATATTCTTTCAAACTTTTTTTGAAGGTTTTTTGGAAATACCAAAGGCAACGTGGAGTTCATTATTTGCCGTATTTTACTCATTATTTGGATACTTTCACTAAAGGCCAAACCTTAGTATTATCATTATATAATTCTTTATGCAATGGTATTAATATTCAAAAGACCTCATGATTCGCGCGATATCATAACTTTCATCACATTTCGGAACGCAGGGAAGAAAATATGTACCGAAAATATGCCTCATAACTGGATCTTAGCTAAAATATGCAAATACCTGTCTTCAATATGCAAATGCATATAATTTGGTCTCTATTTGTATTGCTCAGGTTTTCAACATCAACTAAACCAATTTGTTTTTGAAATAACATTATTTGAGTTGAATGTTTGTCGACCATAAACGCAATAACTTCCGAAAGGAACTACTTCAAACCTTTCCGTTTAAATATTAAGCCCCTCTTCCGATTATCATAATATTTACGCCGAGCCAAGGAACGACTTCAAAACTTTTAGATTTGAACAAAAAGGTTATTTTATTTAAAATTATTTGGGCTTTTTGATCATATTCGAATGAATGTGAGTGGAAATATTTTGATTCTATATACCGTTATTTCTTTATCAATCACTCCGTTTAGAAATTTCAAGAACACCCTTGTAATATTTATGCATGTATGGCGATTGATATTCATTCAACTTGCGAACCATGACCTTAATATTGCTTACGTTCAATGTGAAAAGTAAAAACATTTTCTGCGAATTTGGTTGCGAAACGATTCAGCGAAATTCTAAATATTTTGGCGCATCTAGGAAAAGAAAATAATGCGACGTGATTAAGTTTTGTTTATTAAACATTTCTGGATTGACCATCCGCCTCATAAATATCAAGAGAATGATGCTTCATTTATCTTTATAATCACGTTTTTTTATTGTATCTACTTCAGGAATTCAAAACAAGTGATGTAATGTTTGAACTGCATAGAGGAAAATGAAGAGGAACTCCTTTTCCAATTTTGAGTTTATTATGAATGAAAATCGATGCGGATTAGTGAAACTTGTGTTTTTCAGAAAAGCAGCTTTCATCACTATTTGAAACTGTTTGTCATTTTCGACGGTTCTCAGACAAAAATTTAAGAAAAGACCTGATAGTCCGAGAGCTGGCACGAATTTTAGGGTAGGTATTTGAGGCAAGCTGAAAACTTGTCAGATACCTCTCCTATTATATCCAACTCGGGATTGCAGACCTGGCTGGTGAGTAGCGGGGCTAAATCAACCCCTACATTTTAAAAATATTTTTTTTTTCTTCCAAAAATATATTTGAGGCAATACGCAATTTATATATGTTGGAGTGTAATGCTTTATAAATACTAAAAAATAAGCCATATAATTTAATCGGGGTTTTAACATTGCCAGACGCGTGCAAAAATATTTTGCAAAAAATTATAAAAAATGTTTTTGAGGCAGCTTGAAATTTTAATGGAGTGTTACTTATAACTAAAAAATAAGATTCCCAAAAAGACAGATCATTTCGGTAGGGCTTTCTACCTGCCAGGCCATTAAAAATGTAGGGGTTGATTTAGCCCAACTACTCACCAGCCAGATCTGCAATCCCGAGTTTGGATATAATAGGAGAGGTATATGACAAGTTTTCAGCTTGCCTCAAATACCTACCCTAAAATTCGTGCCAGCTCTCCTACTATGAGCAGGAGCTACTGAGCGCTCGTTCTTTGTTGAAACAATGAGACTAACTGTCAGTTGCAGGAACGTCCATTAAAATTTAAAGGTCCATTAAACTCTTAATCCTCCATTATTACAAGGAACTAATGGAGGATTAAGGGTTTAATGGAGCTTTAAATTTTAATGGACGTTCCTGCAACTGAGCATATTACCTCAAAATTTCACATGGGATTTGACATTGATAGCGAATATATAAGTGTAGAATCTCAGCACAATCAGAATTACATTTTGGAAATTATTCAAAAAATGAAATATTAAAAAAATAAATCATTGCAAAAATTAAATTATATGGTTCTGATGATGAGATTCTCTTGAAATTTACCATCAACATTCAGTTTTAATCCATCAACATTCAGTTTTGATCCACGAAATAAATTTCACTTGAATCGGTCATCCTGTCATGGAAATATGGAGATTCTTCTTTTCAATATTCCAATTGAATTTTCTATGATTCTGTTGACACAATGTCCACAAAATTTTGCATGAAAAGTTAGTATAATAATAGTTTTCATTCACAAAAAAATTCGCCCGAATCGGACATCCTGTTATGAAAATATCAAGATTTTTCTCTTCAATATTCCAATTGAATTTTCTATGGTTCTGTTGAAACTACAGCCACGAAATTTTGGATGTACCTACATTCAGAAAATCGATCTCCACTCACAAAATAAATTTCAGTCGAATCGGATATCCTGTAATATGAAGATTCTTCTTTTCAATATTGCAATTGGATTTCTGAAACACCCTGTACGATTTGGCTGGATAACGAACTAAACCGAGACATTTGTGACCCGAACTCATTCTGAAAATTTCAAGTCTCTAGGACAATCCCTTCGAAAGTTATCGTGCTAACGGACGGCTGGACGGCCCCACGGACATAATTGAATTTGACCACGAATTCGTCAACAGGGAGTCTAACCCTATCGTTTGAGCTCATTCAAATTTGAATTATAGTTTTTTCAATACGAACAAGCTATAACTTCCGACCCATGATTCATTCAAATACGATAACTTTCGAACGAAGAGAGTTTTGAATTTGATGTTATTTGCAACAAAATATGTCATATAACATTTTCATGAATACATGATATTGAGGATTATTTTCTACGTAATATCCGTTCATTTCTCGAAATATTTCAAGTTTTTTCAAAGAGTTGATTAACTTCCGATAATCCTCTTCTATCATCAAATGCAGCCATATACCTGTGAATTTGCTACAATAAAAGAATGTTTGTATGCTAAAAATACGGAGTATACAATTCTGAAGTGACAAAAATCACTCATATTGTTCCAATAAGCTTGTCTAGGATAGCAAAGCACTGAAGAACATCACAGATCTAATTCCTATACATCTAGTGATCGAGCAAATTAAAGCTAATATAAGGACGCCGAGGTTAACTCAATGAGGGAAGCAAGAACGACTAGGTTTCTTTCGTCTGGGTTCCTGGTCATTCAGGAATCAAAATCAACGAAGAGTCTAACACCTTATCCAGAAAGGGGGCACTAATACCACTTACTGACCCAGAACCCTTCTGTGATATAAGCAAATGCACCTATTGGAAAGAGGAAACTTCCGGGAAAGGATCATTCCTAAAAGTTTCTTCGAATTTTGAAGCTGTAAGGTTCAAAAATTATTTGGGTCCCGGGCCCCCTTACTTGCTTTCTAACTAGACATTGTCGCCTTGGGAAGTGTATATTCTGTGAGGAAAACAAGGAAGCTCCTGTTCACTGAGTTATAGAATGCCTGGCCATTGCGATCCTGCGCAAGTATTGCCTTGGGCAGGAGAAATATGGGAGACACTCAGATATAGTCTCCTAGAGGCCCTCTCAGATACTGGAGTTCATTGAGACCCTGAAACTGGAGGACGACGTGTAGCGTAGGTGCAAAATCATTTCTGATGGGAAACACAGTAGTACAATCTTAAATCTACCACAGCTGATTTCATGAAGTTAGAGCTAATTTTGGTCAGTAATATTTCAAATTTTGCGTTGTTATTTTAACCATACCTAATAACATGTCTGAAGAAGACAGCAAGTACGAAAGCTGATGTATTTCGAAATCACGTCGAATAAAGTATAATTTGCTGAAAAGAAAATACAGTGGAACTTTCCTATAACGAACGTCCGTATAACGAATTTCTCTGTATATAAAATTTCGTACAAGACATTGCATCTTGAATCCAAATTCGATGTTAAAAACACACTCTGAAACGCAGTTAGTTCTCTCTATAACAAAATATTCAAAGACCATCACTTTTTTAATGAGTATTGGTGAGAATCCCGAACTTAAACTCATTACGGCGGGCAGAGAGTTCCTTATTCTGAGACAGTTTTAAATGCACCCCTGGAAGTTGGGTTTCAATCTAACTATTACGCAAGCTTAAGTTTGAATGATAAACTCAAATTTATCAGTGAAGTCTGTATGAATTTTCTGTATAATAGACCAGGGTCGATAATTTTTGAAACAAAAAAAAATTGCAGTAGGATGAAACCCATTGAAAAAGGAGGGGAATATGATCAAGATGAAAGAAAAAATAAATTACGGTCGATCCGAATCCGGGAAGTGGAAGGGGGTGTGTTTTTAGGGTGAAAAATGGTTTTCCTTGATTTCCGGCAAATAATATTTTTAGATGACTATTTATTGCTGTTTTGAGATAATTCATATACCTGAGTGACTTTTGGTTAGTTTTTAACCCATTGTAAGTTATTTCATAGAGAAGTGGGGACTGAGTTACTCTAATGGTGGGTTTCATTAATCGTTGATTCTGAGAACACTCCTCATAGTAATGTATATTTTTTCACACCATCAGAAAGTAGATATTTCAGTGAAGAAAAATCCCTTAAACTTTTTGAAAAAAGCTGATATTTTGACGTCAGAATTTTCGATTGAAAATTGGGGTGCTTTTTTGATATTAAGTAAAAATAAGACGAAAACATGAATATTTCAAATCAAATAAATTACAGTGTATTGGGACATAATAAGGAAAGTTTTCACGAAATTTCGTAAAAAAAAGATTTTTTTTTGAAAAAGATATAAATAAAAAACCAAAAACTTGGTTTTTTGAATTTTTCACCTAAATTTTGAGGTTATGTGAAAAAATGTCGATACAAAAGTTGCAGATTTTTTAATTACCTACAACTTTGCCATTCAATTTTTTTCCATAGAACTTGTAGTTTTGCCGGAAATCAAGGAAAACCATTTTTCACCCTTAAAAACTCACCCCTCCCACTTCCCGAACTCAGATCGACCGTAATTTATGTTTTCTCTCATTTTGATCATATTCCCCTCCTTTTCTAATGGGTTTCATCCTACTGCGTTTTTTTCATTTTTTACCATTTTTGAAGGTTTCGGCCCTGGTCTATAACGAAATTTCTCTATAACGAATTTTTTTGCGGATTTAGCTTTCGTTATAGGAAAGTTCCACTGTATGTGTATAATGAATAATTTTCCATAGATTAAACCATGTACAAATATGACTGATTTTTTTCAGTTCCGAATCTTTAATTGCATCACTTTACCACCTCCACAATGAGATCGTTTTTGGCATACAATTCTTATCTTGAGGCACATTTAATGTTTTTTTCAAAAATGCAGCCAAATTTATGGGCTCACAACAATAACTATAGTATGATTGCTTGAATGATAAAATTCGAAAAATTATGTGTCATAATGAAAAATTGTTCAATCGAAAAATAAACCATCAACAATTGGACCATCGGTTACATGACATCTTTTTGCAAATAATCTTTATAATCTCTTCTCAAAGTTCGGCCTTTTGAAATTTGATACCTCTTATATAGGGTGTCCACTTTTGAAGTGGACAAACTTCGGGGAATGATGATACATCGTTTTCGTACTGAATCTACAACTCGAAGGTCATAGCCTTTTTGACGCATTTCTGCACAACACAATTTTATTTTGTTAATGAGATCCTTCCGAGTATGAAAGCGAATTAGATACAATTTCTCTTTCAAAATATTCTAGACATAAAAATGCAAAGGCGTAAGATCGGGACTCTTTGGTGGCCATCTCACCGTATCTTCAAATCCATTGTAACAAAATATATTAATTAAATAAATATTGACATTACGACTATTATGTGGTGGGTAGTCATTCATTAAAAACTAGACATTTTATCTGTTAGACAGGTGCATTTCATCGAATATGTCTGTCAAGTTGCTTTGGATCAATCTGATGAATTCTTCAGCATCAAAGTTATCGGTAAATATAACTGGTCTGATGAGTTCTCTTCCTATGACTGGCAACCTCATATTAACTCATGTTGGAAATGAGAAAACTGATGATGATTGATGATTTCCATAAAATTACACTAAGATTCAATCATGAAGAGCTTCAATATTAAGCAAATTTAGGTTAGGAATTTTTGGACTTTTTCGTTCATGTTAGCCATGATTTTATACCGGAGAATGAGCAGCTAGCACAAAAGTTGATATGTTATCGAAAGTATTTTTACTGAAGAAAAAGCGTGTGCATAATTATCAATATTTCATCGAAAAAACCATTGAAAAAATAAGACTGATTTTGTTAAATTCAGAATCGTAATATTCTTCTCCTTACCACACCTGCAACAATAGTGTTTTCTGCACACAGACTCTCTCATCTTGTAGAAAATGTATTGCCCTTTCCTTATATGTGGTCAAATTTGACGAGACTACTAGGAAAACTGGTTAAATCGAAAAATAACCGTCAACATTTCAACCATATACCTACATTATGGTCAAATTTGATGAGACTACAAGGAAAACTGAACTGAATAATGTTAATTTTAGAGAGAAATGTTAAATTGAAGAATAGCCGTCAACATTTCGACCATGTGTTATATGACATTTTTTGTTGTAAATCACTTGTATAATCAACCCCGACGTTTGTCCAATTTAAAAGTAGACACCCTGTATAATTATTTGTGATGGCAGTTTCAACGAACACGATTGAGTAGGTACCTATCATTATGGAAGACACAAAGAGCAATATGGAGATGGAGAACAATTCCGAAAAACGCAATTTTATTGTGGTTAATTCCACCACACAGATAATGACGGTTTGAGTGGAAATTATTCCATAAACTTAATAGAGGTTTGGCTGTTATTGTTTTCTGGATGTTAATTTATTGTTGTGACTCAAGAAATGTCAAAAATCAATAACCACCTATTCTCCTCAACTTAGTCACCATTGTTATTGAATTTTTATGAATCAATTATAGGAAAAAAACAAGTTCCTAATTGATATATACGTTATTGTTATCCATTTAAGACAACTGAAAATAGAGGTAAGATCACGATCATTCAGAAAACGACGCAATAAGTTGCATGAATTAATAATTTCATTGATAATGTCGAGAATGTGTGGGTTTTGTTTATTTCAATTACGGAGATTTTTATTGCGTTTTTCGTTTTTTCATTCCTACAAATAACAAGATACAAGATATATTATTTTCGTAAGTAGGTAATTATTTCATCCGAAATTTTAAACTGAAAATATGAAATTGATCCAGAAAGTATAGTTTTCCGTCGACCTAACAATAGAAGGTGATTTTAATGTGTACGAAATTGAACATTAATGACCTATTTTAATTATCAATTCAATGCCATTTTAAGGTGCAATTTCCTTGGGCAACCAAACACAAGGCATTCAGAAGTAATACAGTAATGTCAAAACTCTACTGGAACATAAAAAAAATAGAAATTTATATTATGTGAAATGTATGCCTTGTGCAAAATAAGAATGTATTTCAATCAAGAATGTATACACAATTCATGTAATCAACTCGGATATCGATCTAGCAACTAAGGGTTTCGAACTATTAACGCTTTCGCTCCGCTCACGCGTTAAAATATCCTAACCATTATGCTGCGTTCCCACGAGGCGTTAATCACGACAGTTAACCACGCTAGTCAACTTTCGTTCGTGACACTCACGAAAGTGTGAGTTTATAAAACGTTCACACGGTTGGGGGGTTCGTGGCGTTCAAGCCTCGCGTTTCGACTTAGTCACCATCGAAACATCGATCGATATCGATATTTTTTTAACTCCTGACAGAAAGAGCTTCTTAAATTTTTGAATTTTGCTACAACTTCTTTTGGTCCAAATCCAGGAATATTTAATTCATGACTTATTCTCTTAGCTGTGGCGGCTCGTAAATATCTATCACGGTATTCCTCCATACTTTTCCATCGAATATAACTCCAAAAAACGAGTAGTTTCACTGTCGTTAAACTCAATAATTCCACATTGCTGTGACGACATCTTGGCTTCACGAACGGTATATCACGCCTGAAAATCAAACAGGTTTGATCTATCCACGCTTGAGTCGTGCGCCGTTCCTCACGAAAGCAAGTTTAACGACTATGCGTTCACACAGAAGTGTATTTCACGGAAGCGTCGTTCACTGTCGTGAACAACGCCTCATGGCGTCGCTGTTTTTAATACCCTAGTTTATTAAATAACTATCACTGGTATAATTATCGAAATTTCGGCCGGAAGTGGTCCCAAAGGAATCAGTTGGACACAGTGAATGAGCCAAATCGTTCGGAAAGTTATGATCATTAGAAATTTTTTTTATCGAATATTTCAAGAAATAAAAATCCGATCAAGTCAAATTTAGAATTTTGCTTGACTTGCGAAATTTCGTGTGGATCTCTGGAACAGGAAATCTAAAAAATTTCAACTTGATTCGCGATTTCAAATTTTATTTCTCGAATATTTTCAAACAAGTAATCCTATAATGGGTCGATTTTTATAACGAAGGTCACAAAGTGTGCGAAATGGTCCATAAGTATTTACCTTCAAGAGTCCCAAATATCATACCTGGAAATGAATGGCGGCAGGCTTGAGGCTAATACTTTGAAATACACAATGCTTAACTTTTTGATATTCGAAAAAAAACGTGAAAAACTTATGCTAAATTCGATATGATAAAAACAAATTTTCAAAATAATAATTTCATCTGTGTCATTTTCGATATGACAATAACTGGGTGTTGCCTTCTAGAAGTTTGTTCAAAAGGAACAATTTGTTAGCTAATATAAGGAGACTGGAAGTATCTTGTATTGTTATTTATTTATTATTTATTTATTTATTTAGAACATTTCTTTAAAATTTGGTTCTATTCACTGAGGTTCATTAATTATGAAAAATTATAAAATGGGACTTAGAATGATAAACAAGATGCAACAGGGACGGGCCCAAGAGGGGGGGTTGACGATCCTTCCCAATGATGAACTGAGTTGGCAAATTTTCTAAGCAGTTTATACATTTTCGAAACAGTTTGAAAAATTGTCGAAGTAATTGGAAAAATTTCAACACAGGGCTGGGCCTAATGTTGGGCAGAGTTGGCAATTTTTCAAAGCAGTTGGTAGTTTTTCAAAGCAGTTGGTAATTTTTCAAAGCAGTTGGTAAAATTTCGAAGCAGTTGGAAAAATTCTGGAAGCAAATGGAAAAATTTTAATACAGATGGTGAAATTGTGGAGCAGTTGGACAAATGTCAATGGAGTTGGTCTAGGGGCATGCCCAATATTGATCAGAGTTGGCAAATTCCCAAAACAGTTGGAAACATTGTCGAAGCAGTCGGAAAAGTTTAAAAACAGTTTGAAGAATTTCAATGAAGTTGATGCAGGGACGGTCCAAATGTTGATCAGAGTTGGCAATTTTTCAAAGCAGTTGATAGTTTTTCGAAGCAATTGAGCAAATTTCGAAGCAGTTGAAAACATTTCAGACCAGTTAAAAAATTTCAAAACAATTGGTAAAATTTTTAAGCAGTTGAACAGATGTCAATGAAGTTGGTCTAGGGGCGTGCTCGATATTGAACAAGTTCTCAAAGCAGTTGATAATTTTTTGAAGCAGTTGGTGAATTTCCCAAGCAGTTGACAAAATTTTGAGGTAGGCGAAAAACTTTGGAAGCATTTGGGGAAATTGCAGAACAGTTGGAGAAATTTCAATTGGAATACATGTTTCCAAAAATTGTCATAAAATTTACTTCTTCAAAAAAAAAGTTTTAAATATCGGGCAGCATTTTTCGCGTGGGAAGAGGTCAGCGACGAGCATTTCATCAGAATCGAATCATCAAAAGATTTTGAAAAAAGAGACACATAACGAAGGAAGGAGTTTGAAAGTTCAAATTTTCAGCATAGGTGTGGACCTGAATATCTCATTCGAGATCTTTAGGGGGCCAGAACTCCGGTTCGGTAGTTTTGAATTTATTTTCAGTAGTAATATCCCTAGGACATTGATAATAGACGAGATAATTTTATGACAATCGAAAGCTCATTACTTGGTAACAGCCCTCAGCCTTCGGCTTCGGGCTGTTACCAAGGAATGAGCTTGAGATATTTGTCATAAAATTATGAGGCATTTGTCAATGTCCGAGGGATATTCGGAAGAAAATTTTTTGACAAAAAACTGTATAACTCAGCACAACAAAACATTTATTTATTTATTTATTAAAAGTACAATTAGTGAAAGTGCAATTACTAAAATTTAACGTAACATTAGATTCGTTGCTGTTCTCTACATTAGAACTATTACCACGCATAATATTTATGATCTTGTTGTGGTGTTCTTGATCGAGGTTCAGGTATGGTTTAATGGAATTTTGATTGCTATGACCATCAGTAATTTTCAGCAATTGCTGTTCTTCCACACCACTTTTTGCCAATTGGCTAACAGCAGTTGATCTATTGGAATGATTTGTGATCTTTTTGTCCTTTATGTTCAAGCCAATTGCTTCGGCAGCAGATTTAGTCCATCCATTTATGGTATTTCTTCCAACAGGTACACTATCGTACCATTTGTCATTTTGATTTTTCCAATGTCTATTTGGTTTTAAGAATAGTCGTGGCAAGGTAATATTTTCACACCTCGTTTTGATATAAGTTTTGAAAAAGACGTACAGGGCAGCTTTCTCTCTTACTATTGGAAACCAACCATTTACTACTTGTGCAACTTTTAGAACCACCTTGGCACGTTTTACTAAATACTGGATTGTATTCAATGCGATTGTTGGAGAGCCATCGTTATTTTTTTCGACTTGAAAAAAAAAATCCACCAGCAAGCAACTGCCTCTCCTCCTCTCCACGCTAATTCGACCGCAGCAATATGGTAAAATTTACGCATAAGGCCTTCAGGAGTATTTTCATCCCATAGCATTATTATTTTGCTAACTTCAGACAAATTTAACGAAACTGAACTGGATTTACGTTTACATGGGTTTGCTTGCAATTTTTTTCGGATTGCATCGCGGGCATCTCGGGCTGGTTTAAATATTATACTTTGGAACGGGTCAATCATAATGTTGTAGTCCTTATAATACTTTTCTTGTAGCAGTTTGCTCGAAACATTCCACATAGTTTTCACCGTTGCTTCTTTGAATTCTGTCCCGTCTTTTTTTCTCATATTGACCGCCCAACCTTTGAGTATCAACGCCAATTCTTCTAAGCTTCTGTGTTCATTCAATTCGTATGCTCGTTCGCAGCAAAATTCCATAAATATTTCCCAAATATATTTGTGGCTATAGGAAGTATTTCTGGGAATGTTTTCCTTGATAAGCGCATTTATACTTTTATTTTTCACTTGTACATTATATGTTTATTTTACCTTAGAAACGGTTGCTATAAATACACTCATTATGCCCGTGGACATTTTAGCGGGCATTATGGATCATAACGCCCGCTCACAACGAAAACAGTAATGACATTCACTTAATAAAATGATGACAGCAATAACGAACTCAAAATATTAACAAATGCCATGGTTACTACTGAAAGTTAAATGGAAAAAAATCATAGGAGCAATCGAATTTTATTGTAATTAAATGATATATTCGTGAAAAATAAAATCTTGTATGCACCACGAGCGTTATTAGATCCTAACGCCCATCGGGCAACATTCATCCCTCGGGCCAAAGGCCCTCGAGCCGAATGTTTCCCTCCGGGCGTTAGGATCCATATAACGCACTCGGTACATAAATAACTATTAACATTGCCAAAACGTGACATTTTCAATTTTGTTCGGAATTATGTTGTGAGACTGTGCTGTCATGGTGATTGATAACTGCATTGAATGCAATTTTAGATGTAATGTTGACATGATTGGGTTAATTGTTCCATGTGATAAAAAATCATAAGATTTGATTGGTTTTTAGAACTGTCAAAAAATTTTCACTGGAATATTCTCCTTATTTCAAAAACTCCTTATCCCAGCGATATGAAAATCAGAATTTAAATGCGAATTCTTGAGGTGCTCATGTCTGCTTTATTTCATGAAACTGAAATAATTTTACGATTTTTAAAGAATTATTTGTTGGAATATTACTCATTCAAACTTTTAAATGATTATTTGAAAACTTACCATGACCGTGTTCTGTGGCATGATATTATTAGTTGACATCTGTGAATACATTTCTGTTGTAGTCATCATACGGGTCATAAGCCTTCTTACTTTTATTCGTTTGGAAAAAATCTTATCTTTTTTCGAAATCTTTATTAATTTTAAGTATATTCGTCGAAAAATCGTGTAATAATTCGATTTTCATAATATTCTGTAGGTATGAGCCTATGAGCGAATCATACACAAATGATAACAAATGCCGTGTAATCCTAAAGAGTGTGTTGATTTGGCAAGACCGAATTGAAAGAGTATCACCACTGAATTTTGAATTTTTTTACAGCTGTCGGAAAAAAAACATTGAATCGTAAAATACCACACCCTTTCACAATCGGTTTTCTAAAATTTCAATGCACAGGTGGCAAATTTCCGTTACTTGGTTCCCACCCCCCCAAAATTTTGCTTCGGCCCGTCCCTGAGAAGCAATAGTGAGCATAGTGCTCAAATCATCTTCATTACTTTAGACGTTCGTATTAAGAATTTTTTGAAGTGATTTTATTTCTAATTCGATTATTTTGTCATTAGTTTGTATTACATGGAAACGAATTGTATATCATCTGAAGTGCAAATGCATCTTAATATATTGTTGTTATCGAGTTAAATGAATAAATTATCTAGTCACGTTGAAGATGAAATAACAATTGAGAAACTCGTGAAAATCTGTGACCATTAGTCAACACATATAATGACACTTTATTCATTTAATTCCACACAAAAAATTATGCTGCATCCAATTATCCAGGTTCATTTCGAGAAATCCTTCAAACCACGCTTCAGGATTCGAGAAAGGAAGTCGGTAATTTACAAGCTTTATAGTAATTAATCAAGTGGTAAGTTTGACGAATTTTTTAATTCTCCGTGACGGAAACTGCGAATGAAATATTTTAGTCGTAATTACCATTTCTATACATGGTGGTTTAAAAAATGAATGCATTCTTAGTTAAAAATGAAGTAATAATATTTTGTTTTGAGATAAAATTTCTAACACAAAATTTCTCGTATAGCAAAAAATATACCATTTGTATAACACAGTATGAGTGGAGGAAAATGTGAACGGAGTACCATACATTCAAACGTACCTATATAGACCAAGCAATAGAGCTATCGAAAGGTCGATTTCGCGACAAAAATACTACCTGAAATCTGACTGTGCAGTCATGCAATAGGTAAATTCTACATGTTTTTCATGATAAATTCCACTCCTGAATCGTCTTAGGTTTTTTTTTGAGAAGCGAAAAATTGCCAAAAAAATCCAAAATTTTGCTTTTTCGCTTATAAAACGTGAAGTATTGATCTGATCGAAAAGCTGTTAAGGCATTTTTTGTAGAGAATTCATAAACAAAAAAAATGAACAGTTTTCCCCTCGCTTAGCGGGCGACTCCCACTCCGCGACTAGTTTGATGCATTCGAGCCTTTTTGCTTCTGTTTGACGCCGTTTTTCACCCACTAAACATTATCGGTCGGTATCGAGAGAATAAACGATTTGAAGAATGTTATTTCTTCTTTGAAATGCTTTTTGTAAAATTCAAATCCGACAAGTAGCCGAGTATCACGACCTTCTTGAAAAAAGTACGTTGAATTCGGAAAACTGCGATTGTGCAAAAACTATTTATCCGACAGCTTTGTAATTGTGCACCAATAAAGTATATGTTGATAACTACTTAAATTCAGAGCAACTACGCTTCATCTCAGAAATTGACCAAGTTATGAATTTTCGAAAAATTGATGTTTTTTTCCAGTTTTTTGGACTCTTCTCGGAAACTAATTATCCGCTTGAGACGTGTCACCTCTCTTTTTTTTATTTATGAATTCTCTACAAAAAATGCCCTAACAGCTTTTCGATCAGATCAATACTTCACGTTTTATAAGCGAAAAAGCAAAATTTTGGATTTTTTTGGCTATTTTTCGCTTTTCAAAAAAAACCTAAGACGATTCAGGAGTGGAATTTATCATGAAAAACATGTAGAAACTACCTATTGCATGATTGCACAGTCAGATTTCAGGTAGTATTTTTGTCACGTAAAAAACCTCTATTGCTTGGCCTAATAGGCGTTTTTCGGAAACTTACTCGGGGTTACTAACTCGATCCATTGGGTCACGTGACAGATCTACTAGGATCACGGACCCGGGTTCTAAGTTCACGAACACATCAGGTTTAGGATAGTGACAGTCGTATCAATAACAAAATCAAAATTTTTTGGATTTATTTTTGAAGTCTCAGTTTATTTTCTGATTGTCCCTAGCTTTGCTTGAATTTATTGGCTTTTGTTAAATCTTTCAAACGATAGGGTTCGACTATTTGATGACGACTCCGTGGTCAAATTTAATTCTGGGGTCGTTCGACCGACCGGCCGTTAGTACAATAACTTTCGAAGGGATTGTCCTAGGGACTTGAAATTCTCAGCGTGAGTTCGAGTCCCAAATGCCTCTCTTAAGTTCGTTTACCAGCCAAACCGTACAGGATATTCCATAAAATATAGCCATTCAAAATTTTTGCTCCTCAATATCTCAGACAAAACGAAACCAATCGATATGAAATGTTGCAGCCAAATGTAAGATGCTCATAACAAGCCTCATGCAATTTTGTGGCTATAGTGTGAACAGTGCAATAGAAAATTCAATTGGAACATTGAGGGGAAGAAACTTCATATATTCATAAAAAAATCCAATTCGAGTGAAATTTATTTTGTGAATGGAGATAGTGTTCATAGAACCATAGAAAATTCAATTGGAATATTGAAAAGAAGAATCTTATATTTCCATGACAAGATATCTGATTCGAGTCAAATTCCTTTTGCGAATAAAAACTGATATACTGAATTATCATACAACATTTTGTAGCCATAGTGTTAACAGAACCATAGAAAATTCAATTGGAATTTAAAAAAAAGAATTTTTAAATTTCTATAACAAAATATCCGATTCAAGTGAAATGTATTTTGTGAATGAAAACTGATATACTGAATGTTTATTCAAAATTTTAAGAGGATCGCATCATCAGAACCACAGAATTTAATTCTTGCAATCATTTATTTTTTACATAATTCATTTTCTGAATAATTTCCAGAATATAATTCTGATTGTTCTGAGATTCTGCATATATTCGGAATATCAATCTCAAGTCCCATATAAAATTTTGAGCCTTGTATCATCATCTACCATCTTAGTTTAAAATTTGGACCTGATCTTCAATTTCGACAATATTCGAAGGCCTCCAATCATCATAACTCAATATATGTGAGCGAGATTTTCCGGGCCTGTGGCTATACTGAAAAGTCTCTAACGTTCTAAAGTTAGATTGTTGAAGGATGGGCGGACGGCAAAACCGTAACGGTTTTCACTTATTTGATCAGACAGCCCGACCTAGTCGTATGATACCATACCGGGCTGCAATTATTTCAAACTTAGGGCCTCTTTCACCATCATGTGCTGATAAGGTACTGTTAGCTATCTGACATAAATCGTTGAAATAAATTAATCTGCATTTATTAGATCAACATAATCTCAGGTTTTCAATAAGAAATATAATAGTTCTATAAAAAAAAGAATATTTTTCACTCTGAAAAATCTCAAGGACTTCGAGGAATAAAGATATATAAAGTTTTGTGTTTCGTGGAAAAATACACTTTTTTAAAACAGACAATTTATTTAGGAACTGTGCTTTCAACAAGATCACAAACCTCTCTGTTTCTCTCTAAGCTAAGCGCCGGCACGTAGGCCTCGGCTGTGCACAATCAGCAAAAACAAGACAATGCGGATGCAGTTGAACGGCTAAATAATTGATTTTAAAATGGGTTCAACGTAGAATCACATAATTATATATTTATTCCAATCATATAAGTTTGATAGTTCATCAGCAAATGATGAAACTGGCCCTTACAGACATTGCGGCTGAACTAGGTCCGCTGTATCCCTGGGAGCAAGCCCACAAAAATGAGAAGTGGTCCTAATCGAATATTCAAAGAGTAAGGTCTCAGAATATCAACATTTTGGATAAGGGCCTATTGCACCATACTTCGAAGGTTTGACTCTTAATCCACAGTTAGGGCACGATCTTGTCTCGCGCCGTGTTATAACCCTCCGTTAAGGGCTTTAACGAAAAGTTATATTTAATCCTTCAAAATCGGTGGCTTAAGTAAGCCGTTTACCTATAAACATCAAAACATCTTCAATTTCGTATACGTTTGACAGTTTTGATTCATAATTCCTGAAGTCTGTTCATTTGCTTTTATTGTTATTTTATAATAATTGAAAAAGAAGACGAAACTTTCTTAGAAGATGATATGGTTATTTTAGAAATCATTAATTTCGGATTTCTGAAGCGTATTTATCCTAGATCATCAGAATTCAGATGAATTCACCTTCGTGAAAGGGTTCAAAAGGATTTTTCCGGATTCTTCCAAGAAAAGTAGATTATTTGGGAAAATAATTATCCTATGGAAAAACCGATTGCGTATTCGTTTTCTACGCTTCCGAACTGGCGAATAAAATGACCCGGGTTATAATAGCTGAAAAAATTTAAAAAAAATTAATTTTTCAGCTTTTGCTACCCCGGTCATTTTATTTATTTATTCGAAGGCAAAACGAATACGCAATTAGTTTTTGCATGAGATAATTATTTTTCTAAATAATGAACTTTTTGAGGAAAAATCCGGAAAAACAGGTCAACTTTGGAGTTCTGTACCAGCTAGAAAAATAACACTAGACGGATGCTGATTTTGTATTGTAGATACTCTACGAAATAAGTTTTTTTTTTCACCTATCGCCAATAGTTAAGATTTTCCTTTTTTTCACAGAGGTCAAATTTTTTCGATTTTTCAAAGACTTCTTGAAACATGAATAAGACACAGAATCTCTGTCATGATGGTTTTAATTTACGCCTTCGAATTAGTAAGAGTGTTATTATGACGGCGATCGGAGTCGAAACATTCCTGGCCAAAAATCGCCATGTGTATTAGTCCGGTCAATTTAGACAATTGAAATAAAGAAAATTCCGACAAAGCCAAATTTTTGTAGAGACCTTAGGTTTACCACAAGGAATAAAGTCTCAAAAGTCCCCATCAGTCCCATGTGAGCTTAGGGACTTATTCGGGGTCAAAGGTCAAAATTTTAGGTTTTTGGGATTTTTCTCGAAAACGGTAAGTTTTATCGAAAAAGTACCTTGGAGCAAATTTGTAGATCTTAAAATTCTCTATAAAAATGGTTCTCATGATTTTTTTTCTAAGACCCACTATTTCCCAGATATTGCGCTTGTAAGAATCATGTTCTACATAGTATGCACACATATGCCACGTATATACATATTTAGGTACTCAAGCAAGCAAAAATGCCAAGTCGTGCCTCTTCTATGTATACATTATACTATTCTAAGAAAATTTACTCTAAAATGACCGCCGGTCCCTTACCTTTACGTAATTTTTGAAAAATATGTTCAGTATTTACGTAGACATTATGGTCATACAGTTACGGTAGTATTTGATGGCTACAGTGACACAACAAAGAACATAAAAGCTGCAGAACAACGTTGTCGTGCTACAAAAACATCCTCAGGTACCGACATAATGTTTGACGAATTTATGACAGTTCCAGTTAATCAACAACATTTTTTTGCAAACATTAATAATAAATCTCGTTTTATTCTATGTTGAGTAACAAATTAACAGCTGAAAATATTGCCGTGAAACAAGCTCCTAATGACGCCGATGTCCTCATAATTGAAACAGCAATAGAACAATTTAATGCAAGAAATACAGCTATTGTAGTAGGTGAAGATGTTGATTTATTAGTACTACTCACTGCAAGGACTCCATCTGATAAAATTATTTACTTTTTAAAACCTGGGAAGGCGCAGCAACGGACAGAAATATATTCTTCAAAAAGTTTATCAGCTTATCCGAAATGCCAAAACTTTATTTTATTTTTACATGCGATAACCGGATGCGATACTACGTCAGCAATGTTTAGAAGGGGCAAAAATTCAGTATTAAAATTATTTGAAAAAAATGATTTGATTGACTGCGCAAAAGTATTTACAGAAATTAATTCTTCACCTCAAATACTAATTACTAAAA
Organism: Propylea japonica; assembly: GCA_013421045.1. Lineage (NCBI taxonomy): Eukaryota > Metazoa > Arthropoda > Insecta > Coleoptera > Coccinellidae > Propylea > Propylea japonica. Next base: position 33,743,454 of record CM024246.1, read on the forward strand.
GAATTCGGTTTCTTCTTGCGGTTTATGGAGCTCCAAAAAAAATTGATTGCATAGATACGTACAGATATTTAACATTCGTAAAAAATACACGAAACAAAAAGCAAGTACAGCTATCTTGTCTTCCTCCAACATCGGCATCTGCTACCTAACATTTGTTTCGAGTATACTATCAAGTTCAGACATGGCAAGGCAATGAACTGAACCCTGAAGACTGGGGTTGGAAATTGATAAATAATACTTTGGAACCGATTCGAACTTTACTGCCCCCTGCTCCAGAAAAACTTCTTAACACTATTTTTTGCAATTGCAAGAAAGGTTGTAGTGCCAAATGTTGCTGTAAAAAAGTAGGATTGCAGTGTTCTCCAGCGTGTACCAATTGCCAAGGTGTCTCTTGCTCAAATGTTCAATTAAATACAAGAGAGGAAGATTCATGTGATTTTGATGAAGAGGCAACTGATTCATCTTCATTTGAACAATTTCTAAGCGTTCATCAACAGGAAGGAGAAGAAGAAGAACAAGAAGAAATTGAAGAAAACATGATTGTTGAAGTTGAATATGAAGAGTATGAGTCAGATTAAAGTAATAAAAAAAAGTTAGAACGACAGTTAAACTCAGCAACCCATATCAATAATCTTCATACTATTAAATAATTATTGTTCCTGAAAATAACGTCATAAAGGTTCGTGGAATAGGCCTACCGGGGATACCACGTTAAAAAAAATGCGCTGAGTACACTACCTCACAGGTGGTGTGGAAATGTGTGCATATTATGTAGAACTTGATTCTTACAAGCGCAATATCTGGGAAATAGTGGGTCTTAGAGAAAAAATCGTGGGAACCATTTTTATAGAGAATTTTAAGATCTCCAACTTTGCTCCGAGGTACTTTTTCGATAAAACTTACCGTTTTCGAGAAAAATCCAAAAAACCTAAAATTTTGACCTTTGACCCCGAATAAGTCCCTAAGCTCACATGAGACTGATGGGGACTTTTGAGACTTTATTCCTTGTGGTAAACCTAAGGTCTCTACAAAAATTTGGCTTTGTCGGAATTTTCTTTATTTGATCACTATTTTTATGTCTAAAATGACCGGACTATATGGAAATTTTGCCAAAAATCAAATTCTCTCCGATTGCTACCAAAATTTCATCATTTACTAATTCCAGGGTGTAGCTTACTTACTGTAGAACTGTTGAATACCAAACCATGAATATTTTTTCTTATATCATGTACCGAGTGCCAAACAACAACAACAATTATAACAAGTTAGATCCACAGAAAAGAGAAAAAGTTCAAAAAGAACAACCAACGGATTCCACATTTCACAGGAAAATAACCAGAACCATAGATTAAATTTAATCTGGGGAATTTGGACGTCGGTGCAAGAGAAAAAATTTATCTAGGATTAAAAATTCTAACGAAGGCTTACAAGGAGGATTAAAACGATAACGGTGCAATCAGCCCTTAAAACTGCAATAATACGAATCGTTTTCTAAAAAATTGTCACCCACTTTATTACATAATGATAAAATTGATTCAACTAGTTTTGGGAGCACGTGTCAACTTGAAATCCAATTTTAGCGAGCTGGTCGGTCCTCACCAACACCTCGAAGAGTCGCAAGACGTACAAGACCGGTACGCGTGAGAACTTTCGAGATGACCCTTATAGATACCGTGGAGGTAGTTGATTCATTCCGTTTTCTATTTCATTCTACCCATTCGAAATGCCTGGAATTCAAGTTTGCGCGAGGAGGAGACGATTTTGATTCTAAATCACCATCAAAGTTCAGGAGTGGCTTGAAGAAGATACCGCATACGTGATTTTTTTCGTTTTTACGTTTGTGAATAATTAGTGCAGTTGGTGGTGGAGGAATAAATCTGATTTTGAGAATGAGACGTAGTAAGTAGATAAGTTTCTTATTCGAACTGCATATTCTTCAGTCCGTGGACTGCTGCCAACAAGACTCCAACATCTGTTTCAGACCGGTATCGGTGTCTTCGTGAAGACATATTTTGACATATTCATCGAGAGAACTAATGAAATATCTATGAAAAACATACCAATTCATTGAAATCTATAAAGAATTTTTTCTAAAATAAGCCGGTTTTGAAAAATACTGTAAAGGAGTGAATAATCAGAAATACCTAATGAATGGTTATAAGGTTTCATTTTATAGTTTCTACAGGGTGATCCAGATCGTAACCAAGAAATTTTAACCATGTATTCTACGTCCAAAAAAAGCCTTATATATATTATAAACATTCAACTTCAACTTTCAAACTGCTTGAAACGTTTTTATGAAATTTGAGATATATGTTTTGAGCGTCAAGGATCACTCTGCATAATATCATTTATTTTTTTTTCTACCAGTAGCGTCTGTACTGCAGCGAGACTAATTATTTCAAGATAAAAAAATAATACGCCACTGGTTTTTCCGACAATAAAAATTACCATTTAAATCCTTATTTAATTATATTATATTATTAAATTCTCATGCATGAAGAAATTCTCAAATTTCATAAAAATTTTTCAAGTAGTGTGAAGAATACCTAATGAAGAAATTTTTTTTTTCTATAATTTTAACACCCCGTATCTCGGAGAGAGAACATTTCTCGACAAATGTTTATATGACAAACTAGGGCTTATTTTTGATGCAGAATACGTGGTTAAAATTTCTTGGTGGTTCTTGGGATCACCCTGTATATCTGTTCGAAACGTGATAAGACTTTGCAGAATTGTGCACATAATGCAAAAAAAAATTACTCTAACGATCTTACACTATTTCTTGAATTGAATTAATTCGTTATAATTCATCGGAATTCAGAATTTGAACATTGTAGTTTTTCAATTAGTTCTACTTTGCATTGATGAGAAATCTGTTTTCTCTAGAAAAAAATATTTTCAATTGATAAGTGCCCATAATTTTTGAAGTCGATACAAAATACCAATACTATTTGAAGCCATTATTGAATAAATGCAATCAATTTAAAGAGAGGGTCAATTGTAGTGTTTATATATACACAAAATCCAATATTATGCGGTGTTGCCTTTCTTGGAGGCGCAAAAAACACCATTTTCAATACCTATCACAACTTTCTTTAGGATGACTTCTTGGATAAAATAAATCTTAAAAGTCAATGAGAATGAATTATCATATAAGTATAATAGTGTTATTTCAGTGAAAATGTTGAAAAAGACAATTGATTGGTTCGTAAACCTTATACGAGCTTCTTCTTTCCTGAATGAAGTACACAGCGACAGATACTTGTTTGAAAATATCTATATAGTGTCTGTGAACAGATGCAAGGGATATTTGGAGATGATTCCTCGAAGAAAAAAGCAGGGGTGTTTTATATGGATTTTTTTTCGAAATGGACCTCCGTTACAAGATACAGCCTTTAGAAGGCGATGACGAGTTGACAGTTATTATTGGGCTTATTAAAAACACTGAGTCGTAGAACCTTACATAAGCAAAACAATTTTTGAAGGAAAATCATAAGGGATTTTTATTTTCAACCTCTAATAATAAAGTTATGTTATCAAAAAAAAATTGTGTGAGTAACATCTATACTTAATGAATCATATTATGTATAGTTTTATGACCCAGTGTTTTTTAGGACTCCTAAAAAAAATTAAAAACTTTCAACTCGCCATCGCTTTCAAAGGGTGTATCATGGAATGGAGGTCGATTTCGAAAAAAAATAGAAACTACCCCTGCTTTCTTTCATCGAGGAAGCATCTCCCTTAGTTCCTCGCATTTGTTCGTTTTAACGTATGTGAATAATATATATATATATATTCTTTTGAATTGAGAGCTAACAAAATACAATTCATGAAACAAAAAAGTCCCTAGCTGAGGTTGGTGCAAACGGGGTACCATACTATTCTGTCGTATGATACCAGAGCACAGGGAAAAACCTCAGTAGAAAAAACCCTGCCTCGCCGTTTTTACAAAATTGAAACTTAAAACTATTCGAATAAATACCTTCAATATTTAGACACCAAAACACTTAATTGATGCTCTTGGGCCAGGAGGTGTTTTAAACCAGGTCTGGCGTTCCAAGTGATGATTTTCGAATCTTCCGTTCTTCTAAGACCGCTACAGGACCCTACTGAAGGGTAATCATCTCCCATAGATTTAAATAGTGGTATTTCATCCTAAATATCGATTCAATTTCGGAATAATGATAAAAAACGTGTGACAAACTTATGTCAAAATGACAAATAATGAATAAATAATAGTGGAGTTGGTGGAAGAAAAAAACTGATTTTGAGAATAAGACTTAGAAAGTAGATGAGTTTCTTATTCGAACTGCATCTGATGAATACCGGCATCCGTGTCTTCGTGAGGGCAAAATTTGAGATTTTCATCAGAAGAACTGATGAAATATCCATGAAAAAATATTGAAGGAAGAAATTCTGGAATGAACATTTTTTTTTAAAAATTAGCCGATTTTCAAAAATATTGAAAAGGAATGAACAAGTATAAATAATGAATGTGTATAAAGTATCATATTTCTTTAATTACTAGATCAATTCGAAACTTGATAAGTCTTTGTGGCATTGGTTTCGTCATGCAGAAAAAAAGATTTTTTACTCGAACGATTTCACTCTATTTCTTGACAATGACTGAATCGACTTGATGTTCATTATTGATTGATTTGGTATTTGTACAACGTAATTATCCAATTGGTTTCACTCTGCACTAATATGAAATCTGTTTACTCTGGAAAAATTATCTTCATTTTTGATTAGTTTCTTGACTATAAAAATCATTGAAGTCGATACTTAATACGCTCTGAAGACGTAATGAAATAAATGCATGTTGAATTGCATCGGTTACACAAATCATAATAATATACGGTGTTACCATCATTGGAGGGGTAAAAATACATTATCCACCTATTACAACTTTCTCTAGAATGAATTCTTGGGTAAAAAATCTAGAAAAGCAAGAAGAATTAATTATCATATCAGCATAGTAGTTTATTTTTGGAAAAATTGTTCAGACAAATCGGTTCAAAAAATTTTGAATTCTCATTCAAAATAATCGGCCGAGACGGTATATGTGTATAAGTACTGAAATTCGTGATTTTTTCGTTTTAACGTTTCTAAATAATGATTGCGGTTGGTGGTGCAAGAATAAAACTTATTTTGAGAATGGGACGTAGAAAGTAGATAAGTTTCTTATTATTCAGGCCGGTATCAGAGTTTTCGTGAAAAATCTATGGAAAAGTACTTGTGTCACGAAATTCAAGAATGAATATTTCTTTAGGAAAATAAGTTGGATATGAAAAATAGTGAAAAGAGGTGAACAATTAGACATAATGAATGTTTACAAAGTATCAAATTTCTTCAATTACTTAATTTACTTAATTGATTGGAAACTTGAGTCTTGCAGAACTGAATTCTTTAAAAGAAAAAAAGGTATTATTCTAGACCGATTCTTGACGACGAGTTAATTGACTCAACGTTTGTTATTATTGATTCGAAGTTAGATTTGAACGAAGTAATTTTTCGATTGGTTCTACTACATTGCACTTAATCTGTTTATTCTAGATTGAAACAATGGATTTGATGGATTTTCTTACCTATAATTATTGAAGTCAATACATAATACACTCTTCAAAGCCATAATAAAGTGCTAAAACATGGTGAGAATTTTTTTATCGAGGGTGAATGCGTCGTTTGCACAAATCACAATAATAGATATACGGTGTAGTCATTCTTTGAGGCGTGAACAAAATATTATTTCAAATATGTACCTACCACATTTTTGACTTAGACAAATTCTTGGGCGCATGGAATCTTAAATTTCAAAAAAGCACGAAATCTCAATTTTTTGGTAGAATTACTTATAGAGGAAATTTGCTACTAAGCAAACTTCAAGCTTATCCAATCATCCATATTTTGCATATCATTCAGTATTCCTTATCGAATAAAATATTGAGCAACATTGAACGGTTCTAAATGATCATTCGAAATAATCGACCAATGTTCTGGAGAAGGTATATGTGTCTACGAATTTTCGCAATTTGATAAAAAACTAAGTTATCAACTTGAAATTTCATTCTGAAAGAAATCATCTAAATCGAAGAAGTCTTTTAGTTCCATCATAAGTATAACGAAAAATAAATCATCGATCAATTTCTTGATATTCGAATCAGTAGTACTCTCCTAATCAATGGTTTTTCGTTTCAAAGTTTGTGAATAAAATGGGCAGTTGGTGGTGAATGGATTAAACTGATTTTGAGAATGAGATAAGTGAGTAGATGATTGTGAACGGAAAATTCTTGGTAATGGCTCATTGGTTGGAAGATTATTTGGGCTGTTTAAATTCTCTTGGATTGTTCTATCCAACGTTAGGGCAAGCATTTGCCAGCCGTCCTCAGGATAATCGCAAAATCGTAATTGAAATTCAGCAAATTATTGCGATCAGCTTCTGACAATTAATAACTGTCTGAAAATAGAATTTTTACAAATTTTGTGTCAGAGGTCACTGCATGATTTCTCAAATAAGATTATATGCCTAGTAGTTGAATTAGGTTGGTACTTCCTTGATTCGAGTTCGTCCTCTCAACTCATTCCGTATTATTGGTCTCCAAACATCCTTTATTTCAGTGTAGGGCGCACTGATCGGCTTGTAGTCATGAAGTTTGTTTCCTTCAATTTCCTCCTTTTCCATCTTTCTTCCTTTAATATTATGGAAGCTTAGTACCTTCTGATATTGTGGTCTTCGTTCATAACATGTTGGACTAGTTTTGATTTTTCGATTTTTCCCAGTTGAACCAATCTCTGGTGTTCTTTGATTCTAATCTTGAGAGGGCGTTAGTTTCCCCAATGTAGACTCTGCCGCATTCACAGGGTATTTCATAAATACATTTCTTGGTAATTTGATTTTCGTTGAAGGGTTTCACTTTCGTGATTATTTCCCTGATTGTGTCTTTGTTTTTGAATGCTGTTCTCACATTGTGTTCGTTACAAATCCTTCTAATTTCTCAGACATACCCTTTACATATGGTATGACAGAGGTTATTGTTTCTGTAGGATCATTGTCTATTCGTTGGGGCTCTGTTCTTGTTTCCTTCGGTTCTCTGGCTACATCGAGAATCTTCGTGGGGTAGCTATTTTTCTTGAGGGCTTTTGTGATCTTGTTGAATTCCTCATTACGATCTTCTGGACTAGAGCATATCTTGGCCGCTCTGTCGTATAAGCATCTGGCTACTCCTAATTTGGTGCTCAGATTATGGTTGGATTCGAAATGGAGATATTGGTCTGTGTTAGTTGGTTTTCTGTAGACTGTGGTTTTGGGAGTCCCATTTTGCTTATGAGCAAGTACATCTAGGAAAGGTAGTTGGTTATTTTTCTCGATTTCCATAGTGAATTGGATCGACTCTTCTATGCCATTGAGGTGTTCTAGGAATCTGTATACGTTTTCTGTACCATGTTACCATATCACGAATGTCGTTTAAATATCTAAGCCATAACTTTGACTTGAAATTATATTGTTCCAATGCTCTCTACTCGAAATCTTCTTTGAAGTGAGTGGTGTTGATACACGTTTTGAGCATCTTCATGATTGCATCTATACTCAAGGTGGTTCTTTCAGTTAATGTAGTGTCCTAATGGAGTTTATTTCTTGTAGTTATGAGGGCTTGTTCAGTAGGGACATTGGTGAAAAGGCTCTTGATGTCGAATCTAACCATGATATCTTGGTCAGAAATTTGTTGTTGGCGTATGGTTTCTATGAAATGATGTAAGTAGAAGAAGAGTTTCTTATTCGAACTTCGTATATTATTCTTCAGTCTCTGGACTACTGCCAACAAGGCGAGAACATCTGTTTCAGACTGGTACCAATGTCTTCGTGATGAAACAATTGGACTGATGAAATATACATAAAAAATACTGTAGCAACAAATTCTTGAATGAATATTTTTTTCTCGAAAAATAAGCCGGTTTTGAATAATGCTGAAAAGGAGTAATTGGAAACAATGAATGTTTTTAAAGTATCATATTTCTTTTATTACTTGATTGATTTGAAATTTGATATGTCTTTGCAGAACTTGATTCATCAAGCAGAAAAAATGATTTTCTGCTCGATCTGTTTTTGCACTGTTTCTTGACAATAACTTAATTGACTTAATTGTTTGTTATTATCGATTGGACATTAGTATTTGAACAACGTAATTTTCTAATTGGTTCTATTTTGCGCTATATTATATGAAATCCGTTCATAGAAGAAAAAAATGTTTTCGACCGATGGATTTTCTTGTCCATAATTATCGAAGACAATAAATAATTTTCGCTGAAGCCATAATAAATGCTAAGACATGTTATGAGTTTTTCTATCAAGGGTTGATTGCATATTTATAGAAATCACGAAATGATGGCCTTTTGAAACTTGCATCTTTGAAGTTCCTAGGAACTTTATGGAGTGATTCATACCCGGCAAATTTCTTCACAGTGCTTTCCCACTCAGTTTTTTCCTTCTCGAAAAACTCTCTTATAGATGTACCTATTTGCCTATTTCACAGAAAAGTTCTCGGTCATTATATGGCGTCTGTGCTTCCTTTTTTGCTAATGTGTTTACATCTTCGTTTCCTTTATTTCCTAAGTCACCAGGAATGCATTAAAAAGACCTCGTTGATCTTGCCTACTTCATTGAGTTTTCTTCCATATTAGCTTTGAGTAGATGACATAAGAGTTCCGTGCTTTGATAGCAGCTCGACTTTCAAAAATGATCTCTACTTTGATTATTTATGAATTGAAATTCTAACGATCAGAAAAGGCGGTTGAGTGTGACGTACACGTTAGCTTTCATTTCATGGGTTGAAAGTTTAATCCTAGTTTTCAACGATGGCAATATTGGCAATAAGCGACTCAGTTGTGAATCGTCATAGCCACTGATAGTGATTGATCGTACGAGTATAAAAATCGCATTTTCAAAATTTAATTAAAAATTTATTACTTGAAATTTTGAGTAAATGATTGGATATGTATATATTCAACACTTATCTTCATGCTGTCACATGAAAAAAAGCGCATTTCAAAATACTAAAAATGCCCATTTTACTAAACCTCAACTAATCAACAATTTTGGGCATAAGATAAGATAAAATAGCTGTTTACTTATGTTTCCATGAAAATGATCCTTACTTCATTTTGACTTTTCGAAATTTATTTTTGAAGGTGAACATCCATATTTTCGCACTGAGTAGAACACGTTCACCTTCAGAATATATTTAATATTCGCCAGTTATTACTTTGTTTTCATTACTTGACAATATTTTTCTACAAGAAAAGAAATAAATTAATAAGACATAGTTTTTTCTATTATATCATTCGTGGAAAATTTTGCCATCGTTATGTCCCGTGTAAACCGTTACAAGAACAGATTGAATTTTCAAGAGGTATTCAATTAAGCATTTGCAAACTTAAGCATGCAATATATCAATCAATCAAGCAGCTCTTCATGTAGTTAGACTTTTTGCTGTAATTATAGGAACTAGGCGACGCAACGGCAAACTGAACGGAACAATACGATCAAAGAGAATGAGTTTCGCGAAATTTTTAAGACCACTCCATTCCCTGGACCTTCTAGAAATGAAAAAAATTTGACCACTGATGTTTTACTTTTTGAATAGATGAGGAATTGAAAAAATTATAATATATTATTCACGTTTGCTCTAATGATAATTCACCCTTTGTGAAGATTATCGTAGTTTTAAAAGTGGAGATTATTGAAGTTCTAAAGTATATCATATAATATGCAGGGTGATTTTTTTAAGTGTTTCATTAGAAAATTTCAAGGAGGGAATAGTATTTCGAGTTTGAGATTTTGTATTTTTATATAAGTATTCATGAATCAATTTGTAAAATATTTTCAAGCGGAAGCTACTTCCGGTTCTACTGGAAAACGAATGTAAACTTCATCATTTCAAATGTAACACCCTGCACATTTATGCATAGTTGAATTCTTCGTTTGATTCTGCAATGGTTTGATACATGATATTTGCAACCACCTCAAGCGGTTTTTGGGTTATAGCCTGATCTTAAAATTTTTGACAGAAAGACGTGATTATATTTTTGAAATCCATCATTGTAAAGGATTTTTTGCAAGACTGGAACAAAAGAATGTACACTGATACTTCTTCTTGTATAAATTATGAGGATATATTATACAGTGTGCCTGAAATAGAGCTTCGAAGTGAGCCTCAATAAAACTATGAAATCTAATTTTTTTCGAATGGGAACCATATAATGTTGTAATTTCACTCGTAAATAATCAGTTGAAGCGTGCCAAACATTTCATGTCTTTAAAATCAGTAGTTTTGCTGTAATTAATAAAATTCAAATATCAGGACTAAAAAAAGGTTTTGCTCAGTCAAATTCATAAGTATGCTCATCTTTTTTAGAGTAGGCTATGTTAGAAATAGTCATTCTTAATTATTTTTATTGATCAAGAATTTTGCAATAATAATTAATTACACTTTAGTGCGAGGGCGCAGCCAGCAATTATTTTCGGGTGGGGTATTGACATTTTGGCAATTGACTTTGTAGGTGCCGGGAATTGTGAGGGTTGCTTTCTGTAGCAAGTAATTGTTGTTTTCAAGGATTCATAGTGATATGAATAATTTCAACTAGATTTTCGGAGATAAGTTGGTTTAAGTGCAAAATGAAAGATTATTATTGCGACAAAAATAACTCTGAAAAATTCGGGGGGGGGGGGATTGAACCCCAAAACCCCCCGCCTGGCTTACGCCCTTGCTTAGTGATATATCTCCCCTTTATAAAGAGCAGATTTGCGATATATCATTCAAGTGTAGCTAATTATTATTGCAAGTTTTGCGAAATGCTTAATCAATGAAAATAATTTAGAATTACTTTTCCTAGCATAGACTCCTATAAAAAGAAGAGCATACTTATGAATTTGACTGTGCGAAACTTGCCTTAGTCCTAAAACTCGAATTTTATTCAATAACAGCAAAACTACTGATTTTGAAGACATTTAGCGCACTTTAAGTGATCACAAATCATTGATTTTGAATCGTCATTTTTTATTTCATCAATCAAGTCCAAGGGCGGATATAGCTTTTTTTCAGGGGGGGGGGGGTAGTAATAATTCAATCATTAGATCAGGTTCAAAACTTGAAAAAATTTAATCAAAATATTTAGGAGGAATAATATAATAAGAAAAAATAGAAGTAAAGTAGTATTAGTAAAAAAAAAAAACAAATTAAAATATATGCACCACGTTGCGTAACTTTTATTTAGGTTTTCGAAATTCATGGGGGGGTAATTACCCCCATAACACCCCCCCCCCCCGTAATCTGCCTTGATCAAGTCCATACAGACGCTGTTGAAGATATTCAAAAGCTGTTTCAACATTCTCGTGAGTTGAAAGCGTGACAACCATCTGCATAAATTTTTCCGAGGTGTTTGGACAATCAGATGAGTAAAAAAGTGTCCAAAAGTGATCCAAAAATGCCACCACTGGGACCTCCGGACTGAGTATGACCTCAGTAAAAGATACAACGGTTGAAGATGAAGTTTTGCCGATTTTTACAACAGTCCTTTTTGCCATACCTACCTCAATGCTTGGAACAAGTCTCAAAATATTACCGAACAGATTTCATTTTCCGCAGGAGTTGATGTTAAGTATACAATGAATCGTGTCCATCGTTTAGTGGTTTTCCCTAAATCCCAGTAAGTCAGTCTCGCAAAGTTTTACTATGCACAAGAGGCTGATGAGTACTTAGGAACTCAATTCATTTTCTGGTTTAGTTACTTCGAGTATAATATTTTTATCGCAGCATATTTTCATATGTTGAGGAAATATAAGAGGTATCAAGAAATGTTTTATGGATAGATAAATCTTCATTTTTTCTTAGACTGCGTGACATACGAACTCATTATTTGGATGCTTTATCGATGTTTAGAGAAAATATGAATATTACCATCACTATCCTTATGATTTTCAATACATGCCGATATCAACTTATAACATTCTAATTAGCTATGATGCAATTAAGAAGTATAGGGTTATCCATTTTGCGGTTTCAAAAGTAAACGTTAATAAAACACATAAAAAATATTTTTTATCATGATATTTCTTTTTTATTATGAATTTTGAACGTTGACATTTGTGTGAAACACTACATCATTTAAATGACAACCACCCGAATTGTTGCAAGCATCGATTCTTTTGAGGTAATTTTCGACCACATTTTGACACATATTGGGCGGTATCTCAGCTATAACTTGACGAATATTGGTTTTTAACTACTCAAGAGTTGAAGGTTTATCTGCATAAACACGGTCTTTCGCGTAGCCCCACAAAAAAAAAGTCAAGCAGTGTCAACTCGCATGATCTTGGTGGCCAGTTGATATCGCCGTCCACCGCCGGTTGTTCAAGCACCCATTCGACGTATCCACGATGTTGATGTGAATGGTCGGCTGGCTTCAGTTGTTGTGTGAGCTGGATTTTATTTGGGTGTAGGTGTAGATCTTAATGCAAAATACGCCATAATGTGCCTTAAGACAGTCCTAATTCCTGAGAATGACGAGGAATCGACAGATTCGGGTCTTCGGCAACACTTTCACTTATAGTAGCGATATTTTCAGTGGTACGAGCAAAACAATGATGCACAGGGCTTACAATATCTGTAACCAATCCAGTCTCTTCAAATTTCTTCACAATTTTACCAATTGCTTGCGTAGTTGGACAATTATGTAAACCAAAATCTGCTCTTAAAACACGACATGTGGCTGTGGCAGAATCGCCATTTTTGTATTAGGTTTTTACAATTTTCATGCGTTGTGCGATAGTCAAGCGATCCATTTTCATAAATGTCAGACTTTCAACTAAACAAAAAATTTTTTTTTAAAAACTTCGTTTGACAGATATCGAATTCCAGCCGTATACTTTTGAAACCACGAAATGGATAACCCGTTATTAGTTAATCTAACTATAAAACACAGCTTGCAATATTAAAATTACTGAATTCTGTGTTCTCGTTCATGTTCAATATGAAGAATGAAGGTATCGTAGGGAAGTGAACAAATAAATTAGATTTCTTATAACACTTCCATACGATACCTTCATTTTTCATTAAGTTACTTTTTTCAGCTCACAGAGTGAATAGCGAAACAATTGATGAATAATGCCAATAAAAAATGTTGATTTTCGTTATTCAAGTTAACTGATTGATCACTCGTGCAGAATTTTTGATTTGATTTCATACATTTCTGAGAAAACATTTTGTTGCCTACACACGACTTGAAACCACACCTAAATTATAAAAATATGTGGTTATTTATATTCCATGAAGACTATCCTTGAAACAATTTCATTGTGACATGTAGGTAGATATTGTAAATGCATAATGTCGTCTAGTCGAATAACTCCTACTTCAAATGTAGACAATGTATTTTTATAGGTAATGACTTTCCGTCACAAAAATTTTCCACAATGGCATGATTATTATGAATCCGTGATCAATTCAAATTTTCATAGTTCATTAGCACCGTGAAGGTCGCTTTTAGTTAATCAATTATAACCGGGACAAATGGACTAAAGGAGTTGCAGTTATGTAAAAATGGGACTGATTCAGATTTATGTATAATTCGACTGTGAGAACGAACGAGCACTGAAAATTATTCTTTTGATTGAGTACAGGGACGGGCCGTAGCAAAAATTTTTTGGTGAGGACTAAGATTCGAAAATTTGCCAACTGTGCATTGATGGCTTGGAAAACCGATGGTGGAAGGGGGTGATATTTTGGTTTGCGATTCCATATTTTTTTCTGAGAGCATTAAAAATTATAATTTAAAATTCTGTGGTGATACTATCTCAATTTTGTATTACCAGATCAGACAGATCAACACACTCTTCGTCTTCAGGATTTTGAAAAAAATATTAAGGTTCTTTCGATAAGAAAAAAAGTGAAAAGACTTTTGTTTCGTATATGATGATGACAACAGAAATTTATTGAAAGAAATCAACTTATAATATCACTGCCCTAGAAAATTATCATAATACGTTTTTTAAATTATCAGAAGTTTAGATATGTGTTCAGAAAACAATTTTTTTTCAAAAATCCTAAAGTCATCTCAATTCATGAAATTTAGCAGATATGGGCACTTCATGAATGCGCATTTTAATTCTGAATTTAATATCGACAGGATAAGCGGTTATTGAGATAAGGAAAATATTCCAGTGACAATACCTTCGAAACTACTGAACTGGCGATCTGCCCGCTGCAGAACTCGAATGAGATATTATTCAGGTCAACTATCCTGAAAATTTGAACTTTCAACTGTTCCTTCCGGAGGTTATGTGTCTTCAATTCTAGACCAGCAATATTAGCCAGAATTTTATATTTTTCAAAATCTTTCGATGTTTCGATTCTGATGAGATTTAGGACGAATATGCTCACCGCTGACTTAGTTTATAATAAGTTTGACATTGATCGGATTCTATTAACGATTAAAATTACAGACATTTGGAAAAACAACCGCACTGCTGTCCTCCTAGTAACAAGCGCGTAAAAAAGACTGCCTGCTATTTTCAAACTTTTTTTAAAGAAGTCAAATTCATCTGTAATTTTTGGAATATGTATTCCAATTCAATTGAAATGTTGCCAACTGTTTCCAGAATTTTTCCGACTGCTTCGAAATTTTGTCAACTACTGCTTTGAGAATTTACCAACTCTGATCAATATTTGGCACGCCCCTAGATCAACTAAATTGACATTTGTTCAACTGCTTCCAAATTTTACCAATCGTTCTGAATTTTTCCAACTGCTTCGAAAAACTACCAACTGCTTTGCAAAATGCCATCTGCTTCAAAAACCTACAACTGCTCTGCAAAATTTTGCCAACTTGATCAACACTAGCCGTCCCACCCCTGTATCACTGCATTTAATTGATTAGTCATTCGGTATGATCGATCGATAAAAGGTAAAATAACGGACTTTTCTCACTCGATAGTTCATGTTTCATGGACTTCAACTACTGGGCTGATTACAATGTCATTCTTTACGATACTGTACTCTTTCCCACATAATTTGGACTCTAGATCCAAATTGACAGTTTCTGATAGGACATTGTCTATATTCGATTTTTGATTCATCAGTCTGTTCAGATTTCCCAAATTGGTTTGATAGATAATTTGGACTATTTGGAGGGTAAAGTGAGAAGTTCAGATTTTGACACCCCGACAGTGATTGATACTGTGTACATATATACCGATGTGATAAATTATTGGTTGTATCTAGAGTTTTTCATTGGTCTCCAGATATTTCAGAATTATTTATTTTCATTGGGGTCAATTTGAACTTTCTCAGGTTAGAGTGTTTGTAGTAGTGTCATATAGGGTACATATTAGAGTTTACATAAGTATACGACTTCCCATTCCCATAATTGCGTATATTTTTCGGTTTTGTTCTGTTTCATATTCGTTAGAAGTTTTCTACTGTTGGAGGTTCCGAGGAATATTCAATTGATGTAAGTAAGTAAACCCTTCAATGAGTAGTTATACAGGGTGACTGGTGACGTATGGGACAACGCCTAACTGGAGATAGAGGACCTCAAACTGAATGAGGATTGGATGTTAAAATGTCCCATAACTATTAGTTTCAGAGATACAGGGTGTTTTTTGCAAAAGTTGCTAAAACTATTAAAAAATTTAATTTATTAAAAAAATTAATAAAAAAGGAGTTCAAGATGTGAAGGAATATTCGAAATGCATCAGGATTATTTGAGCATCTCAAATTCAGTGTTTTTCTATAAGGAATAGTATGTTTCTTGAATTCGATATGAATAAATGGTAATATTCGACTTTCAACATATCATAAAAATTATAAAAAAATTATGCCATTCAAACTGAAAACAGATTTTTACTCAGTGTTTCTTGAAGATTCCAATTTTCCAATTCATTTTTTTTATCTCATATACCGAGTGATATTTCTAACCTGACACGGAAATGGAAATTTTTGAATACGGACCTGCAGTTTTTGGGAATTTTTTCTTGTCGATCTGATGGAGAATATGTATATTAACAAGCTTGCCAAATATCAGCCAAAAATTTGCCATATTGACGAAGATATGGAAGTTTATAGTTTTAGCACTTTTGCAAAAAAACACCCTGTATCTCTGAAACTAATAGCCTTTTGGGACATTTAAACCCCCAATTCTCATTCAGTTTGAGGTCCTCTATCTCCAGTTAGTTTCTCAGTTATTGTGCTCTATTGTTAGTTGCGTGCTTTTTTTGAAGAAAAGTTAATAGAAAGTATTGATTTTTTATTCAAAACAATAAAGTTGAAGACTAGACAGGTGAGCATAAGCATTATTCGATTACAGATTTCATTTCATTCGAATTGTTCTGTAATTTTCGAGTCTGTGGTTGGACCCAGCATGGCTGTCTGGTTATACTCCCCTTTTCAGAGCCTTAATAATAATATGGTACATCGAACAGTGATTGACATAGGTTTCATCTTTAACATATAAATCAATGAAGGGTTCACTTACAACAACTAAATATTCGGTTCACAATAAAAAATTTAATATTCCTTGGAACCTTCCTAACAGAAGAAAACTCCTAACGAATATAAAACAGAACAAAATCGAAAATATACGCTGTTATGTGAAGTCGTTATCCTTAAGTAACTCTACATATGTATACACTTATTGACACTACTGCAAAATCTCGCGCCAAATATCTATTGATGGCGTTTTCAGAATTATAACTTGACCAAAATAGAAATAAATCTCCATGAAATATGTAGAGATAGATGAAAAAACCCTAGATAAAACTAAAAGTTTATACATCCTACACCCATTTTTCAAAGAGAAGCTCTTGGAAAATGGAATCTCACTATAATATTATTTCATTTTAATTTTGTGGATGAAGCACAAAGGTTTTTCGAAAAAAAATGAATGAATAGGTATGTATCTAATTGATTCATTACAGATGCATCAGAGTGTTTTTATTTCGATCGTGCAGACATGGATGAATTTAAACGAGGCGTTTTTATATTCATCGGAATTCAATCGATAGATTTCTGATTACTAATTGAATCCACCGTACTGGCCTGATTGTCTGATTTGATACAATATTTGAACCGTACTCATATAGTAAGCCATAAACAAAAGACATTGTATTAGCTTTTAACCCGATATTCGTAATTGGATAGATATTTTGGTTGGAAAGGTCAGACTTTTCATTCAAAGGTAGTCTTAGACTAAAGAATCCAAGAAAAGCCTTGAGCAGGTGCTTTTGGGGGCTCGTTATTGGTGGAGCAATAAGATTATTATACCTCGAAAATTTGTATAGGACTTGAGATTAATAGTGAATATATAAATGCAGAATCTTAGCACGATTGGAATTATATTCTGGAAAATGATTCAGAAAATGTAATATGTAAAATTGGCATTATTCTAAAACGTTCATAATTTAGAAAAAAATTAAATTATATGATTCGGATTTTGGAATCCCTGAAAATTCTGCATGATCATATATATTCTGAAACACCGTGTATTTCCAGGAAATTAATACGCGTAATTCTACTGACACTACTACCTAATATATTATTTTTGAAACTATTCATCCATTGCTCTCCATTATGTACTATAACGCATTGAATACAGTTTTGAATTAAGCAGCAAGTTCACGAAAGATTTCCCTAATTATCTTTCCTGAACAAAAAACTAATTTTCATCATCATTGAACGTGGATTTCTACTCTTGAAAATGCACCAAAAATGAAATTATGCGACTAATTAATGGTCCACTCCTGAATTATATATTCAAAATCAACAGCTACTATGACAATTTCAAGTCTTCAGCTCGTACGAAAGTTGGATTGTAATTTTTCGATGAATGTGGTCATTTCAACGTGTTTGTAAACGAATGCAAGGGACTATGGGAGATGATTTCTCGATGGAAATAAGCAGGGGTAGTTCTTATATTTTTTTCGAAATCGACCCCCCTTCAAAATAATTTACAGCCTTTGGAAGGCGATGACGAGTTGACAGTTTTTAATTTTTTAGGCTTCTTTAAAACACTGTGTCATAAAACTATACCTTATATGAAGCACTAAGTAGATGTTACTCACATTAATTTTCAGATCTCATTAACTTTATTATTAGGGGTTGAAAATAAGAACCCCCTATGATTTTCATTCAAAAATTGTTTTCGTTGGATAGATACTCGAAAAATAAAATTCTCTTATTTTTCCCAATCAATTCTGGAGAGAAAAGTCTCCTGTAAAATTCGATACAGTCGATATATTCTTGGAAAAAATAAAAACTCACAGACAGTTATACGATCACTGTTAATTCCATTTCATCGTATAGGTGTTACATGGAATGAATATTCTAAGATATTGTATGTCTATGACATGAGATGAAGATGTTCTATAAATCTTTCTGAAGGTTTAGTTGCTAATTTCGGAAAAAAATTATATCTGTAATATTTTAGTTTCACAAATAGAACTTTCTTTCGATTTTAAGCATAATTGAGAAAAACCAATTTTGAGCATAAACAATATCTTAGAGTATTCATTCTATGGAACATACGATGAAATGGAATGAACAGTGATCATAACTGCTTGTAAGTTGTTATTTTTTCCGACAAAAGTCTTGAGCAAGAGACTTTTTTCTCCAGAATTGAATAGAAAACCATAAAGGAATCTGATTTTTCGAAAATCTATCCCACCACGAAAACAATTTTTGAACAAAAATCATAAGGGATTGTTATTTTCAACCCCTAATCAAGTTATGGCATCAAAAAAAATGTATGAGTTAATGACTCATATTATGTAATATTTTACGACTCAGTGGTTTCTAGGAAATTTAAACTGTCAATCGTCATTCCCTACCAAAGGCGGTATCTTGGAAAGGTAGTCGATTTCGAAAAAAAACTATCTGAACTACCCCTGCTTATTTTCATCGAGGAATCATCTCCCAAAGTCCCTCCCCTTTGTTTACAGACACCCTGTATTCATATTATATGGCAACTATTTTCCTAGGAACAAAAGCGCAAAAAATAATTCTGAAAACCGCAAGTCAAAGTTCGTTTTCAATTCTTTTTTCATAGCAAGGGTCAGGTGGATCCAATCACCACATTTCTTTCCGATGAAGGATATCGAAGATGCTCCAAAATGATTTGGTAATGCGAATCTGGCCCTCCCACCTTCCTCCCCACCCTGATCTTGATGAAGGATCAAACAGTTCAGTAATATAAAATTAAATTCCAGTACAGTTTAAACAACAAAGCACTTTCAGTGGCATGAAACTTGTGGCATTATTAGTATAAGGTTTATAAAAGTGAAGGTCGTCCTCTGCGTGTTGCGATTCTGCGAAAAGCCTGTGAAGATGATCAGTGATAGCGAAAACAGTTTTTTTTCATCGGAAGATTTTTGAAGAAATAACGATGGAATCACAAACTTTTTCACCCCTATTGATGACTGACCCCAAAAAGGCGCTGAAAATAGCGAAAAAAGCAGCGGCCGAAAAAGTACCAAAAGGTAAGATCGTTTATCGTTAGACCTATTCAATTGGCTTCGATGAACTTATATATATCGATTTTATCGTACAAAATAATTTATTTTCCAGAAGAAAATATTAATATTTTTTCCATTAATTTTTTTCATTTTTCTAAATCATATTTCTAGTTATAATTTTTAAATTGAACACGGGATTATTCACCTCCTTATCACATAAAATATGATGGGAACCAACGAATGATTGAATATTCGCCGCCTTAATGAATTTAAATATTATTATTTATGGTTGTTGTTATACAATTTGTACTTGACCAATGAACTTGAAATATTCTGTATAAAAGCAAGCAAGTTATTATGCGAGAGAATGCATCGGGAAAGGTTCAAAATACGCACACTTACGCAATGAAGTTAGCCGGTTATACTTGAGAGTCATGCAGATTGAATATTTTGTCTTTTTTTTGTTATTAAATCGTTTTGCTTTTCCTACTCGTTCTTCGGAAATGAACGTGAAAATTTTGCCTACTTTACATTCATTTACATTGGTTTATGAAAACAGTAGGTATATCTGAGAAAAAATTTATTGAAATAAAAAAATTATTCCTTATGAAAAATGTTCAGAGCAGGTTCACATATTAAATACTTTTTCTGTCGACCTCAAAATAAAAGGTGATTTCAATGTGTACGAAATTGAACATAATGACCCATTTTAATGTTCAATAAATGCTATTTTAATGTGCAATTTTTATGGGCAACCGAATACAAAGCTTTCAAAAACAACACGAGTAATGTCAAAAATCTACTGGAACATAGAAATTTTTATCATGTCAAGTATGTGTCTTGTGCAAAATGAGAATGTATTTTCATCAATAATTTATACACAATTCATATTGAGATCAACGGAAAAATCTTTGTAATCAACTCGGTTATTTTTCTAGCGTCTAATTATTTCAAACAATCAAATTATCTTGACCCTTAGTCGTTGTCTTTAATAACCTAGTTGATTGAATAACTATTAGTTAAGTTTATATGAGAATGACAAGACTACACCTTATTTTCTTCGTAAAAAAATTTTCTTGATACTCGTTTATTTCTGTCGAAAAAAAAAACATATTTGCGACAGAGGAAGAAATAGCCTAGAAAATTCGCAGAACGAATGCATGATTTTTTTATGAAAGAGAACCCTCATTTAGAAGTTTCTCGGAATAATACACTACTAATAGGAAATCAATTTCTATTTTAATAACACTTCTATTTTTTTATATTTGATTGAATCTTGAAGAATATATAGAAAAACTCCATCTTGGTATCTTACATTCTCATTTTGGAACTTTGTTAAATTATTTATTACGCGTTTTTCATTCACTAGAATTTTTCGTATGATCGTGTTGAATTATTCCTCTTCAAATTCCAAATCAATATTTTTGGGCTTATCAATCGAGAATAGAACGATTTGAATTTTTTTTTGAGCGCTCGTTTTCCTTTTTTCTCATTTCTCAGCCAAATCGTACAGGGTATTCCATAAAAAATGGCCATTCAAAATTTTTGCTCCTCAATATCTCACACAAAACGAAACCCATCGAAATGAAATGTTGCTGCCATATGCCAGATGCTCATAATAAGTCTTATGCATATACACATACAGTATTCGTTTTGTGGAGTTTCGTGCTCCTGAGCTGTTCCAGTACTTGTGCGCAGCCAATGGCAAGCCGTATTTCAAGCTTTTGAGTTACTCAGGAGCACGAAATATCTCAAAACGAATAGGCTAATGTTGTAGCCATAGTGTGAACAGAACCACAGAAAATTCAATTGGAATATTGAAAAGAAGAAACTTCATTATTACATAAAAAATATCCGATTTGAATGAAATTTATTTCGTGTATAAAGATTGATACAATGATGCAGAATTTTGTGGCCATAATAATAACAGAAGAACAGAACGATAGAACATTCAATTGGAATATTAAAAAGAAGAATCGTTATATTTCCATAACAGGATATCTGATTGAATTAAAATTTTTTATGAATGAAGACTGTTATGCTGAATTTTCATGCAAAATTATGTGGCCATATTGTCAACAGAATCATAAAAAATTCAATTTGAATATTGAAAAGGAGAATCTCTATATTCCATAACAGGATAACCGATTCAAATGAAATTTATTTTGTGAATCAAGATCGATATACTGAATGTTCCCGCAAAATTTCAAGGGAATAGCATCATCAGAACAATTGAATTTAATTTTTTACAATTTTTTTTTAATATTTCTAAAATATACTTCCAATTGCGCTGAGATTCTGCATTTATATATATGGTATCAATCTCAAATCGCATATGAAATTTTGGCTAATAGTCTTATTGCTTCACCAAAGAACGAGCGGTCAAAAGCTCCTGCTCGGGGCTTTTCTCAAATATTTATTTTATTTCGATATTATTCATTGTATAATTTTCACTGAAATGTTCTTGTTTTAAGTTAAAAATTTTATGAATTAATTAGATGAATGAATTTCAAAGGATTCATCGAAAGAAGGAATCTTTTGGGAAATAAATAATTCAATAATTAATAATTCTTCAATACAGTGAAACCTCGTAATTTTTCTGAAGGCTGAAATTGTAGAAAAAATATTTTCTTCTACATACGTGATCAAACAATGAAACGTTTTATATCTCGATATTTGTTAGGTGAATCAATACCAAGTAGTGACGCAACAAAAACAATAAACCCAAACATATCACTGTGTTCAATGAAATTTCAAACGCATTCTACTACAATAACAATTCGATGCTACCTTTTATTCAAAATACACAATAATACTGAACACTAGAGTGAGAACCAATTTTTCATATTTCATGTACCATGCTAAATTAGATTTGATAATTGATAATCTTGATTTCAACCGTTTCATCGTTTCAAAAATTTGGCAAATTCCCAATTATAAATCATTGTGTAATCTCAGACATAATTTGACAATTCATTCTTATTTACGGTTAATACAATTTACCAATCGAATCAGAACAAATAGACAGGTCAATTCCATTTGAATACCCTTTGTGATTTTCATATGTACCTATTGGTCCCACTCTGCCACTCGCAGAGATTAGCATATTTTCATAGCATACATATGTTTATTGAGAAAGTTCGGCAATCAAGGAGGAATAGAATGGATGCTTGTAGCCAAGTTGGTGGAAGTCATTTTGAACACCAAATTGTAATATAAATATATAATAAAAGTGATTGTGCTTTTTGGTAATAAAATGTTTAAGTTCTAGAAAATTATCCCCGCCTTGTGTCTGTGAAGGAACACAAGGAACAAGGCGTTTAATAAAACATGTTTCTCTACTTCTATGGCAAATCTGTTCATTCTGACATATCTTGTAGAGCGATATCTTCTCAGTTTTGCACAGATTTCTTTGTTTTAGTTCATTATGATTGGTACCCAATCCTGCTACGGATTTGTCTATTATCTGTCAATTATGTGATATACAGGCTGTCCAGTCGATTGACGTCAATCATAATTTTAGATTCCTCAGACCTGTGGCTATCCAAAAATATGTATATTATGCGATTTTTTGTAGTTTTCGAGTTATGATTTTTTGAGTGTTTTTTTTAATGTATTTTGCCAGCTAGGTTTGAAAACTTCGTATCTTCCCATGCAGTGAGGATTATGCAGTTTTCTTTTTTTTTGTCTCAGTCGTAATGAATATTGCTTCAATAAAAAAAATTATTTAGCTTCCTGAAATTACTCAAAGTTGCCCAAGAAACGCTTGAAAGTTTTTAGTAGGATGTACTCAAACATTCATCGATTCAGAAATACAAAAAGGTGTTTTTTAGCTTTTGGCTAAGTTTGAAAACTTTGGGGAATCCCAAGCTACAAAAGTCATATGAAAAAAAGGCACTTGATCGGACTTTTTTGTTGTAATCTTCCTTGGAAGGCGAAGAGGCTAAAAATCATTGAAACTTTTCATCATTTTTATGGTTAATTAAACTCAAAAATGGGATTTGAAATTGATTTTAATTGAAATTGAATTGAAATTTTGATCTCATCACTGATAGAAAATGTTAACTTTCGTCAGGATTGTTGTGAAATTACCTGCTTTGGAATAGAAAGAAATACATTATACTGAAAAGTTACTTTTCACAATACACATCAATACATTTTCAAAATCTGCGCCTCCAATTTAAATACATTATCGACAGCGTGCTGAAAAGTGGCGTATCAGCTACTGGAATATTCTTGATTTATTTTTCTTTGTTTTTCTGTTCCGTTGTTGGTTCCCTTCGCGTACACTAGCTCTTCGTGAAATCTTCAAACAAAAAAATGATAAAAAGAAGAAAACAATCCTTATCAGGTTTCAATGATTTTTGGCATATCTGCCTTTCAATGCAGATTACAATGAAAAATGTCCGATCAAGTACTCTTTTTTCCTATAGCCTTTGTAGCTTGGGATTCCGCAAAGTTTTTAAACTTAGCCAAAACCTGAAAAACACCCTTTTGTATTTCTAAATCGAACATGAATGTTTGAGTACATCCTACCAAAAACTGAAGTTCTAGCTCTCAATCCTTCTTTAGGCGAGTTGCAGTAATTTCAGGAAGCTGAATATTTTTTTTATTGAAGCAACATTCAGGACTGCCATGTTGAAAAAATAAAATCTTCAAAATACTCATTGCAAAAAAACATATGAAATTTTCGACTTATTCGTTATGAAAGTTGGTAGAAAAATCAATATTTCAGAATTAGTATGCAAAAACCGAAAAATCAACCTCGAAGGACTATTCTGAAGAACTGAAAAATAATTAACCTCCATGTACAAAAACCAAGAGCAACTACATAGTTCAATTATAGTTCAAGATTCCCGTGACCATACGATCCAAAGTATAATTTTCTGATCTGATCTGCGATCAACTGTCAGAAAGCGTTTTAATTGCTCTTTCCCAACACTTAATATGACAATTAAATGACAAACAGAACTTCCAGAATTATTACCTGAAAAGATAACCAGGATGAGGAATGTTTGAGTACATTCCACAGAAAACTGAACTTCTAGCTCTAAATCCTTTTTTGGGTGAGTTGCAGTAATTTCAGGAAGCTGAATAATTTTTTTATTCAAGCAACATTTAGGACTACCATGTTGAACAAATAAAATCTGCAAAGAAAGATATGAATAAAAAATCATAACTCGAGAATTACAAAAAATCGCATGATAATGCGATAATAATCGCATTATACCTATAGTCCGTTCACGAAAGGTTGAGCACATAGTAGGCGTTTCTTCATTTATGTGAAGTTGGCAGTATTTGCTGTCATAACGTAAAATAAAGTCAACGTTGCCGAATGTACCCGGCCTCGTCCTACGAGTTTGCGAGTTATCAGACAACTCTATGCAATATTGACAACATTGCGTATCAATCTGACAGAAAAATAAAGAACATAACCTAAAATTTTAGTATACACAGTGGAATATGTCAAATTTCCATGGCCAACCGACGGCTCAACTTTCGTGAATGGACTATAGACGTCAATCGACTAGACAGTAGACACTAGACACACAGCATAAAACTATTCTACGGACAACATTTTCCAATCCCAGAAGAATTAGAATATTATTCATTAAAATATTTCATTAATTTGAATGAAGTAATGTATAATGTAGGAAAGCCTCATTCTAACTTCGTTGATTTAAAAACTCGTCACTTGTTGTATCGTTTTTTTATTTTGGACGCCTGGATGAATATCAAGCAAACGAAGTATCTGTTATTCGCATTGTAATTAGTGTACGAGGAGGAAACATTTATTCAAATTAAATGTTCTCATTGAGCTCCATTTGATTCAAACAATATAGTAGGAGAGCTGGCACGAATTTTAGGGTAGGTATTTGAGGCAAGCTGAAAACTTGTCAGATACCTCTCCTATTATATCCCAACTCGGGATTGCAGACCTGGCTGGTGAGTAGCGGGGCTAAATCAACCCCTACATTTTTAATGGCCTGGCAGGTAGAAAGCCCCACCGAAATGATCTGTCTTTTTGGGAATCTTATTTTTTAGTTATAATAACACTCCATTAAAATTTCAAGCTGCCTCAAAAACATTTTTTATAATTTTTTGCAAAATATTTTTGCACGCGTCTGGCAATGTTAAAAGATTAAATTATCTGGCTTATTTTTTTTAGTATTTATAAGGCATTACACTCCAACATATAAATTGCGTATTGCCTCAAATATATTTTGGGAAGAAAAAAAAATTTTTAAAAATGTAGGGGTTGATTTAGTCCCGCTACTCACCAGCCAGGTCTGCAATCCCGATATAATAGGAGAGGTAGCTGACAAGTTTTCAGCTTGCCTCAAATACCTACCCTAAAATTCGTGCCAGCTCTCTGACTAATAATACGAACAAAATTGAAACACTCGAGTAATATTTCAAAGATTTTGAATCCGAAACTTAAAAGTTTCAAGAATGTGGTTCAATTCAATGCGATTGGAAAACAGATATTTTGTGTTTTTGCTAAACTACTGATCTGAAAATTTCGCCTAGTACAGTATAGATAGATCATTTCAAGAGAATCAAGAAAGCCCTGAGCAGGTGCTTTTAAGTGCTCGATCATTGGTGGAGCATTGAGGCTATTACCTCGAAATTTTGTATAGGACTTGAGATTCATGCTGAGTATATAAATGCTAAATCTCAGCACGATAGGAATTATATTCTGGAAATTATTCGAAAAATGAATATGTAAAAATTTAATATTAAAAAAAAACATTTAAAACATAATACATAGGGTGTCCAGGCGATTGACGTCAATGAATTATTTTTAGATTATTCATACCCCATGTATGTCATGCGATTTTTTGTAGTTCTCGAGTTATGATTTTTTGAGTGTTTTTTCAATGTATTTTGCAAGTAAGGTTTGAAAAATTCAAATCTTCCTATGCAGTAGGTATTTGCGGTTTTTATTTTTCAACATGGTTGTCCTGAATGTTGCCTTTTATTTTCTATCCCAAAACAGGTAATTTCACTACTAGCAACTCTGACGAATGCTAACATTTTCCATCAGTGGTGAGACCAAAACTATTGTATAAATTACACGGGCTACATTTGTTTCACAGAAATTTCGATTGGAATCGAATTCCATTTTTAAGTTTAATTTACCATAAAATGAAAAAAAAGAAAAACAAATTTTTGTACAACTGCCATTAAAAGTGGCACCTTTAACAAACAACAAACAATGTTAAAATTGATTGCTTACGTGGAGGCGTGTTAATAGTTATTTAATCAACTAGGTTATTAAAGACAGCGACTAATGGTCAAGATATTTAATAGTTTTAATAGTTCGAGACCATTAGTCACTACATTAATAACCGGGTTGATTACAAGATTTTTCCGCCGATCTCAATACGAATTGTGTATAAATACTTGATTGAAATACATTCATATTTTGCACAAGATATGCATTGACAAATATAAATTTTATGTTTCTATGTTTCAGTAGAGTTTTGACATTCTCGTAGTGCTTCTGAATACTTTGTGTACGGTTGCCATGAGGATTGCACATTAAAATGGCTTGAAAATTGAACATTAAAATGGACCATTAATGCTCAATTTCGTACAGATTAAAATGGCCATTGATGCTCAATTTCGTACACATTAAATCACCTTCTATTTCGAG
Organism: Propylea japonica; assembly: GCA_013421045.1. Classification (NCBI taxonomy): domain Eukaryota; kingdom Metazoa; phylum Arthropoda; class Insecta; order Coleoptera; family Coccinellidae; genus Propylea; species Propylea japonica. The sequence continues at coordinate 33,770,618 of CM024246.1, forward strand.
ATCGGCGGAAAAAAATATTTTCAACACGCTTTCCACCTTAATTAACGTCTTTTTTAACACTCATATCATTTGAAGTTTTTGTCATTGCAAATTCGCCCATTTCATTATCAAAATAGGACAGTTGTACAAAAAAACATTGTATGGTATTTGTGTTAATTTCTCCCATTTCACACTTTTTTCACTAACAAAATAAAAAACGTCACTGTTGACACTCATAAATAGCTATTGATCGAGTTTCAAGGATTTTCAGCCTATCTGCCTTCCAAGGCTGATAACAACAACAAAAATCTGATGAAGTACCTTTTTTCTTTTGACTTTTCGTTGCTTAAAACTTAATCAAAGCTAAAAAAACACCGTTTTCTACAAACGTCAAAAAATGACAAGGTTCGCGCATTGGCAAAATATGCGAAGTGACCCTTTTTTCATTTCCTTTGTTACTATGACACCGTGCGCGAAGTAATGTGCGAAATACTTACTTCGCACACTGCAGTAAACTATATGGGATTTTTATATTTTAACTTGGTAAATTTCTTGAAATCCACGTTTTCTTTAACATTGAGTGTTGCTTTCAACATATTGCAATATATTGCCCATAGTTATAATACCTAATTACTTGATTTGGAAAAACAGTTCAAACCAGTTCAATATTTTTTTTCATATTAAGCTAAGCGTTTGTAGAAAAAATTTTGTTTGCATCTCATGCGCGAAATACTTTGGTGATCTCGAATATTTTTTTTAACTCGGCTGCGCCTCGTTAAAAAAATCAGTTCTCGATCACCAAAGTAGCATTTCGCGCACTAGATACAAAAATAACTATTTTTTATTTTTGAATCGAAAATGAATGTTTGAGTACATCCACTGAAAACTGAAGTTCCAGCTTTCAAGTCTTTTCTGGGTAGCTTGCAATCTGGAACTTGTCTTTTCTGGGTAGCTTGCAATGATTCAGAACTGAATATTTTTTTTATTGAATCAACATTCACTGCGAGACGATGTAAAAAAAATAAAAACTGCAACATTCTCACTGCATAGGAGGATATGAATTTTTAAAAACCTAGCTGGCACAATACATTACAAATAAACTCAAAAAATCATAACTCGAGAACTATAAAAATCGCATAGGTAATATAGGTACATGGAGGGATTCGGATAGCCACAGGTCTGAGCGATCTAAAAGAATTATAGACGTCAATCGACTGGACCCCTGTATCTTGTTATGAGAAAACAAAGATTCTCCTTTCAAAATTTCATTTCGATTGGTTTCGTTTTGTCGGACATATTAAGGAACAATAATTTTAAATGGCTATATTTTATGACACACCTTGAACGATTCGGTTGGTTAACTCAACATGAAAATTTCAAGTCTCTAGACAATCCCTTCGAAAGTTATCGTGTTTACTTGATATATTTTGTCGTTATCCAAATGTGATTCAACACTCCCTCAATGCCAAAATACTCAAATATAAAATTATGTATTAACATTGATAAATTTTCTTCAATTCATAATTGTGGATGCAATATTTCTCTTGAAATAATCAAATTTGGCATTCATCAGAGGTTTTGTCATGATATCAGCAATATGTTCTTCTGTACTACAATATTTTATTTGAAGCCATCCTTCTTTGAGTTCCTCTCAAATATTTCATGGTCCTTTTTACATTCTGAAAATCTTCTTTGCTTGGATTTGCAGTGGCACAACTCTGATAATTCACCGCATCATAAGATATATTTGGTATTTTACATGCCAAATACAACAAACTCCCTATTGCTTCATTGTATTGAAATTTATTTTCACAAGAACCTTCATTTTCTGGTTGTCCTTGAACAATGAGGAGTGTTTTCATTGGTTTTGCTTTTTTCATTCGGAGTTTCTTCAAAATTTTACAAGCATATTCAGCTTGACACAGTTCATCATTCTTCTTTATTTCCATGCCCAAATAATTTTGAAAATGTTGTTATAACTATTTTAAATTCTTGACTCAATTTTTTATAAAATTTTGTATTTCATCATTTTGTTCAACCATTATTCCATCACCTATATCATCTACATGTCCACGTTGAGTTAGAATCTCAAGCCCCTAAAAAATATTCTTGGAGGTACCTTCTCCGTCCCGATTCACTAACACACATACATATTAACACGTTCTTTCCCATCAGCATTAGCCCATAATTTCATTTACGTTGGCCATCAATTTACAGGATTCCTCGAACCAATGGTTTGATCAGTTCTAATTGCCGAGTGTCTGGTTTTTCAAGCATTACCAAGATCATAAAACTATAATATGCAGATAGAGAAGCTATTAAACTTTTTGCTCTTGGTACCTACTGCATGTTGAAAGCTAACTTGCGAAACAGACTTGAGGAGTAGCATACGAATGTGAAGACAAACGGAAATCCTAAAGGCAATGTTGCATCTGCCATACTTATGCGGAATGTGTATTCTTTGTGACTGGTTAGTTTTACGAACATTCCTTATTCCTCCTTCGAATAAACATTTTAGCGTCTTAATGAGTTAGAGTTTCGTTGGAATCGAAAAGTAACTCGTATAATACTATAAAACAATTAGGAAAGTCCTGTGCAGGTGATTTTGAGTGCTTGTTCATTGGTGGAGCAATAACGCTATTACCATAAAATTTTATATGGGGCACAATCCGAATTATATTCTGAAAATTATTCAAAAAATGAGATATGTAAAAATAAATGATTACAAAAATTAAATTCTATGGTTCTCATGATGGGATCCTCTTGAAATTTTGCATGAATATTCAGAATATCAGTTTTGATTCACAAAATAAAATGATTTCACTTGAATCGGCTGTCCTGTTATGGAAATATAGAGATTCTTCTTTTCAATATTGCAATTGAATTTTCTATGGTTCTGTTGACACTATGGCCACGAAATTTTGCATTAGAATTCAGTATAACAGTCTTCATTCACATAAAGAATTTCACTTGAATCGGATATTCTTTAATGGAAATATAAAGATTCTTCTTTTCAATATTCCAATTGAATATTCTATGGTTGTGTCAACACTATGGCCACAAAATTCTGAACTTGAATCGGATATTCTGTAATGGAAATATTAAGATTTTTCTTTTCAATATTCCAATTGAATTTTCTATGGTTGTGTTAACACTATGGCCACCACAAAATTCTGCATGAACATTCAGTGTATCAATCTTTATTTTAAAATTAATTTCATTCGAATCGGATATCTTGTTATGTGAACATAGAGATATTTCTTTTCAATATTCCAATTCAATGTTCTATGATTCTGTTCAAACTATGGGCACCAACTTTTGCATGAATCTTATTATGACCATCATTGCATATGGCAGCAATATTTCATATCGATGGGTCCGTTCTGTTTGAGATATTGAGGACCAAAAAATTTAAATGGTCATATTTTATTAAACAAACTTTACGATTTGGCTGGTTAACGAACTTAACCGAGCCATTTGGAAACCAAACTCACCTTGAAAATTTCAAGTCTCTAGGACAATCTCTTCGAAAGTTATTGTGCCTTCGGCCGGTCGGCTCCACTGACAGTCATCAGGGAGTCGTACCCTATCGTTTGAGACCATTTTCGGCTAATTCAAAAATTACAGACATTCGGGCAAAACGATATATAGCACTTGTTCATCTATAGAACTATAAGAGAGAAGTTTCAAATTCTAATAGTTCAAATTGATGTGTGAAATCGAGTTTTTGTGATGCGTCGGAAACTTTTGCGAGATTGTTCATATATGGGAAACGATAATTGAAATTGGAATCTCTTGGAAGCTATTGGTTTCTTCTACTGATTTTCAAAGTGGTCTCTCCTATTCAAAACCTGAACTTATTCTGATACTTCAAGTTGTTAAGGTCCTTCCGAAAGTAGTTATCGTGTAGCTGTAGGTTTGAGATTTGGATGGGATAGTTGATGATTGAATGAAAGAAGATGAATAGTTACTAGGATGTTTAAATTTGATTGACAAAACCTTATGGCTTCATATAATAGGATTGAACAGGGCTATGGGATATAATATTGCATATATATCGCTAGTATTCTGCTTTTATATGCCGTAGAATTGAAGAGGGTAGTTGATGTTTACAAATGTATAAAATGAAATTAAATATTATCAGGATATTCAAATTTCAATTATTGTTCTTCCCAATATAGTTGAGCGTGAAAAGACTTTTGACACTTATGATATTCATAACAGAAATCTACTTAGAAATTGTCAATGATAATGACTAATGATGGCAGTTTTAAAAGTGAGAAAATATTGTTCAACTCAGGAATTATTTTTTTATCGTGCAAATATACGATCTAAATGAAAATGACAATCTTCACGTTCTAATTTTGCAGCTCTGAATACATAACGTGTCCCCACAGTCTTTTCGAAAAGCCTTAATGTGTGTACATTACTTTATTGTTATAATATTTAAATTTATGAATTTAGTGTGTTAAGTATTCATGAAAGCGAATTTTTCTTGAAATTTGTTAGCAATGGCAAAAATTTTCGTCATAGCTCGAAATATCTATACATAGGTATAATAGATTTCAAAAGAGAGAAAAAATGCACTTGTAGTGTATTTTCACTTTAATATAACTTTCGAAATTTTTACACTACCTTCTGTCCTAATCTTCGACTCAACCCTTAGTTTCATAGTATTAAATGGAATCATTTGGTTCCTCTTTAATTGTTTAATTATATCATTTCGATTGGTTAATTTTTCAGGGTCATAAATGGTGGCGCCTGTTTTCCTCATGAAATCTTGATAAAATAATTGAGAATTACTAGAAAAACTGCTATGAACTAGGGGTTCAAATGTAAAGAAAAACTTTCCCGTTTCATTAACTTTCCAAAAAGGTACATATGTCTAAAAGTCCTTCAGACGATCAGACATATGGCCGGAAAAAAAGGAGAGAATGAGATTACTGAATGACTGGAAAAAGTTTGTTGTTTGCTTCATTTTCCGGCCATATATCTTGATTGCATGAAGGAATTACTGACATGTCCTTTTTGGAAAGCTGATGAAACAGGGAAGTTTTCTCTACATTTGTACACCTAGTTCGTAATACTTTTTTCGGGTAATTTTCAATTCTTCCATCAAGATTTCTTGAGGAAAACAGGTGCAACCATTTATGACCCGTATATCTTGGGTTATCTGAATTTCTAGTGAATATTTTTTCTCAAGAAATAAGGACCATCTGCCCACTGTATACGTTTTAGTACCAATATGATGTTTTTCATACATCTAGCAAGAATCATCGAAAATCTCTCCTCGACTTTTCGCAACTTAAATGTTCGTCATTACTATAAATAAAGTAATCAATTTAATAATTCTTACATAATTGCAGATGTTTGTCATTTGAAATTATTTCTAAGTATAAAATTAGAGTCATTATGAAATGCTTGTACAACCAATATTCATAATTGCTAATCGATCTAAGGAAAACCCAGATTTATTCACTCTTTCTATTTCGAGAGTAGGTAACAGGATTCTCTTGAAGCGCAAATTGTCATTACCTCAGAATGATTCATTATAATCAGCTCCATATTAATCATGCGTCAAATGATTTTATTCAGTTTTATTTCGCCTCTAAAATGAACTCAAAACAATATGTTTTTGAATTTTAACTGAATGAAAATGGCTATTCCTCTTTCACCATTTTTCCTCTTCAATTCTTACCTGCGATTTTTGCATTGCAACGTTGTTTGGTTGTTAACATAATTATATCCAATTCCACAATTTCTTTCTTGTCAAGCACTGTTTCATACTGGTTTGTGATTGTTTTGTTTTATTTTTCAATTTTTTCTTCTGTTGGGGCAAAAAATTCGAAGAGTTTCTGCGACCCATTGTTTTATTAGATGGATTACGGAATATATCAACTATTTTCGAATCGATTTCCACAAAAAAATCTTCTATTCAACGTTACGTTAAATATTTACTTCCTTTCAGGAAGCAAACATGAATCTTAAGCAAAATACTAGTATTATTAGGTATTAGTTTAGTTCCTGGCCATAACACAATTTTCATCAACGTTTTAGTTGTTGATCACCTCAAAATTTTATATGAGATTTGAGATTGATGCCAAATAAATGAATGCAGAATCTCAGCACAATCGGAATTATATATTGGAAATTATTCAAGAAAGAAATATGTAAAAAGTAAATTATTGAAAAAAAATAATTCTATGGTTTTGATAATGCTATCCTCTTGAAATTTTGCATGAACATTCAGTATATCAATCTCGATTGACAAAATAAATTTCACTTGAATCAGTTTTCATGTCATGGAAATATCATTCTTCCTTTCAATATTCCAATTGAATTTTCTATGGTTCTGTTGACACTACGGCCACAAAACTTTCCATCAGTATATCAATCTTCATTCATAAAAAAAATTTACTCGAACCAGATATCTTGTTATGGAAATATAAAGATTCTCCTTTCCGATATTCCAACTGGGTTTTCTATAGTTCTGTTAACACTTAGGTCACAAAATTCCGCATGAACATTCATTGTATCAGTATTTATTCATAAAATAAATTTCCTCCGAATAGGATACTTTTTTATGGAAATACGAAGTTTCTTCTTTACAATATTCCAATCAAATTTTCTATGGCTTTGACACTATGACCACCAAATTTTGCTTGAGACATAGTCGCAACATTTCACTTCGATGGGTTTCGTTTTGTCTGAGATATTGCGGAACAAAAATTTTGAATGACCATATTTTATGGAACAACCTGTACAATTTGGCTGGTTAACGAACTTAACCGAGCCATTTGAGGACCGAACTCACCCTGAAAATTTCAAGTCTCTTGGACAATTCTTCGAAAATTATTGTGCCAACGGACGGCCGGACGGCCCCAAGGACGGAATTGAATTCGACCACGAATTCATCATCAGAAAATAGAACCCTATCGGTTGAGGCCATTTTCGGCTCGAAATTCGAAAATAACAGACATTTGAGCAAAATAATATAGCACTCGTTTAAGGAGAACGATCGCTCAAGAATGATGCTTTTAAATATCAGAGTTGCAATGATTAAGAAATATAACATGAAGTAAGTCGATGCTTTTGGAGATACGAGTAGGTATATCAAGTTTTATGTTGACATGATAAATTTTTTGGCTGTTAGTGAGGAAGTTCGAGAACGCAATTTTCTGAAATATCGTACTTTTTCCATAAGTGTAGGAGTGTAGTGCTAGCATTTCGATATTTTTTTAAGAATCAATTTAAATATCCATATCAAAGGCTTTTTTGCAATATTTTTATTCACCTTATCATTTGATTCGTCATCAAGAAATTGCATCTGAAAAAATCAAAATAAAAACAAGGAATACATGAGATAGTAATAAGTAGGTAATATAAAATCACCTCTATGCCAGAAGTTACAGTATCATTAATACCATTCCTTCTGGCTCTCCAAGTGGTGATTTTTCAGAACCGTAGTTGTTCACGGAACTGTCTACACTCATGATATTCATCTCTCATAGATTCGAGCAATGGTATTTTATCCTTGAATAAAGAAATATTGATGAAAAATTTGTAACAATCGTTGATTCCAAAATATACTGATTACCGGAATAAGCTGAAGAAAGCACCTTGTGTTACATTGCATTTTCTCATTTGTGGTTATTGTCAGCATTGTTATTGAATATACTCAATTGAAATCGTTGGATATGAACTAAGTGTTGGTCCGATACACAATATAACCTCTCTGTATTTCTACAAATCAAAGAAACCACAGGTACACTCGCTAACGTTGGAATAAAACCATCCCTGAAATTCAAATTCTGCCAACCTAAGACAATTAAATCATGGCCAACCTAGTGCTTTTTAATATGTGAATGGTATGTTCTGATATTCTAACCTTGACCATCAAATTTTTATTATGGACACCTCGAAACGTATGATTACCAATTAAATAATACACGTGATACACATGCTTCAATAAACACATATTTCAACATCAAGTCTTGGAACTGCTATGGTATTTTGCACCAGTGTGTAATAACTTCTTAGCGGATCCATTCATAAAGTTGTTTCGCAAATAAATTAATGATTAAAGACGGCTGCCCGAACGGACGATGAATAAATTCATGAACTTTTTCAAGAATCGAATCATGTCCCAGATTCGATCAATATTTACGCAAATCCAGAGGCGCCAACCTTGTGAAAGTGACTAGAGAACGAAACATCTAGGTTATCTTTTCAGGTAATACTTCTCGAAGTTCTGTTCGTCATATAAAGTGTTGCGAAAGAGCAATTAAATCGCTTGCTGACAGTTGATCGCAGATCAGAGCAGAAGTTATAGTTTGGATCTTATGGTCACAAGAATCTTGAACTATAATTGAACTAGTTGCTCTTGGTTTTTGTACATAGAGGTTAATTATTTCCCAGTTCTTCGGAATATTCCTTCAAGGTGTATTTATCGATTTGTGCATACTAATTTTGAAAAATTGATTTTTTCTATCAACTTTCGTAACGAAACTCTGGACTAATTTTCATTGGACGTGAACATAAGCATAATATGCTACAAATTGTATGAAAGTACAGGGTCTCTATAAATGATTGTAACAGCGCAGTTGGCTTTGGATAACTTAGCCGCTACAGAATACCAATCTCTAACCAATCAGATCATATAGCATGATCAAAGAATTCTATGGTTTACATAGGAAGCGGCAAAATGAGAATAATCCAAAGCCAACTGCGCTGTTACAATCATTTATAGAGACCCCGTATTAGGCTGACCAACTCGAAAATGACTTTTTTCTGCAACCGTTTGGGCTCTCTTTCTCTCAGAAAGTAGCCTATCCCGGACTAGGCCAGGGAGTATATATGATTTTAAAGAATGCAGTTTAGTCCAGTAAATCAAGTTTCGATCATCTTGTTTTCAGAAAAAAATTTTTTTCTGTATGGGGCCATTTATAAAGTACGTCACACTAATTTCATGAGTTTTTGAGCAACCCCCACCCCCCTGTCCTTGTCACAGGTGGTCACATTTCTGAGTCCCCCCCTCCCTAGTGTGAAGTCACATGTTTTGCAATTTAACATCGAAAAATTATTGAATTGAAACAGCAGTTCCGAAATTAGTTTTATTTCCATTTAAATTATGTACTTTTTTATGATATCAACATAATTTATTTATTTATTGCTCATTTAGGATACAAACAGTAAGAAAATTTACCAACAAACTATCCACTTAATATTACAACATATACAGAAACAACTCGTCTAAAAGAGAGAAAAAAAACTCTCACTAACCCGGCATGAAAAAATGTTTTAAGAGTTTTTTGAACCTTGCAAGACTATCGGAGATAATGTCTATTCCACTGTTTGATTCGAGACTGTTATAAGCAGCCTGAAATATTCGAAACAATAACCTCTAGATTTTGAAATGTGATGTCACGAAACTTAGGACCCCTCCCACCCCTTGTCACACCATGTCACACTTTGTCGACCCCCTCCCCCCCTTTACGTGTGACGTACTTTATGGATGGCCCCTATTCCAGATACACACATTATGGTACGTGAGAAGGTCCAAAAGTTCGTCAAATGCTAGCGTTTTGAATAAAACGAAACAATCGTGAAGATATTTTTTACCTTTTGCCTCACTTTTTCTACACAGTCGTAAAGATATTTTTTACCTTTTGCCTTAAAATGAGCTGAAATTGCCTCCTTCTCCTCATTGTTGTCGGAGTATTGCCTTTCCTTAAATTACTTCTGGGTCCAAATCCAAATCTAAACTGTGTGAAGTGGCTAATGATTTGAAACCATGCGTGTGCAAAGCAGCTATATTGCAATTCTCCTCTTGCGAACCGGCGAATATTGTCTCGAAAAACAATTGTTAGATTTTCCTCGATGTTTTTCTCTGATGTACTCCTTCAAATTATCCAGTATCTTTGCATATCATTTTCCAGTTATGTTCCTTTCCTTTCCTTTGTAATCAATCAGTATTACCCCCTCAGCAATGAACTCCCGAGCTGACTCGGACAATTTGAACTTCTTTGGATGTGGTATCTCTTTTAATGCCATTGCATGGACTCTTGTTTCTACTCAAGCTAAAAGAGATGAACCCAAGTTTCGTCTTCGGTAACAATCCGCTTCCAAATATGCACAACTCAAAAAAAAATTTGACGAGTAGATGCGACGCTGCTTGACCTTTTGTGAGCATTCTCAGTACTCATCGTGCATTAAGTTTTCTCATAGACACGTTGTCATAAAGGATCAGCAAAATAGTTTCTGATGCCCCCTTTAATGCAGATAACTGTTTTGTTTTGAAACCGGGGTTCTGTAGTACAATTCTTTTCACATTTTCGATTAAATTCAATGTCTGGTCTTCGTGAGCGGGGTTCGTCTTCAATCGAGTCCCGACCAAAAACCATGTTCAGAAAGATCATTCCACATATATATCATTTATTTGCTAGGTTATCCATTAGATAATATGAGATTGTGGTCGAGTGGCACCGCGACTGAACGGCGAACAATGAGGTATTTTGAGTATTTGCATACTAGAGCTGAATTTGCCCATAAATATTACCTCCTTCAGAAATTGATTATTTTTCTATGCTCTCATGTCAGCTGGCGCTAAAGTTGCTCCATCCAGTAGGTAGGTCTGCTTTGCGCTAACATATTGCATTGGCATAATATGTGCTCGGTGGTTTCTGTGACCGATCCACATAACCTACAGATATTGGATTTTTCTTTACCGACCATGTGCAGGTGATACTCCACGAAGCAATGACCTAAAAATAGCCCAGTAAGCAGCCTTAACTTTTTTGACAACGATAAAGCTTGTAGAGCCTTCTCTTTTGAAGGAGAAGTATGAGTAATTCTTTTTCTTTCTAAACATTAGGTATGATTGTCTGATGCCCAACATGAAAGCGCGGGTCCGGCGAATGAAGTATTTGTTCTTCTTTTCGCAAGGGCGTCAGCTTTCTTATTATCACCAAAACACGGTTTCCATTTCATTCAACTGAGCGTTATTTCCTTGCTTGGTGAGTAGCAAGCTAACGCCACTATCCTCTCTCCATCTCCCTTATTTCCCGAAATTTTGGACCTACCCTCGTATATATGGAAATAAAGAAATAATTTTCACGTCAGGAACTTTGGTTAATCTTTAACTGAATTCGCTGAAATTTTCAGGCAGGTTTTTTCTCAATATGAACATACGTTCAAAAACTTCTGACTTCCTTTCTGTATGGGCATCTATACATATTATCACTATCTCCTCTTATAGAAGATGTTATGCCGTTATGGAGTATAAAAGTCTATCTCGGTAAAATTGTCGGTTCCAACCATGAATTGGCTCGAATTTGTAAGTATTCCACAACTAAAAACAGTGAAAATTGAAGACTACACTACTATTTGCACACATAAACAACTGATCGTGTATTTGTTGTCCTACTAGCTGAGGAGGATTTAAATTTCAATCAACGTATCGCGTATCGCTTAGCAGAAGTTCCCGATTGTTTTTCATTGATTTATTATTATTTGAAATTTTGCGAAATATTCATGAATTAAGAGAGAATCGAAATAATCTTTTAGACTTTGACAGTGTGAATAATTCGTAAATTTTTATTTATAATAATATTGCCTAATTTTTGAAAAAATATAGATAAGACACAACTATGCATTAGGGGATATTTATGTTATTCTGAAAGAGACAGCTTCTAATAATGAAAACCGCCAATTTCTGCATACTGAAGTTGGTTTTCTTGTTCCAGCAAAAGCCAAGAAAATATATATGAACGACAATCTCAGTACCTTGGACAGGATCGTGTTATGCTTCGCCGAATTTTTAGGAACTGGTATGCTTGTTTTCATAGGATGTATGGGGTGCACATATTTTGATGGTTTACCTGAGCCAATGAAGGTTCCATTCACATTCGGATTAGCTATAATGATTGCAGTGCAGGTAAGTTATTTATTTCTTTTATCTGAAAAATGGTTGAAGTGGCAAATTTGATCAATAAGTCAACAGATAGGTTTGAGTACGAATTCGTCATCAGGGAGTCGAACCCTATCGTTTTTTGACCATTTCCGGCTCAAAATTCGAAAATTGCAGACATTTGGGTACAGTGATATAACACTCGTTTAAGTAGAACGAGCGCCCAAAAATCAAACTGAAAAAAATAAAGAGAAATTCGAGAAGTTTAATACTGGGCCGATATTTCAAATCAATACCACCACGAGGAAGCTGGTAACCCTAATAACTGAGCTATAAAAGCTCAAGTCATATTGGCAATTCCAGATTTTTCACAGGATGATAGGAAACGTGGATGATCAAAAAAAAATCCAACTAATGCTGACGTTTTGCGGATATATTTCCACTTCTTCACGTTTCCTATCATCCTGTGAAAAATCTGGAATTATGATCTCAGGAAATGAAAAACCAGACACATATTGGCAAATATTCTGCCAATCTTTTTTTATTTTTTGAAAATTCTCCAACAATGCAATTCGTTTCTGTCGACTTTCGTCACATATATGCGCGTTATTGCCTCTTATTATCAAGTTTGAAGTTGACCGTATGTGTTCCTATATGTTCACTGCGACCTCAAGGTCTATTGTGCCCCCTTACAGAGCTGTTCTGACCACACCCTCCACAGCTCGCCTTCCAGTTCCAGACATCTAATGAAATCCAATATCTTTTCCTCACTCTTACAAAGGACCCCGCACATTTACTATGGGAATTGGCTCCCGGTGGATTTGGCTGAAAATTTGATATGATGTTCTACTAATCCTTCTGATCAAATGTCTCAACAGTCACGAAGCTGAAAAATGCATACTTCTAGGAGTTTTTAGCGATTTTTTGTATCCATTATGACTTATTTATTACCGTTCACATAGAAATGTTTGAAAATATTTCGAATTGACAGAATCTGCTTTCAATAATCACGAAATATTCTCAAACATTTCTGTGTGAACGGTAATACGTAAGCCATACGTAAGCCATAATGGATAGAAAAAATCGCTAAAAACTCCTAGAAATATGCATTTTTCAGCTTCGTGACTGTTTAGACATTTGATCAAAAGGATTAGTAGCACATCATATCAAATTTTCAGCCAAATCCACCGGGAGCCAATTCCCATAGTAAATGTGGAATACGTAAGACTTAATGGATACAAAAAATCGCTAAACTCCCAGAAGTA